>LR749785.1:646009-785642 GCA_902729485.2 Mus minutoides | reverse complement strand
TACAGCTTAGACAGAATGCTAACAGTTTTCACAACTGGTGGGTTTGGAATTGTGGTGCTATACACAGCAGCTTGAGTATGCCAAGTTTCTGACACAGAGGTATTTCAAAGTCTTCTGATTGACCTTATCATTTTGGTCAACTCAAGTGCCACATCGCATGATTGCTAAACCATAAAAGAAGTGGCTCTTAACAAAAAAGTTAAACATCGCATCTGTCCCACACAACCCACGTGTGGCCATTCCCCTGCAAGCTCTACACCAGGCAAGGAAAAATGATCAGGGTGAGGTAAAAGTAAACCTGGTTCATGCTGATTTTATTGCAGCGGGTGGTGAACCAGGATTTCTAGAGTCTGTCCCAGATCATTTTACTTTAGCCATATTTAGGTACAGCACATTTTTTTTAAGTATTCAGAAAACAATGAACTCAGTTGCGAGTATAATAATTTAAGACATGCTTACATTGGGATTCTTTACAAACCACCTCTGGCTTCTTTCACAGGAATGGGTACTGTTGACTCACAGACAGTGCCCAAGATTTAGGTTCTAGGAAGAATGACTGAGGTAAACATAAGGCCTGTGGATGTCAGCATTGGCCTGGCCCTAAGATAACACAGAAGTCACTCAGGCTGTTGAGAAGCACAAGTGACATCACTCATGAGGATGGGTTTTATGGTCTAAAAGTCATGCTCAAGGTTTGAAGGGGGAAGGATATTGTTTGGAATAAATAAAGTCTGGGAGATACGAGCAGAGCCTGTCTCGTCAGACAGCAAAGGTGATATCACCATGTTGTAAAACTCCATCATTCCTGGCATTCCAGGAAGAGCATCTGTATACCTCATTCCATGGAAGAGATAGGCTGTGCTTTTGACTTTCCTGGCTTCTCCAGTGCTTATCTGTGTGCACAAGGCCTTTCTTCACTCTATACCCAAGCCTATGCAGTCCCAGAAGCCCTGATCCGAATCCCTATGCCTTCCACTCAACCAGCCTGCAGGAGTGTCACACCCTCCCTTCTGACAACCACAGCACATCCTGTCTCTTTCACTGGTTCTAATTGTAAGCCTGCCAACGCCATCAAAGGATTTCATTACCCCTGCCTCACTGCTGCCACCTCATAGTCCCATAATGCATTTCTTTTTTTTACATATTTTAAAAATTTTGTTCTTTTCTTATATATTACACCCCAAACACAGTTTACCCTCCCTCCTCCCAACATTCCCTTCCCCTACCCTATCCCTCAATCCACCCTTCCTCCATTTCCCTTCAGAAAAGGGCAGGCCTCCAAAAGTTATTAACCAAACATGGCATATCAATTCGCAATAAGACTGGGAACCTCACCACCTATTAGGGCTGGACTGGCAACTGGTAGGAGGAAAAGAGTCCCAAAAGCTGACAAAAGAGTCAGAGACTGTCCCCGTTCTCACTGTTAGGAGTCTCACAAGAAGACCAAGCTATACAACCTTAACACACATGCAGAGGGCCTAAGCCAGGCCCACTCAAGGCCCCTGGTTGCCAGTTCAGTCTCTGTGACCTTCTATGAGCCCTGGTTAGTGGATTCTGTGGTTTCCTTGCAGTGTCCTTGACCCCTCTGTCACATGAAGCCTCTCTGATGACTTTAGCATGGAATAGTTAAAAACCTCCAACTTAACAACTGGGGCATTTAGAAAGAATATTTTTTAATCAGAATTTTGTTTTGGCTTTGTAATGAATAGTTTTTTTTTAATTTATTGATTTGTGTGTGTGTGTTTGTGTGTGTGTGTGTGTGTCTGTGTCTGTGTGTGTATATCATGTATCCCAACCCCATTCATGTCCCTGTCCGTTAGTATCTACCTCTGCTCTTGCAACCTTCACCCCAGAATAAAATAAAGTAGAACAAAGTAAAATAAAATACCACCCTCCCTGCAAAAAAAAAAAAACCCTTGCCGTGGAAGCTATAGTGTGTCACAGTGTGTCCCACAGTCCCATAGAACACCCTTTTGTCCACTCTGTTTCCTTGCAAATGAACATTGCAATGAGACTTTGGTCTGGTTCACTTGGCTTCTGGCTCCTGCTGCTTTACCAACACTGGATCCTCACAGGCTTCTCTTGGACAGCGTGCGGTTGTCATGGAGACCCTGCAGCTCTGGATTTGTAGGCGCATCCCTACACTTCCAGGGGTTCAGAGTTGAGGTCAAGCCAACTCAAAACCCTACATGTGACCCTGGGTGGTAGATGAGTTGGTCAAGCCTCTCTTCTCTTCTGTACCCTCACCACCAGGGCAAGCTCTCCAGCACTTCCTGGCTAGCTCACCCAATGCTACAGCAGGCAAGGTGCAGGGCACCCTCTGGGTACTGTAGCCAATGAGAGGTAGGGTCATCTCTCCTGCTCCCATGACTTGGGGGCCAGCACTTCCACCTGAAGTAGGTGGTAAAGGGCAAGGGGGCATTTCTCTTTCACCCAAGCCGCACCAAGTCAGACAAGTGATGGGGCCAGTATGCCTACTCCCCAGTCACCAGGGTAATCTCTATTCTGCTGCCCAGGTGAGGTACATGGTCCACTCTCCTGCCTGGGGGCTGCAGCTGATGAGGGGCAGAACCATGTCCTGCCCTCCTGCCACCATGGCCAGCTCTCCTGAACCCATGGCACCAGAGCCATCCCTCCCACGCTGCCTAGGTAAGGGATGGTATGGTTGGCGACAAGGGGTGGGGCCAGCTCGGCATATTGCTGTAACATCAACAGCCCTCAGGCAGCCCAGACCAGGGACATCTGCAGGGCCTTTTATTGGTAACATCAGCCTCAGACATCAACACAGACCCCGTCTGGGACAGGACCACAGACCCGGACATGACTCCTGGCAGCAGCGTAGGCCTGGATACCACCATGGGCACAGCAGTGCAGCCCTCGGACATCCACATGGTCTCTGATGACACAGTGGGGTTGGTTTGCTTGTTTGTTTTATTTACTTATTTATTTTACGTATATGAGTACACTGTAGCTGTCTTCACACACACCAGAAGAGGGCACTGGATCCCATTACAGATGGTCCTGAGTCACCACGTAGATACCGAGAATTGAAGTCAGGACCTCTGGAAGAGCAGTCAGTGCTCTTAACCACTGAGCCATCTTTCCAGCCCCACAATGTATTTCTTAATCACTGTTGGTTGCAAAACTACCACCCAATTGTACTGCAGCTGAGTATGTGAGTACACTGTCACTTTCTTCAGACATACCAGAAGGGGGCATCAGATCCCATTGCAGATGGTTGTGAGCCACCATGTGGTTGTGGGATTTGAACTCAGAACCTTCGGAAGAGCAGTCAGTGCTCTTAACTGCTGAGCCATCTCTCCAGCCCAATAAGTCATTTTCTTAATTAATGATTGATGGGGAAGGGCCCAACCCATTGTGGGTGTTGCTATCCTCAAGCTGGTGGCCCTTGGTTCTGTAAGAAAGGAGGCTGAGGAAGCCATGGGAGCAGAGGGCCAGTGAGCAGCACCCCTCCGTGGTGTCTCTATCAGCTTCTGCCTCCAGGTTCCTGCCCTGTTTCAGTTCCTGTCTTGGCTTCCTCTGATGATGGACAGTGATGTGGAAGTATATAAGTGTATAAACCCTTTCCTCCCCAACTTGCTTTTTGGTCATGGAGTTTTATTGCAGCAATAGTAATCCTGACTGTGACAAGATTAAAAACTCAACAGTGCACTGTTAAAGTCATACTTCAAACCACCAACACCACATTGTTCCATCTTGCACCTGCCCACGGATGGGACAGAGAATGGTATATCCTTTCATCTGGCAACAAGTACCACAGAGTGTCCCGGCAGCTAGTTCCACACGACAGTATATCCAGAGCCTCAAACAGAGCCAGAGATAGGGTGGCTAAGCTGTGCAAAGAGAGAGCATGTGTGAACCCACCCAGACACAGCCATGCTGTGCGCTTCTCAAAATGCCCTTCAGGGAAAACATCCATAGTATGGAGCTGGGACCTTCTCTGCGTTAGCAGATCTTGGTGATAGGACATTGCTAAAATGATGTAGGACAAAATATACTTGAACTGGGGGGCTTTAAAATATGAAATATATATCGTATTTTATATATTTCCTATATATTTATAATATAGGAAATAAGAAGATCTGTCAGAAGTAAGACTGGGTTCCCCAGAGTCTTCCATGTTTGAAGGCTCAGAATTAGATGCTTTAAGCTCCCCTCAGAAGTACAGGTCAGGGATGGAAACAATTGTATCTACACAGACAAGGTTAAGGGGTTCTGAGGAAGTTCCTGTAGTCCCTAGAACCTGATATACTTCCTACCTATCATGCATATCAGATATTTACATTACAATTCATAATAGGAGCAAGATTACAGTCATGAAGTAGCAATGAAAATAATTAATGGTTGAGGCGCACCACAATGTGAGGACTGTATTCCAGCGTCTCAGTATTAGGAAGGGTCGGTACCACTGCTCTAGATTCACCTACCTTAGGGGATTCCATTACTATTACCTTCTCCATGAGTAGAAAAATTGGCTTGAAGTAACCTTACCTGACAATAAATAACCCAGAGCAGACATTTAAAAGACACCCGCACAAACTTTTTGTTGTTATTTGAAAGAGAAATGTCCCTTACAGGCTCCCATGTTTGAACACTTGGTCCCCAGTTGCTGCTGTTTGGGAAGTTGTGAAACCTTTATGAGGTGGGAGTTAGCTGAAGGAAGTAGGTCACTGGGGTTTGGCCTTGAGGTTAATAGCTTGTCTCTACTTCCTGTTTCTTGGGAGCTTCTGGCCTTAGGGCCTGTGTGAACAAGCAGTTGTCACACATGCTCACACTGCCACGGCTTCCCTCTCCAGGCCTAGCTATCATGGCCTCCAACCATGACCTAAGCTGCTTCCTGTCTGGTGTTTGGGGACTGCATTGAGAAAAGCGACCAATACATTTTTCTTTTCTGCCATTGCTCAATAAACAATGCAATGTCCTTACTATTTACAGAGAAGGCATCTGTGCTGTGATAAGTATTTTTCAGTAATCAGAATGATTTCAAGCCCATGTGCAGATGCAAATAGGTTATCTGCAAACACTGGCCATTTTACCTAAGGGACGTGAGGACTCCCTAATCTAAGTGAGACTAGAACCAATTCCCGTGGAGATTGGGAGAGAATTGAATTTATCAACTCAAGCTGAGATAGCGAAGGAGGTGAGAAAGAACACGCAAGCTGCTCACCCTTGGTTCTACTCACTTCTCTGTTGTGGTGGGGGAAGTTGTTGTCTATAAAACAAAACTCCCACAAGTGTCTAGCTTCAGAAGTACTCCTCTCTTTTCACTTTAAAATATCATTATTAATTGAGCATTTCATACATGCATACAATTTGGATTGTATTCATCTTCCCATACCACCCCCAGAAGGACCACTCCTATATTTCCAAACCCTCCCACCTCTGACATAGAGCCATCCACTGGAGCATGGCCAACATATCAGGGCCATACCCTTAACTGATCCTCCCTTCCTCAGAAGACATCAACTGTCAATAACTTCTCAGCTGAATATGGGGCTCACGAGCCCCTCCCTGATCCATGCTGGAATGTTGAGAAGGCACCCTCTAGTTCAGGTCTTGTACAGGTCTCCTTTGCTGCTGTAAACTTATGAGTGCAGTGGTCCCATTTTAGTCCTGTCCTTCCCAACCTCTGCTTCTAACAATCTGTTTCTTCCTCCTAGATGGTCCCTGTACTGGCTGGCTTTATGTCAACTTGACACAAACTAGAGTCATTGCAGATGGAGGAGCCTCAAACAAGGAAATGCCTCCATAATCTTAAGGTTTGGTCTTTTGCTGTGCTAAATACTGGTTACTTCCAGAGACCACAGGAGATGCTATGTGGCCTTGACCCTCAAGTTATCTCTAATTGGTGAATAAAGATGCTGACAGCCAATAGCTGAGCAGAAGAGGCATAGGCGGGATGTAGGGTTCCCAGGCTTGGGTCAGAGGAGAACCATAAGGTGGGGAGAAAAGAAGTTGGAGAGGGGAGAAGCTGCCCTGGCATAAGAAGCTTGAAATAATAGCCACGTGGGTTGGCTAATTGGAGACAAGAGCAGCCCAGACAAAACATGACAAATTATTTAATGGGATTATTAGCTAGGAAATAGACATAATAGCATAGAGAATAAATGTCTGCCCAGCTCTTGTGCTTATTGTAAATATAAAGATTATGAGTGTCTTTTATCCGGGAACTAAATGGTCAAAGGTGTAGAAGAAAACTTGGACTGACTGAGATTAAATATTTTCTACAACACCATGAGATCCAGCTGTAGGGCATCTACTTATGGTGCCACACCTGGGCTGGTGGTCCTGGGTTCTATAAGAAAGCAGGCTGAACAAGTCATGTAGAGCAAGCTAATAAGCAACACTCCTCCATGGCCTCTGCATCAGCTCCTGCCTCCAAGGTCCTGCCCTGCTTGAGTTCCTGTCCTGATTTCTTTTGGTGAAGAATAGCAATGTGGAAATATAAACCAAATAAACCCTTTCCAACTTTCGTGTTTTGTTACAGCAAGTGAAACCCTAAGACAGTCTGTAAACCTAAAGAGGTAGGGGTATGATATTGATGTCTTATTTGTGGCTGAGCTCGCCATAGACAATTATTCTCTGAACTTTGAGCAATTACGAGCTTCTTTGCTAACCATGATCCACTATATAAAGAAACTTCATCATGGGGTCTGGGAGCTGCACTAATTTATGAATATTGAGATAGGTTTTTAGTTAGTTAGTTAGTTAGTTAGTTTGTTTGTTTGTTTGTTTTTCAAGACAGGGTTTCTCTGTGTAGCCCTGGCTGTCCTGGAACTCACTCTGTAGAACAGGCTGGCCTTGAACTCAAAAATTCACCTGCCTCTGCCTCCCAAGTGCTGGCCTTAATAAAGGCATGAGAAAAGATCGATACTGTTGTCCCTTTAGCAACATCATTGTAGTAGCCTCGCCACTGGGACCTCTGAGCTCACCAATCATGGATTCTTGGTCACAGATTCAATACCAACCACCAGGCAGCTCCTCCTATGGAGTGGGCCTTAGATTCAATCAGAATATGACTGTTCATAACCGTGACATTACTGCTACGACTGTACCCATGGGTATATATTGCCATGTCGGGCGTTGTTGTAGCTCACAGAACTCTGGGGAAGGTGTTGATGGCTCACCCCACGCCTAGCAGCTTGTGATGTACCTGAGGTGCTATGAAAGGTGGCCAGCAGGGAGGAAGCTTCCTGGGTGGTGCTAACTTAATATTTCTGTGTCCTGTATTTACCAGAATAAAGACTCACCATCACGTTCTAGGGGACACCCAAGAGCAATGGCAATAGTTTGTATTGTTTTGGGAGTCTCCAGGATACTTGTAAAATAGGTTCCCATGTGGCTTTTTTGAGCAGCCTTTTTGACTGACACTTTATACCTGCCTTTCCTGGAATAGAACAAAGGGCTTGACTGCTCAATTTACACTAACTAAGGTGTAAAAGACTGAGGTCAGAGTTGCTAAGAGAACAAAGCATTCGTTTGCATGATGAGTTGCTGTTACCATCAGGTTTTTCTAGTTTCATTTCTTCCTTAACCTCTAGTAGCACTTGCCATTTCCCGTGAAATTCTCTTCTAGGACCTGGCTCTCAGCTGCCCGGCTTCTGCCTATCTGGCTTTTACCAGTTCCATCATGGCCATCCTGACATTAGCTTGGGCTTCCAGAGTCAAGGATCAATCCAGTGCCATAGCCGGTGTGGTCTCCTTCAAGAAGCTTTGCATTTAAAAGGAGCCGATTCTCAACTCAGAGGAACTGTTCTGGAATGTCTAGGTTTTCAGTTACTATTCTCCACCAGCCATAGGCAGCCAGAACATAACGCCTTTGGCTTTGGGTTTAGAGTCTTATAAAGTCCTGAGTCAGTCTTCTAAGGGAGCACCAACCTGAAGCTGGTTCCCGGGCTGGATGTTGGCTGAAAAACTGCTAGTTACCAGCTCATGATTCAAGTCTAAAACCTTAGAGACTTTTATAAAAATTATTTTGTTATTTTGGCCTTTTTTTTTCTGTTACTGAAACGTGCTATATTTGTTGTACCTAATAAAAAAAATGTGGGAGAAGATTGGGAAGATAGCTCAATAAAGTGGCTGCTGCACATGGATGAGACGCCGAGTTGATCCCCAGCATCTGTGTAAAGAACTGGGTGCAGTAGCACATGCCTGGTCGATGGATGTATCCCTGGGGCTCAGTGGACAGCCTCAGATCATAATGGAAGACTTTGTGTGGAGAAAACACGGCATATGGTGCCTGAGGAATGGCACCCAAGATCTATATCTGTAGTCTACACAGGGACATACCCATGTACCTTGGTCACACATGAACATAGATGTACACTCACATACACACACATGTATACAAACATGTACATGCACACATGCACACACACTTGTCCATACACATGTACACACACACACACACACACACACACACACACACACATCCCCCTCCACATACACATAGAATAAAATAAAATATGAATAAAACTTGGGACTCCTATGTTCTTGTGTTTTTTCATTACATACAGACCTCTCAGTTACTATGTAGCCCCAGCTAATCTCAAACTAGAAATTCTCCTGCCTCAGCCTCCCGAGCCTGGTACAGGAATGTATCACTATCCTTTGCTTCTTATTGCAGTTTTTCAGAACTCCTTTACAGTGTATAATATGAAAGCATCGACAATACTTTGAAAATAAAAAACACACATGTAATACACACACACACACACACACACACACACACACACACACACACACACACCTGGTTCTTGCCCAGATATGGGAAATATGGTCCTTAAGATTTAAGGACTTTTTCCGCTTTCAAATTCCTTTTTTTGTTGTTGTTGTTTTGTTTTGTTTTGTTTTGAGACAGGGTTTCTCTGTGTAGCCCTGGCTGTTCTGGAACTCACTTTGTAGACCAGGCTGGCCTCGAACTCAGAAATCCACCTGCCTCTGCGAGTACTGGGATTAAAGGCATGTGCCATCACGCCCAGCTCAATTTCCTTTTTATTCAAAAAATTTGTATGCAATTTTGAGTGTGTGTGTGTCTGTGTGGTGTATATGTGTGTATAATGATTTGTGTGTGTGTGTGTGTGTGTGTGTGTGTGTGACAGAGTGTGTGTGACAGGGTGTGTGTATATGAGGTGTGTGTGATTGTGTGTGACTATGTGGGGGAGGATGTGTGTGTGTATGTGACAGGGTGTGTATGTGAGAGAGACAGGGTGTGTATGACACAGTGTATATGAGTGTATTTGTATATGTGATAGTGTGTGACTCTGTGTGTGTGTGTGTGTGTGTGTGTGAAACTGTATGTGGGGGAGGATATATGTGAGAGTGTGTATAACTACAGAAACTAAGCATTTACTGGTATGAAATAATAAACTTATTTAAAAGCAATTCTTTGTGCATATATAATTTTACCATTTGTTAAAGATAAAAGAAAAATTTTATACTAGTGAGTTAGTTGTATTTAAAATTAGTAGTTTTACAGTGAATGGCAGAGAACTCCATTCACATAAATATATAGCACAAATTAGCAAAAGTATATTTAGGGTCACTTAAGAAACTGGAAATTCTGTCCTAATAGCAACCCAGAACTCATTGATAACTTTGTAATAAAACTCAAGCTAGCAATTAAAAGAGCTTTAAAAATAAAATTTCTAATGCAACTAAATATAAAATTATATGAATTTGACACATACTGAGGAAAGGTGGTAGAAAAATACTAAAGTGTTTTTATACAGGCATGTAGTGGCTCACACCTTTAATCCTGGCACTTATGAGGCAGAGGTAGGCAGATTTCAGTGAGATCCAGGCTGGCCAGGTTTACAGAGTGAGTTCCAAGACAACTAGAGCTATGTAATGAGACCTTGTCTTGAAAAAAATATTTTTAGGATTAAAGTATTATATTTCAATGAGATAATAAGACTTTGTATGTACAAGAAAAACACCGCAAACCATAACACAGAATAGTCTCAACTTGGACCCAAGGTGTTTCTGCAGCACCCCTAGCATTGAGTTGTATAAGAGCAGGCACATTGTAAAGTGACTGTGCTGTGTGTCCAGAGTCATGCTTTAATGAAGACATGTGATAACATGGATGAGAACTGCCATAAATACGTTGGATTAGTTATATATGTATGTTTGAATTGATTATTGGTCATTGCATGTGCCAAGTTTTTTTTTAATCCCCATTCATTTAAGCCACCCGTAGTTTAATAAGCTCTACAGATCTAGACTCTGTACAAGAGGCACTATTGGGAGATAACTTCTGTGGGACTCTAACTTGGCTTCACGATTGGCCTAGCATGTAAATGAGAACTCATTTATTTCTTTGGGTTATGACTTCCTCTTTCCTTGTATCGATAATACTATTTAGATTGCTAGTTTTTATTAAGCTGTTTTGTCATAAAAAGAGTCACACATTTTAGAGTTCAACTGTCTATGTTGTGTGACTTCGGGAGATCACATGGATTTTCTGAACCTCAGTTCCTTCATGGGCAAAAATAAAGGCTGTGTTCTCTGCCTTGGGCAAAGCTCGTGATTTAGAGAGGAGTTGAGGGGAGATTTATCACAGTGTTGTGCAATACAATTTCCTTCCTGCAGAGATGTTGGCTGTCTGCAGTGTCCAATATTGTAGCCTCTAGCTACAGTACGTGAATGTTTTAAATATGGCCTACTAAGCCCTAAGCTCAAATGGCCAAAGCAGGTCTGTCGTGCTCAGCTACAGATAGTAGGACTACAAGTTCAATGAGCATTGCAGAAACCCACAACAGACCAAAATCCAAGAGTAAGCACTGCCCTAGATGGGATATCCATTTCACTCCCTCCAACACTCAGGGAACACCATGGAAGAGGGGGAGGAAGGAGTATGAGAGACAGAAGATGTGTGTGTGGGGGGGGGACCAACAAAACATCGGACATAGCCAGTGCACTCGGGAACCCAGAACAGCTTGTATATTTGCTCAAATATGCACAAGATTGGTCCTGCCAACATTTCATTATGGATGGGAGGAATCCATGATGCCCCTTTCTGAGGCACTATTGGGAGGTAATGGTTGCTGTGGAAAGGGGTGTCATTTTCTTCAGTGGTGTAACTACTGGTCAATTGACCTTTAATAAGTAACCTACACTCATGCTGCCTCAAACAATTTCAATTTAAGCCCAGGGATCTCTGCCCACACAAAGAAGACGTGAAAGCAGAGAGGAGACTTGTTGGAAAGAAAACGTCAGTAGGAAAGGAAGGGCAGTAAGAGTGGAGAAAGGGGGATGGAATGTCTAAGGTTCATGCTATGTTCATATATATGCATGTATGAAATTGTCAGAGATGGAAAAAGTAGAAAAAAAACTTATAATTTTATTGGGCATTATCTTATATATATACCACATAACATTTTAGATATTGTACATATACCTATTGAATTGAGAAACATAGTTCCCATATACGTAAGCCTAGCTGATAAAGCAGAACTAGAATTTGCCAACTTCTCTGGAACACATTGTCTCACTCTGGATCCTTCAACTATTGAATGGCTCTATGAAAGGAATAGTTAATAAGATATTTTTTCTTTCTTTCTTTTTTTTTTTTTTTTTTTTTTTTACGAACTGGCAATGGCTGCCCTCCCAGTACTCAGTAGGCATCATAAGTTGTGATTATCTGATGAGTAAATCTGTACAGGAGCCAAGGAGGCTTCTAGAAAGAAAGGGATGAAGACTTCTCTATCTTTACTGTAGTCTCAGAACAACAAAGGCCCAAAGAACTGTAGGGGAGAGAGAGAAGCTAAGGCTTCTGTCTCAGGTTCCTCATGAGGGTATGGTGTAGAAGGGGCAAATGGTGCAGCTGATGAGAGGGAAGGAAGCCCCTTTTTCCTTATCAGCCATGAAAGTTTAATGGCCTTTGCATAGGGGATCTCTAGCAAGGAGACCTTTGCACCGGGGGCTGTTAATACCTGGACGACACAAAGATTCTACGTGGCAGGACTTGAGAGTTCTACACCACAGTGGTAGTGAATTAGTTATGGCAGCCTCACATGCTACTTGCCATTGGTCTCAGTGCAAGACACATAAGGCTGAAGAGGCAGGTGGGACTTCCTGTCGGCCACAGTTGTGTGCATTCAACCCCTTACCCATGAGGCCCTCAGCACTAGCTCAGATAGGGCCCTCTGGTGTGCTCACTTAGCTCCCTGGGAGGCTAGAAGACGGCCTTAGATCCCTTAGAGCTGGAGTTACAGGTGATGGAGAACTTCCTGATATGGATGCTGGGAATTGAACTCAAGTCCTCTGTAAGATGACTCTCTTAACTCAGGAGCCATTTCTCCAGCCTAATCATGATGGCTCTTCACACACATATGCACTTCCATCATTGTATCTTCTTTCCGCTGTGCGGGTTACCTTGTCCTTGTATTTATTTATTTTTTCAAGTCTAGAATCTATATATCAAAAGAAATATAATCTCTGTCTGCACCGTCTGATTTGGGCTTAAAATGATGACCTTTAGCTTCATTTCTTCCCCTGAAAATGACAGTATTTCATTTTTCTTTAAGGCTAAGTGGTACTCTGTTATGAACACATATCACTTTTTAAAAAACTGTTTATCATTGATGGGAATCTGGCTGATTCCATAACTTGGTTACCGTGAAGCTTGGAGGGCAAGCCAAACTCCTTCAGTGTAGGGAGCCTAGCGGCCGCACCCTGAAAGATGGCACTGCCTGCCTCGGCCTTATCAGTCTTGCTGGCATAAATAACTCCTTATATGGCATTAGGCTGTGTTGGCAGTGACATGATTCTAAGCCCGAGAATGTGAAGTTGAAGCCCGAGAACTCCTGGCGTATGAGCAGGAGCTACGTGGCATTCTGTGTGTGGCCAGGATAGGGTTTAATTGGTTGCTCCCGGTGGGGATAGTTCCAGAGAAGAGAGGGAGAAATGAATTTACTATTTACGCTTAAGCTGTAACTGCATGCATAATACTGAGTAAACTAACTTAAGTCGAGGAACCCGGTTTGGTCTGTGTCTTTTCCTGCGGGACGGGACGGGGCGCGGATCACTTCAGCCCTGGAACAAACTTCCCCTTAAAAAACCAAAACCAAAATAAAACAACCCAAAACTTCAGTATGGGTTCAGCTCACTGAAGACTGGACCATGCTCTTCTTGGAGTAGAAAGTCCCCAGGGTAGTCTCAAAACCCTTCTAGGCTTGAAGTGCTTCTCTGAAGACCGGCAGGCCACAGGCTCACCCGGCTTGTAAGTCACTCACCTTTTTCTGCAATACAGCTTTCTTCAGATCCTCTTTCTCTGGACTATCACTATGGCTAGGAAGATCAAAGCGATGGCACAGGCAGGGATGAAAACATGAAGTGGCCACGTTCTGGGGACTTTGGGTTCCATCCAACCTGGGTGAATGAGAGAATCGGAATCTTATCACAAGGTGGCTCTGAGACAGACTGAGGTGGCTTCCTGAGTGGTTTCTACCACATGGAAATGAGGTTAAGCCTTCATTCCACATCTCTCCCATGCAGAAGCTCTTTTCCGTTCACCTCCACCCAGTGAAGCAGCCTCTCCTTTGATCTCCACATTCACCCACGAAAGAAGAAAGGTTGAGAAATGTCCCCAAAGTTAGACGGCAGGTGATTCAGCTATGATACGGTCCTTCTGTCGCTTTCTTGTCCCACCCACCCACCTATTCGTCATCTTTCTTTTTCTTCCCTCCCACCCTGTCTCTGTCGCTATCTCTACTTCTATCTCCCTTTTCTTCACCACCTGGATTTTCTCATTCAAGTAGAAAAGTCCCTCAGCTCAAAAATGTATTTTCTCCCTCACTGATAAGAACACAAGAGCCTAGATTCTGCACTGTAAGTTATTCCATTTTAAACACCAGCAAGATCCTTTGAAAAAAAGCAGAGCATCCCCAAGGGGCTGACATGTTAAATCCAGCCATTCAGACACAAGTTACCCCTTATCTTGTCTGAATTAACCAAGGTGCTGCCACTGACACACCCATTTAGTGAAGAGGCGATGAGAAGAGTAATTTAGAGGCTGGGGAACAGCTTTGCAGAGCACTGGTACCTTCAGGCTGGCCAGATGGAGAGAAGAGGGGGCTACAGAGATGTTGAAAACATGGCCAAGAATAGGCACACAAGTTACCCTATGCCTATTTCTGAGACTGGAACTTTGCCTCATGAGTAATAGATATGGACTAAGCCTAAGTGCTATATCAGAAAAATCATACAAAACTACTCAGGAAATAGGGCTCGATCTGCTGCTGTTCTGCTCTTGACCTTCCCTCTACAGTGTATGGGACCATGGGACAATCTGGCTAGGAAAGGGTTAGCTACCATATAATCCTGAGTCACTCTAGAGCCACGGAAGCCTCGGGGGTGCTAATCTGTCTATGGTCAGTCATTGTTTCCAAGGAAGTAACACAGCCAGGGGTTTTAGATATAGATCTTCCTGATCCAAAACTCAAGCCCATAGCTATCATCTTTATCTAAGAGCGTGTGAACACCAGAACCAAAAAGATAAGGACCAGTTTGGTAGATGTAGGGAGAGGTGCTGAATTGGTTCTTGATTGTGTCAATAAAGAAGGTGGAAGCTAATTGCTGGGTGAAGGGTAAAGGTGGAACTTCCGGGTCCGAGGAGGAGAAGGAGGAGGCACAAGGAAAAAGAAAGGAGTTTGTGACCATGCTTGGGAATGAGGAGATTCTGCTCCCAGAAATTATGCTATCTGACAAATTCTAAGTTAATAAAGCTGTCTAAGTGCTTTTCTTCCTCAGAGCAAAGGTGGGCAGAGATAGAGGGAGGCAGGGGCAGTAGCTGGTGGCTAGCTGGGAGGGGCTGGGAGCGTACTTCATAGCTCTTGGGAAAGGCACCAGCTGGCCATTGGTGGAGCTAAGCTGGAAGGAATGGTCTTTCCCGGGAGTGTGGACGGCGCTGCTGGTCTGGCAAGGAGATAGCATATTTTTAAAATTCCACGCAACCGGTACAGGTATGTTGCAAACCCTAACTGATCACACTGCTTTTTTTCTACTACATGCATGTTGCAGGTAGTGGTATGAGCCAGGCCCCGGCCTCAGCGTCCTTGGGAACCCTTGTTCTGTCCGGGTATGTTCATTGATCCATCCACGTGTGGAATTTCTGCTTACCCTCGAAGACTTTCGTTTTCTTAGACTGTATTTGGAGGGTAGAGTTGTTTCCTAAGCTATCGCTCAGTCTGGTATGGAGCCCAGCACCCCTGCAGGAGAGGCTTAAGTCGAAGTTCCTAGGCTGAATTGACTAGTCTATGTCCCTGATCAGTAGTTACCTTGTAGCAATCTGCTGGCTATTAACCTTACCTGCTCCCTCCAGTAGTTACCATGTAGCAACCTGCTGGTTATTAATCTTAGCTGCTCCTTCCTTCTCAGTGCTAGGTTAATAGCTAGACATAGGGCTCTCAGGGGCTGCTTTTCTAGACCTCTGAGCCAGCACTTAGACATAGCCTGTAGTATAAACTAAATTCAGGCCAAGAGTGGATTCTCCAGATCTTGACTTAGAACATCAAAGTTATCTTCTACCTCTCTTTCCTCTCTGAAGTCAGAGATATAGATTTGGCAATGACCCTGATTTGATAATTTAACAGGGACAATATCTTGGAGAATAACAGAGTAACAAGATGGAAATAACCCCGTTCACTGAATGACTTATGGAAGGTAGTTGGTTAGCTGCTTGAAGGCTTTCTCTCTCTAAGTATTAAGTAAAGAGAAATCCACTGTTGCATTGAGTCATTGCATGTTTGAGAATCTTCATTATGGCAGCATGGATGACCTACATATTCTTTTCTATATTTTAAGATAACTGCATTCTTTTTAACAATGATATGTGATGGGAAAAATATCCCTCCTATTCTTACCATAGCCCTATGCACTCAGAAAGAAGCCAGGAATCTTGCTGGAGATGACACAGTGCCGCCCCCTCCCCCTTAGTATCATATTTTATTTATCTACACAGTAACTTTTTAAGCATGTGTATCATCATTTACTGTAACTGTATACCTGAGAGACTGAGTTCCCGGAAGGCTCTGTAGGATGATCAAGTTCTAAAGCCAAGAGGCAAGAGATAGCATTTAAAGTTTGAAGTCTGGTTTCAGAGTCCGAGTTCTCTTCTTGCTCCTCACCTCAGAGGTCCCAAGAGGGCTTCACTTCTCTGCCAGCTCTACCAGGTATTTTACAGTTAATCCCACGATCTAGCCCCCTTACATATGCCAGTGAAAATGTAGCCACTGGCTGAGGACAGCCCTGTTTCTGAAGGAAAATGACCTGATGACTTGCTACCCACTGACCAAAATTTAGTGCACTCAGCCTTCTGTTCTATAGTGTCAGGCCTCCTCTGCCTTCCTTCTGTTCTAGAGTGGCAGGCATCCTCGCACCTCATTTCTACATGTGTTTTATTCACTGACTTCTGAGGTGGTTCACAGCAGTCAGCAGCCAGCAGCGGGTGAGTAGCTCAGTTGATAAGAATGAGTAGAATCAGCTAGACAATGGTTTTAAGAAGTAGAAGCAAGGACCACCTGGAAGGTTGTGACTGTGTTTATCCTGCTGTTATTGTTTTGGGGTCACAAGCCAGGGTGTCACATCTGGTCTGACTACACAGACTGGAAGCTGAGATGAGGGAGCTGAGGTTCTTTATGACTAATTATGTTCCTAACCCATCATGGCAGCATTTGCCATGGCCCAAACACTGGGCATTCACTATGATCTGGATGCAAAGAAGACTCATGTGAACTATGAAAACACTGGAGACGCCTTGCCTTGGCTGCCAGCTGAAGGGAGTCAAGAGAGCCCGTGTGAGTAGGAGTGCAGCCATCTGTCAGATCCCAATTCCAAAGACTAACAGACAGGTTGGAGAGTCTGAGGTCTGAGAGACAGGTCTATCAGGACATTGATGCTCCTGGATACCAGTGTTTGTGGAAATAGCAAGGCCTCTATACACCAGCACAGAGCAGGCTTTCATCCTCTGATCTGGACTCAGATTAAACAAAAGGCATTTGAGGCTTTAAAAACAGCTCTGACTTCCACTCAAGACCTAGTCTTTCCAGATGTCTCGAAGCTTTCTCATGTGTTTGTTAATGAAACAGAAAACAAAAGGGAGTTTTTAAACCAGACTTTGGGGCCACAGAAATGCTCTGTGACATACCTGTCTAAACAACTGGACCTTGTAGCCCCCCCATCTAAGAGATTTATCAGCTACTGCTAGTCTAATTAATAATGATAATAATGATGTTACCTCTGGGTCAAGATGTTATGCTTACAGCACCCCATGGCACAGTTGAGGCCCTCCTTTAAGGAGCACTAGAATACTGTCTGTCTATTGCCTGTGTGACCCAGTTCCAGGCCCGACTCCTGGCCCACCCTCGAGTCCAGTTTTAAAACCCCACCACTGTCAATCCTGCTGCCCTTTTGCCTGCTGACAACTCACAAGTGCTCATCCGTGGCAGTCAGGAGATGAAAGATGACAACAGGTACATGGGAGCTGCCATGGTTACTTTAACTGAAAGGATTTGGGTCCAAATGAGGTGCCTCAGTCCAGAGAGCAGAATAGATCTGACTTGGGCTCTCAGATAGGGAAAGTCTACTACCATATACACCAATAGTTGCTATACTTCTATTCACAGACATGTCCATGGCATGATCTGTAGAGAAAGAGGGTTTCTTGGTGTTGGGGAAAAGGACACTAGAAAATCTTGGTCCTCCTCGGGGCTATTTGGCTTTCTCCATGAACTGCTCTGCCTGCCTGCTGACCTGGCTACCAGACAAATGGCCCTAAGACCAATGGGCCTATGGGTATTCTGATGATGTACCCTGACCTGGTACTGGCTGAGAATCCACAGGAGAAATGGACAGCTCAAACACACAGGTTGATGGAGGACCGCAGAAAGGAAGACTGTTCTCTCAGAAACAACTGGCAGGATTCTGGCCACTGACCTTTACTAGGCTAGTCATTTGGGGTCCACAAGCTTCTAAGCTGCTCAGACCTATGTTATACCTAGACTGGACAGCCTAGTATGGAGGCCTCAGCCAGATGCCAGGTTTGTGCTCAAGTAAATGCAAAACAGAGAGCCCTTTCCTAGGAAGGGGTCCAAATAAGGGGCCAACACATCAAAAAAACAGTAAAACTGACTTCACCAAGATTTAGCCTGCCAGGGGAGGATCAAACTAACAACAACAACAACAACAACAACCACCTAGTACTTGCTAGTTTTTCCAGTACTGCTCAGATAGTAGCTTTAAACGCTCCTCCGGGTCCTTTTGGCCTCCACGTCACCTAATTTGGCCTCCCCCTATCAATGGGGTCTGAAAATAACCTAGCTTATAGCCAAAACCTATTAAGTAATAGCTAAAGCTTTAGGCATTGATTGAAAACTTCACTGTGCATACAGACCTCAGAGTTGTGGCCAGGTCAAAAGAATAACCAGGACATAAAAAGAAACCTAACAAAACTCTCATTAGAGTCCAGTGAGAGGGGTAGTTAGGCCTCCTTCCTTTGCTTTGCTTGGACCTGTTACACCCCATATGGGGAGGGACTTCCTCCCTATGAGATTATATTTGGAAGACCTCCCCCACTGTTTCTCAGGCTCAGAGACCAGTGGTTGACTCTTCCTCTCTCCAGCCACTATAGACCCTCCAGTCTTGGACTGTCTGAGAGACCCAGCTAACCTTCAAGTCCACCACCAGTTTCCATTTGTTTGAGTCTGGTGATACTGAATCAAGTGGCTTAGCCTAAAGGGCACTGAAAATAACTTGGACAGGACCCTACTCTGTGATTCTTTCTACTCCTATGGCTGTGACGGTAACTGGCATTAACTGTGAAGGTAACCATGGATTCAGCACACCCAGATCGAGAAAGCAGAAGCCACAGACACTGCTGCCAAATGGACTGTCTCCTGGACATTAAAATCAAGGTTTCATTGGGCACCAGGAAACAAAGAAGTTTCCATTATAAAAATTAGGGTTGTGAAACGGAGACTTCCTAAAATTCTTCTTTAAAAAATGTTCTGGCCTTTGGGAAACAGGAAAATCCTAGGGAATCAGACTTTATGCCACAGGAAGGGCCCCTGGGGATACGGTTAATCATTCCCAACCAGAAGTTGGCCAGGATTGCTGGTTATGTTTACACAGCCCAGCCCCCATACTACATAGGGATAAGAACTAACCAGACTGTCAGTCTACTGACTGACAAAACTCACTGTGACTAGGAATAACACAAATTAATATTAGAGGACTTATACTTAGGACTGAAACCTGCCTATTATCCAAAACCTTTAACATAATAGTTTCCCTTATTCTGATGCCGGCTATTCTGCCTTATGGACTAATTCATCTGTATAACAGCAGTATCACCAAACCCCTGACTGTTTGGTGGACCTGTACTATAATGGTTTGGCTAAATATGTCTTTCCTGATGGTTTCAAAACTAAATAGATAGGTTAATCAGGACCCAGAGGTATTAAAAGTTTCCATTTCTGAATCAAAACAGTAGTTAGATTCCCCTGCAGAAAGTATCCTATAAAATTGGAGAGGTTTAGACTTCTCATAAGATGAAGAAAACTATGTCTAGTTCTGGGAAGAGCCTGTTGTTTCTATGCTAATTGATCAGGAGTAATTAGAGAAAGTCTTGCTATGGTTGAAGAAAAGATAGATAGATAGATAGATAGATAGATAGATAGATAGATAGATAGATAGGAAAAGAGACAAAGCCCTGAGCCAGATAATTGATGTCAGTCTCTGTTCTTTTAGTCCCCTTGGCTAACTATCTGCTATTAGCACTCACTGCACATGTCATTCTTCTGATTGGATCAACCATGGGCCCTTGAACCTTGAACTAAAATAGGATGAGCCTTTGGTTTAACTCATTCTCTAGGGCCAATGGGGAATGTAGTACAGCTCCAGACGTTACTATGCCTTCAGATCTTACACAACTGACTTCATGACGGACGTGCCATTCAGGTCATAAAACTCAGCCCAAGTGGTCAGTCAGTGAGGGGTGCAGCCAAGTGAGCAATTCAGTCAAAAGTCGAGAGACCTCAGATTGAACCAGTCAGCTTGGAGAGGAATTTTGATCCAGGAGAGCTGAATTGAGCCAGTTATCCCGAGTTCAAAAAGAACTAGAAAGGGTGAGCTTATTCAGTAGTAAGCTTCCAAATGACAATTATCTTTTGTGAATAAAAGTTACAGTTAGGATTTTCCCACCAGAACTCTAATTGATAGGACTAGGAGAGGGTGACCACACTTACTCTGAGGGTCAATGATGGCTGAAGTAGACTCCTTCATGTGAGCATTCCAGAACATGCAGCTGTAGTTTCTGTTGGGCTGAGGCTTTAGGCGCAGAACACTGGTGACCTGATAGAGGCCTTCAGGGGTCCTGATGTGGCTGGTGTTGGCAGGAACACTGACATTTTGCCAAGACACTTCTGCGAGGGGATAACCTCTAGCCTGGCAGGTGAGCTGCATCTCCCCTGTCCCTGGAACCTCCAGGATCCTAGTGTCTATCCTCATGTAAGAAGCTGGACAACAGAAGAAAAAGAAGTGTTGTTTTGGATTGCTGTACAATTCTACTCAATGGAAGAAGAAATACAATGATCACTATTGGTCTTAGGTGATTCATTTTTCTAAGCTCAAAAATATTTTCTATATCTCAGGTTCATTAGTTTGTATAGATTGAATAGTTTTTACTCATACAGTACAACAAAGACATTTTGTTGATATACATAATTTTTGTTGGGGTTGACTGAAGACAGGTAGGTTGAGAGTGGTATCCAAAGTCAGAAGAATAAAGATGGATAGACCCAATGTTTGAAAATAGGAAAGCTGCAAACTTACATCCCAGTACTGTGCTAGGATGCCATATTCTGTGGCCTCTTGTATTCTAAACAGTCTCATAGTTGAGGGTGGCAAAGGCTGAGGGAATGATCAGGGCTAGATTACCCCAATAGATCACTTTTCAGACAGCATCAGGAGAAAGTTTACTCAAAAGTTCTTCCTTTTCCTCCATTATCTTTGCAATTAGGAGGAGGAAAACAAGGACCCACGGATGAGCTGTAAAAAAGAGCTGGGTGTGTTTCTTCTCAGTACAGACATGGTCTGTGCAGTACACACTAAATGAACTGGTCATGTGTGATTTCCTACTTCCTGGAACACAGAAATCTAAAAATAAAAGGGGATATTTGGAGAGTCAGGAAGGCACAAAGACTGTCCAACAATCTTAGGCCACACCTAAAAATTAACAAATATCGTTACACATGTATATAGCTGGAAGTGTTGAGAGTGAACTATGGGGGTTTTGATGATGGGAGGGGGAGCAAGTCCTGCCTTTCATTAACTGGGAAATATTTCCTTGAATAAGCAATACAGTCATTGAAGTAAAGGCAATCTTGAAGTAAAAAACACAGTTGTTGAGATGGTTAATCCTGTCAATTTGATTGAATGAGAAGCTCAGTTATCCAGTAGGTGGGAAGTCTGCCTTGAACATAGGCAGCACCATCCCACTGTCTGGGAACCCAAACAAACTAAAGAGAAAACAGGCCGTGATGGGAGTTCTCTTTTGCTGTACCCCTCCACCCCCGACCATAATAGACTGGAACCTCTGAAACTGTGAGCTAAAATAAATTCTTCCTCCCCTGAGTTATTTATGTCAAGTGCAGTGTCACAGTGGTAGAAGGTAATCGTAACAGGTGTGATAAGACAGTTTCTTAAACTGCTGGAATATATAGGAACATAACACTCTTTGGGAAGGCCATTTTGTGTTAAAGTAATAGCAACTATATCTATCTATCTATCTATCTATCTATCTATCTATCTTCTTATTTTACATTTCAAATGCTATCCAAAAAGTTCCCTATGCCCTCCCCCCGCCCTTCTCCCCTATCCACCCACTCTCACTTCTTGGCCCTGGCGTTCCCCTGTATTGGGGCATATAAAGTTTACAATACCAAGGGGCCTTTCTTCCTGATAATGGCCGACTAGGCCATCTTCTGCTACATATGCAGCTAGAGACATGAGCTCTGGGGGTTCTGGTTAGTTCATATTGTTGTTCCTCTTATAGGGTTGCAGACCACTTCAGCTCCTGGGGTACTTTCTCTAATTTCTTCATTGGGGGCCCTGTGTTCCATCATATAGATGACTGTGAGCAGCCACTTCTGTATTTGCCGGGCACTGGCATAGCCTCATACGAGACAGTTATATCAGGGTCCCTTCAGCAAACTCTTGCTGGCATATGTGATAGTGTCTAGGTTTGGTGACTGATTATGGTATGGATCCCTGGGTGGGGTAGTCTCTGGATAGTCTATCCTTTTGTCTTAGCTCCAAACTTTGTCTCTGTAACTCTTTTCATGGGTATTTTGTTCCCTATTCTAAGGAGGAATGAAGTATCCACAGGCTGGTCTTCCTCCTTCTTGATTTTCTTGTGTTTTGCAAATTGTATCTTGGGTAATCTAAATTTCTGGGCTAATATCCACTTATCAGTGAGTGCATATTTAGTGACTTCTTTTGTGATTGGGTTACCTCACTAAGAATGATATACTCCAGATACATCCATTTGCCCAAGAATTTCATAAATTCATTGTTTATGATAGCAGCATAGTACTCCACTCTGTAAATGTACCACATTTTCTGTATCCATTACTCTTTGAGGGACATCTGGGTTCTTTCTAGCTTCTTGCGATTATTAATAAGGTTGCTATGAATATAATGGAGCATGTGTTCTTATTATCAGTTGGGACATCTTCTGGGTATATGCCCAGGAGAGGTATTGCTGGATACTCAGTACTATGTCCAACTTTCTGAGAAAAGGCCAGATTGACTTCCAGAGTGGTTGTACAAGCTTGCAATCCCACCAGTAATAGAGGAGTGTTCCTCTTTCTCCACATCCTCGCCAGCATCTGCTGTCACCTGAATTTTTGATCTTAGCCATTCTGATTAGTGTGAGGTGGAATCTCAGGGTTGTTTTGATTTGCATTTCCCTGATGATTAAGGAAGTTGAACATTTTTTCAGGTGCTTCTCAGCCATTTGGTATTCCTCACTTCAGAATTCTATGTTTAGCTCTGTACCCCATTTTTTAATGGGGTTATTTGATTTTCTGGAGTCCAGCTTCTTGAGCTCTTTGTATATGTTGGATATTAGTCCCTTATCAGATTTAGTTTTGCTAAAAAATCCTTTCTCAATCTGTTGGTGGCATTTTTGTCTTATTGACAGTGTCTTACAGTGCCTTACAGAAGCTTTGCAATTTTATAAGGTCCCACTTGCCAATTCTTGATCTTACAACACAAGCCATTGCTGTTCTGTTTAGGAATTTTTCTCCTGTGCCCATATTTTTGAGGGTTTTTCCCACTTTCTCCTTTATAAATTTCATGTCTCTGGTTTTATGTGCAGGTCTTTGATCCACTTAGACTTGAGCTTTGTACAAGGAGATAAGAATGAATCAATTTGCATTCTTCTACATGATAATCGCCATTTTTGCCAGAACCATTTGTTGAAAATGGTGTCTTTTTTCCACTGGATGGTTTTAGCTCCCTTGTCAAAGATCAAGTGACCATAGGTGTGTGGATTCATTTCTGGGTCTTCAAGTATATTACATGGATCTACATGTCTGTCGTTGTACCGGTACCATGCAGTTTTTGTCACAATTGCTCTGTAGTACAGCTTAATGTCAAGCATGGTGATTCCCCCAGAGGTTCTTTTATTGTTGAGAATAGTTTTTGCTATCCTAGGTTTTTATTATTCCAGATGAATTTGCAAATTGCCCTTTCTAACTCAGTGAAGAATTGAGTTGGAATTTTGATAGGGATTGCATTGAATCTGTAGATTGCTTTCGGCAGGATAGTCACTTTGACTATATTAATCCTGCCAATCCATGAGCATGGGAGATCTTTCCATCTTCTGAGATCTTCTTCAATTTCTTTCTTCAGAGACTTGAAGTTCTTGTCATACAGATTCTTCTCTTCCTTAGTTAGCATCACACCAAGGTATTTTATAGTATTTGTGACTATTGTGAAGGGTGTTGTTTCCCTAATTTCTTTCTCAGCCCGTTTATCCTTTGTGTAGAGAAAGGCCATTGATTTCTTTGAGGTAATTTTATATCCAGCTATTGCACTGAAGCTGTTTATCAGGTTTAGGAGTTCTCTGGTGGAGTTTTTGGGGTCACTTATATATACTATCATATCATCTGCAAATAGTGATAATTTGAGTTCTTCCTTTCCAATTTGTATCCCCTTGACCTCCTTTTGTTGTCGAATCGCTCTGGCTAGGACCTCAAGTACTATATTGAATAGGTAGGGAGAAAGTGGGCAGCCTTGTCTAGTCCCTGATTTTAGTGGGATTGCTTCCAGCTTCTCTCCATTTAGTTTGATGTTGGCTACTGGTTTGGTGTAGATTGCTTTTATTATGTTTAGGTATGGGCCTTGAATACCTAATCTTTCCAAGACTTTTATCATGAAAGGGTGTAGGATTTTGTCAAATGCTTTCTCAGCATCTAACAAGATAATCATGTGGTTTTTGTCTTTGAGTTTGTTTATATAGTGGATTACATTGAAGGTTTTCTGTATATTAAACCATCCCTGCATTCCTGGGATGAAGCCTACTTGGTCATGATGGATGATCATTTTGATGTGTTCTTGGATTCGGTTTGCAAGGATTTTATTGAGTATTTTTGCATCGATATCCATAAGGGAAATTGGTCTGTGTGGGGAGAAGGCGCAGCCACATGGGCCAAAGGCGCCTAGCTTTATGCCAAGCCTCGTGACCTCGCTTGTTTACCTCAGTCTCAGTCATGCACAGTAAAAGCAGCACGTGTAACTCGTTGGAGAGATCAGCACAACATCTTGCGGTACCATTCTATCAGCCAATCCTGCATGCTGCCTAGGACTGTGTGTTTATGAATGGGTGGTGTGAGGTGGCGTGAGTGAATGGAAGTATAAATTGAGGGCAGCGAAGATGAGGAGACAAGAGACCGGCCAGTGACCGGAGGAGACAGAGTAGAGAGAGGCCAGAGACCAGCATAGCAACATTAGGCCAGAGAGCAGCAGATGAGGAGAGCAGCACCAGCTTTAGACAGCCAGCGTAGGAGAGAGCAGAGTGAGTGAGTGAATGGCTGAAGCTGTGAAGAGAGAGAGAGAGAGAGAGAGAGAGAGAGAAAGAGAGAGAGAGAGAGAAGCAGAACAAAGCAGAAGCTGCTAAGGCAAGCTGCTTGAAACCACCTTGGCGTCCCGTGTCGTGTCGTTTATTCCCACTGTCTCTGCTGGTCAGAGACGTGTGGGCGAGTGGCAGGTCTGAAGTTTTCTTTCTTTGTTGGATCTTTGTGTGGTTTAGGTATCAGAGTAACTGTGGCCTCATAGAATGAATTGGGTAGACTACCTTCTGTTTCTATTTTGTGGAATAGTTTGAGGAAAGTTGGAATTAGGTCTTCTTTGAAGGTCTGATAGAATTCTGCACTAAACCAATCTGGTCCTGGGCTTTTTTTTTTGGTTGGGAGACTATTGATGACTGCTTCTATTTCTTTGGGAAAAATGGGACTGTTTAGACTGTTAATCTGATCCTGGTTTAACTTTGGTACCTGGTATCTGTCTATAAAGTTGTCCATTTCTTCCAGGTTTTCTAGTTTTGTTGAGTATAGCCTTTTGTAGTAGGATCTGATGATTTGGATTTCCTCAGGTTCTGTTGTTAGGTTTCCTTTTTCATTTCTGATTTTGTTAGTTAGGATACTGTCCCTGTGCCCTCTAGTTGGTCTGGCTAAGGATTTATCTATCTTGTTGATTTTCTCAAAGAACCAGCTCCTGGTTTGGCTGATTCTTTGAATAGTTCTTTTTGTTTCCACTTAGTTGATCTTGGCCCTGAGTTTGATTATTTCCTGCCGTCTACTCTTCTTGGGTGAATTTTCTTCCTTTAGTTCTAGAGCTTCTAGGTGTGTTGTTAGGCTGCTAATGTATGCTCTCTCTAGTTTCTTTTTGGAGGCACTCAGGGCTGTGAGTTTTCCTCTTAGGACTGCCTTCATTGTGTCCTATAAGTTTGGGTATGTTGTGGCTTCATTTTCATTAAACTCTAAAAAGTCTTTAATTTCTTTCTTTATTTCATCCTTGACCAAGGAATCATTGAGTAGAGTATTGTTCAGTTTCCAAGTGAATGTTGGCTTCCTATTATTTATGTTGTTATTGAAGATCAGCCTTAGTCCATGGTGGTCAGATAGGATGCATGGGATAATTTCAATATTTTTTTATCTGTGGAGGCCTGTTTTTTGACCAATTATATGGTCAATTTTGGAGGAGGTACCATGTGGCACTGAGAAGAAGGTATATCCTTTTGTTTTAGGATAAAATGTTCTGTAGATATCTATTAAATCCCTTTGTTTCATAACTTCTGTTAGTGTCTCTGTTTAGTTTCTGTTCCCAGGATCTGTCCATTGGTGAGAGTGGGGTGTTGAAGTCTCCCACTATTATTGTGTGAGGTGCAATGTGTGCTTTGAGTTTTACTACAGTTTCTTTAATGAATGTGGCTGCCCTTGTATTCAGAGCATAGATATTCAAAATTGAGAGTTCATCTTGCTTGATTTTACCTTTGATGAGTATGAAGTGCCCTTCCTTGTCTTTTTTGATAACATTTGTTGGAAGTCAATTTTATCCAGTATTAGAATGGCTACTCCAGCTTGTTTCTTAGGACCATTTGCTTGGAAAATTGTTTTCCAGCCTTTTACTCAAGGTAGTGTCTGTCTTTTTCCCTGAGGTGGGTTTCCTGTAAGCAGCAAAAAGTTGGGTCCTGTTTGTGTAGCCAGTCTATCAGTCTATGTCTTTTTATTGGGGAATTGAGTCCATTGATATTAAGAGAAATTAAAGAAAAGTAATTGTTGCTTCCTGTTATTTTTGTTGTTAAAGTTGGAATTCTGTTCTTGGGGCTGTCTTCTTTTAGGTTTGTTGAAGGATTACTTTTTCGTTTTTTTTAGGGTGTAGTTTCCATCCTTGTTTTGGTGGTTTCCCTTTATTATCCTTTGAAGGGCTGGATTCGTGGAAAGATATTATGTGAATTTGGCTTTATCATGGAATACTTTGATTTCTCCATCTATGTTAATTGAGAGTTTTGCTGGAGAGAAACTAGCCGGGCGTGGTGGGAGGTAGAGGTAGGCAGATTTCTGAGTTCGAGGCCAGCCTGGTCTACAAAGTGAGTTTCAGGACAGCCAGGGCTATACAGAGAAACCCTGTCTCGAAAAAAAAAAAAAAAAAAAAAAAAAAAGAAAGAAAGAAAGAAAGAAAGAAAGAAAGAAAGAAAGAAAGAAACTGATCTTGGCTGGGCAAAGAGGTGATTCAGAAGGAGGGGAGGGACCAGGAGTCAGGTTTTTGGCTGAGACTTTGCCTTGTGGTGTATAAATGAAGGGACACATAAGAAAGGATAGTTAACTAAAGGAACCATCATGGTTTCAGGAAGAGATGGAAACTCCCACCCTACATAGTTACATTAAGTTGGACTGGGGTAATATTCTTGAGAAAAGATAAGCAAATTTTAGAGTTTCAGAGGTGGAAGTAGTTTTAAAAGTTCAAGATTTCTTTGAAGGGAGGTCTAATAGAATTCTACACTAAAGCCATTAAAGCCATCTGGCCTTGGACTTTTTTTTTTTTCTTTTGGTTGGGAGGTTTTTAATGATTTCTTCTATTTCCTTAGGAGATGTGGGCCTGTTTAGATAGTTCACCTGCTCTTGATTTAACTTTGGCATGTGCTATCTGTCTAGAAAATAATCCATTCCATCTAGATTTCCCAGTTTTGTTGAGTATAGGTTTTTGTAGTGGGATCTGATGTTTTTTTAATTTCCTCAGTTTCTGATTTTATGTCTCACTTTTCATTTCTGATTTTGTTAATTTGCATACTGTCTCTGGGACCTTTAGTTAGTTTGGCTAGGGGTTTATCTATCTTGTTGATTCCCTCAAAGAACCAGCTTTTGGTTTTGTTGATTCTTTGTATAATTCTCTTTGGTTGATTTCTGCCCTGAGTTTAACTATTTCCTGCCTTCTACTCCTCTTGGGTGTCTTTGCTTCTTTTTGTTCTAGAGCTTTCAGGTGTGCTGTTAAGTTGCTAGTGTAGGATCTCTCCAATTTCCTTATCAGGGCTCTTAGTGCTATGAATTTTCCTCTTAGCACTGCTTTCATTGTCCCATAATTTGGATATGCTGTGTCCTCATTTTCATTGAATTACAGGAGTCTTTAATTTCTTTATTTCTTCCTTGACCAAGTTATTATTGAATAGAGAGCTGTTCAGTTTCCATGGATGCCTCAATCCCACTTGGGAAAGAGAAGAAGGCAATCAGGGGTGGGATCTGGGTGGGAAAGGTGACAGGGAAGGGAAGAGAGGAACATGATCGAGTATTGGGGCAGGGGGGAATAGGACTGAAGCCCTGAGGGCCAGCAGAAAGGATATAAACAGGCAACCTCTGGAGGTAGGAGGTGGGGGACCATCTAGAATGTACCAGAGACCTGGGAGGTGAGACTGTCAGGACTCAAATGGAGGGACCTTAGATGAAATGCCCTACAGTGGGGAGAGGGAACTTGTAGAGTCCACCTCCAGTAAAAAGACAGGCCATCAAGTGGAGGGATGAGGCTGCCATCACACAGTCAAAAACTCTGACCCAGAATTGTTCCTACCTAAAAGAACTGCAGGGACAAAAATGGTGAAGAGACCGAGGAAAAGGAGGTCCAGTGACAGGCTCAAATTGAGATCCAGCTCAAGGGGAAGCTCCAAGGCCTGACACTATTACTGATGCTATGGTTTGCTTACACATTGGAATCTATCATGACTGCCCTCTGAAATATCCAACAAGCAGCTTAAAGAGTCAGATGCAGATATTTACACCCAAGAAGCTGGTGACCCATGTGGTTGAATTAGGGAAAAGCTGGAAGAAGCTGAGGAGGGGGGGTGACTCCAAAGGAATACCAGCAGTCTCAACTAACCTAGACCCCAGAGATCTCTCAGAAACTGAGCCACCAACTAGGCAGCATACACCAGCTGATATGAGGCCCCTACACATATACAGCATACACCAGCTGATATGAGGCCCCTACACATATACAGCAGTAGACTGCATGGTCTGGCCTCAGTTGAGAGAAGATGTACCTAACCCTTGAGAGACTTGGGGTCCCAGGGAGTGGGGAGGTTTGGTGGGAAGGGGCATGGGGACATCCTTGTGGAGACAGAGGAGTGGGGTGTGGGAGGTGTGGGATGTGGAACAGTTGGAGGGTGGACCGAGAAGAGGATGAAGTCTGGACAGTAAATTAAAAAAAAGATTAAAGAATAAAAATTAAAGAAAGAAAAAAATTCAAGATTTCCAACTCAATGAGAAGTTCTTCTCTTGCAACTTTGCTACATAACTACATTGGTGAGGGCTAGGCATGAACCTAGAAGCACCAGGTATTCTGCAGTTGGTGCTCTTGACATATTAACTAGGTGAGGATGGCTAAGTGGGTCATTCAGGTCTTCTGCTATATGTCTTATCCTTTCTGCTATAGCAGACATGAACCAAAAGCTCACATATGCACAAATTCATTTTCTTCTTTATCTCCTTCCTCCTCCTCTCTTCCTCTTCTTTCTCTTCTTCCTTTTCTTCCCCTTCTTCTTCCTCTTCTCCTTCCCCTTCTTCCTCTTTCTCTTCTTCTATTTCTTCCTCTTCCTCCTCCTCTTCTCCTTCCAATTGTTTTTGAACAAATAGAACTGAGATTTATTAGGAAAAAGTGAAAAATTCCAGGAGGCTTCAAATCTAAACAAAAAACTAAAGGCAATTATAGACAACCAAGGAATATTGAGAGTGGGAGAAATAGTTTTTCCCAGGGAAGAGTACACCAAATGGTAATTCAATACTGAGTGGTCAACTCTGAAAAAAATGTATATGACATTGTACAGACTGAGCAGGTTGTATTCATGTATATTTTATATATATATATATATATATATGCATGTGTGTTATATATATATGTGTGTGTGTGTGTTTATGTATGTACATATGTCTATAGCAACAATTAATGAAAAAAGAACAATGACTTTGCAAAAAGATAGATATGGGAAGGTTTGAGGTGCTCAAAAGAAAGATTAAAATGGTATAATTATAATTTCAAAATATAAAAATAATTTAAAAGAAAAAGTTATAAAAAAGAATTTCTGAGAGAGGGTGAGGCTTCAAGGAAGGAATATCCATCTTTCCAATTTATGTTTAATATATTGAAGCTATATATTCAGATGTGTATACATTTAGAATTGTCATGTCTCCCTAGAGTGTGGATTCTTATTACTATGAAATGTGGCTTTTTAAAGATCTTGCCATTTTTCTATGGCACATAATAGTTGTACAAAACATAGATCATATTACCATTTTCATACACACACCTACCCCTCCATTATTATCAGTCTCCCTCCTCCTTCCTCCCTTACCCCTTCCTGTCCTCTGTCCTCTCAGAGTCCCCTTTTACTTTGATGGCATCCCTTTCCCTTTATAGTCTGCAGATGAGACCAAACGTATTTATTATACATTTCTTCCCAAGTCTTCATTATGTCTCTTTGCACAGTGATTCCCAGTTCTATCCATTTTCCTATAAAGGACATGGTTATTTTCTTCATTATGGCTGAATTCTTCATTAAACACACACACTACATTTTCTTTATGCATTCATCTGTTGTGGGCAACTAGACTGTGACTTGCCTAAGAGGAATAGTTCTACAATAAATGTGGTGTGTGTTTTTATGGTAGGCTGACTTAGGGTCCTTTGAATTTATACTTAGGAGTACTATAGCTCGATTAAACAATAGTACTATTTTTAGTTTTTTGAGGAACCTCTATTCTGATTTCCATTGTGGCTAAACCACAGTAAAATCTAAAGTAGACCAAATGAAAACACAGCCTTTTATCTTTAGCAACATCTGTTTTTCTCATACTAGCAATCTGCTAGCTACATAACTTGTAGTTAAATGTAGCTATAAATGGAAGCTTCTACTTCCCCCAGAAGCCATCTTTGCCATAAGCACCAAGTAACTACACTTCCATTGGGAAGTTCATTCTTATGCCATCAGCTTCTTCCTTCAGACACTTGTGTGGCTTAGTAAAATAACATAACAAGCACAGTGGCTAAGAATCTGAAAGGTGTGAGCCAAGGGCTGGCGACATGATCTTTCAGACTCTCAGCTTTCTTGTTAACTAAAGGACTTAGCTCTCTGCTCTGCTCTGACAGTGTCTCTAGCAGCAGAATCATTTCATTCCTGGCACCAGCTCTCACTGAACAGTCTGCCAAGTGACATTCCCAGGGGTTCCACTGCCCCCCGCCCCACGTCCTCCTTAGCTGATGTGACTTACTACCTTGTTCCCTTGCTGACTTTTCCTCTCTTTCTTTCTTTTTTGTTTTTTTTCGAGAGAGAGAGTTTCTCTGTATAGCCCTGGCTGTCCTGGAACTCACTTAGTAGACCGGGCTGGCCTCGAACTCAGAAATCTGCCTGTCTCTGCCTCCTGAGTGCTGAGGTTAAAGGCCTGCACCACCACGCCCGGTTCAGCTTGCTGAGTTTTCAATCTCTAACATTAAAAGACCGATGAATTTATCGTTCTTTTAATGTTAGATTTCTATATCCTTCATGGTTTCTATTTCCCTGGTGTATGTATGCATGCGTGTGGGGAGGGTGTATGGTGTATGTTTCACTCTGTGTGTGTTTGTGTGTGTGTGTGTGTGTGTGTGGTGTGTGCGAATGTGCAGGAGGGCATGTCCATATAAGGAGTACGTAGTGTTTGTTTCTCTGTGCACATATGTGTCTATGTGGGTGTGCCCATGTAATGATCAGAAGATGGCTTTCCTTACTGTTCTCCACAGCACTCCCTTGAGATGGCCTTAAGTTCACTGTTGTGGCTAGGCTGCCTGGCCAGGGAGCTCCCAGGTCCTTCCTGTTACTGCCCTGGGATACTACTGTAACTTTGAATTCAGATCCTTACTCCTGCACAGCAAACGCTCTTAGCAAACTCTGCAGCCGCCACATCACTTCTAAGATAAGGACAAACTTTGCACACAGTAACTGTCTTAATCATCATAGTGGCTCAAAATAAAGTGAAAATGTTCTTCTTAGATGCTTTTGTCTTAACAGGATCCAGGTGAATTTCAAATAGTCACTGTATTGGCTGGGTTTGTGTGTGAACTTGACACAAGCTGGAGTCTAAGCCAGAGTCGTTACAGAGAAAAGAGCTTCAGTTGAAGAAATGTTTCCATGAGATCCAGTAGTAAGGTATTTTCTCAATTAATGATCAGTGGGGGAGGGCCCAGCCCATGGTGGGTGGTGCCTTCCCTGGGCTGGTAGTCCTGGGTTCTGTAAGAAGGCAGGCTAAGCAAGCAGCGGAGCAGAATAGTAAGTAGCACCCTCTATGGCCTCCAGCCTCCAGGTTCCTGGCTTGCTTGAGTTCCTGTTCTGAAGTCCAGTGACGGACTGTGATCTGGAAGTGTAAACTGAATCAACTCCTTCCTTCCTAGCTTGCTTTTTGGTCATGGTGTTTCATCACAGCAATAGAAGCCCTGACTAAGACAACCACAGAAATAAATCTTTGAGGACTGCTTTCAATCTGTCATTATCAGCTTATGGGATAATATAGGGCCTGACTGGAATTCCAAAAACTTTCCCTTCTTGGAAAGTCAGGACAGTATGTTCTTGACTCCAAGTAGCCATATTCCCCTGTTTCCAAGGGGGAACAGAGCTGAAGGCACAGATGTGGCTCCATTAGTAAGTTATTTCAGCCGGTGCTGTCCCTGAGTCCAGCAGAGGAAGAGACCTGGTGTCTTCTCATTTTCCTGGCTTCCTCTGGCGCCATTGTAAGCTTTAACCCCCTTTACCTTTACTTATACCTTATACCACATGACAAAAAACCCATTTCTGTTCAGGTGCCTTTTGCCCCTTTGAAGGGGCTGCCTCTTTAGACCCGGGTCGGTCTCTGGTTTGTGCCTGAGCTACCCTTGCTGTTGTGTAAGCTATCACAGCCCTCCATCAGAGATGACTTGAGGGGGACACTCACCTTTGACATTCACAGTCAGGTACTTGTAGTCCCAGGCGGCCCCACAGATGACCAGGCAACGGTACTGCCCGGAATCAATCACTTGGACACTGGGGATGTGGAACAAAGCCTTTCCCAGGGGCAGCTTCTCCTCCAGCAGGGTGGCTCTTTCACTTTTCGGAGAAGTATCATTTTCTACCTTCTGCAAACTGGCTCTTATCCCTTCCAGTTCAGCGCATTCTCTGCGGTCAAAATCACACTCCAGGCTCACACTGCTGCCGATGTCTACGGTGTACACTTCTTTAGGGGCTGTCACCGTGAAAGGAGCTGCAAGGGAGACACAGCTCGCTGTTGTCTGCTTTTATGTCAACGTTTCAGTTCTCCGGGAATGAGAGTTGTGTTCCCTCCCTCCCGTATCTTTTAGAAGATCCTCGCCACTCTCTGGGCTCCTCTCTTCCCTCCCCTCATCCCATATAGAAACAGCGGAGTTTTTGCCTCAGGACCTGGAGGTGGTTTTCTCATCTGAACATTCCCACCCACATAGCGGATCCCACTCTTGTTTCTCCTGAACACACCAGTAGGAGCTTTTGATGGACAGGCCTCCTTGCCCCCCAACAACATCTCCCGCTAGCTCCTCAGGGCCCTGCAGTCGATCCAGAGCATTTCCTCTTTTGAGACCAAAGCCTTTCCTTAGGTTGCCTTACCACTAAGATCTGCCTTATTTATTACCATTGTATTTCTATCACCTGGGCTGACTTTCTTTAGTTTGTGTTATAGTCAATTTTTACCTCTCTTTGCCAAATATCACCACCTCCAACCAGCGATAGTAACAACACCTCTTATCTCTCTCTCACACAGAGCTTGTAGCTATATTAGTACCTCCTTCAGTCCTCCTGGAAGCCAGGGAGACAGGCAGCATTGTTATCCCCTTTAAATGAAGTAAGGCACAGAATGGTTAAATTACTTGTCTAAGAGTGCACAGCTAAGACTGGTCCAGGATTTCTCAAGGTTTCACATGCTGTTAATCACCAAGTCATAAGAGCTCAGTGAAGATGTTCACTCTTTTGGATCAAGAAAGTCAAAGGGGCAGGGGGAGAACAATTTTTAACTACTACAGGCCAAGTTCCATGCAAGGTACTTTGTTACTGTATTATCTAACACTATGACCTGAAACATGTATGGTCATTAAGATTTTATAATTTTGTTCAAAGACATTGGCTCTAAGAATACAGTTAATACGGTAACAATTTAGGGCCCATTGGTGTTTGACCTGAAAAGCTGTAGTTTCTATTCACACTATTTTCCAAAATTAGAGATGAATCTCATCAGAGACATGCGAGATAATTTCATGTGGTACAAAAATCAAAGCCTAAAGGGAATTGAGTTATTTGGAGAGAAATTTATTCCCTTCTCAATTTGATTCCAATCCTTCAACTGCAGGCTTTCTAACTGGACTCTATTCTTTTGGGATGACTATTTTTTCTTTTGCTAAGGTAGGGAGCTCCTTGGCGAGAACTGAGTAGGACTGTTTGATTTTCAGGGTTTGCCTTTGTTCTTAGCCTCCTTTATACTAGCGTGTTACTAAGTTTCTGCCTATACAAAGTTACCTGTGTGCTTGTATTTTAAACAATGAGTTGACTTAAATAACACTGTAACAGAGCAGAAACAGCACATGCAGGGTTTGCATGTAGAGATTGTGGGAACCTGTATGCTGCATCCTTCAGTAATGAATGGGTATCCCAATGATGGTAGTATGGTAAGACATGAAAATGATTTCTAAATCATCACAAAAGATTGGATTGAATTATACTCAATAGGTCTCTTTTATAATTTATACAAGAAAATAATCTGATCATCAAATATTTGTAGGCTTTTTAAAAATATTTTCATTTGGTGAACTTGAGTTCAAGATTCCAACAATACCAGAATTAGTTAGGAACCTTTGGAGCTGGGGAGGGCTAGCTTTTAGTTTCTGTGAATCTGTCTGTATGAGGTAAATATCCATCTCTTGGTTCTCTGGGAAAATCTGACGAAGGTGGACCATGTGTATTACCCATGTCTGGCAGCCGGCAGTCAGGGACTCAGAAAATGTTCTTCCAGGTGATGGTTAATTTTTTTTTTTTTGTTTGTTGTTGTTTTTGAGACAGAGTTTCTCTGTATAGCCCTGGCTGTCCTGGAACTCACTTTGTAGACCAGGCTGGCCTCAAACTCAGAAATCTGCCTGTCTCTGCCTCCCAAGTGCTGGGATTAAAGGCGTGCACCACCACCGCCTGGCTATGGTTAATTCTTGGGAAAGTAGTACTCCACGTAGGAAATGCACAGTCATCCTTTATTGGCCAGAATAGTCTGTCCCTCCCTCCCTCCCTCTCTCCCTCCCTCCCTCCCTCTCTTCCCTCTTTCCTCTCTCCCTTCGCTCTTTTCCTTCTTCCTTCCTCTCTTTTCTTTCTCTCACTGACAGGGTCTTGCTATGTATCCAGGCTGACTGTTAACTCATCCTCCTCCTGCCTCAGCCTTCTGAGTCCTCCAATTCTAGGTGCCCACCACAACTGTGGCAAACTAAGATATTTTTAATTAACCAGAATGGTTGTCTGTTCCCTGGCCCGACTCCATAGTAGGAGTGACTTTTGGTTTTCCTGCTGGCTGATGGTTCACATTGCAATTCACTTTTAGATCGTCTTTGGTTATAAGACAGGGCCTTGTTACATAGTTCTGCATAGTCTTGGACTCAAACCTTTCCTGCTCAGCCTCCTGAGTGCTGGGGTGGCTGGGGTGGCCAGGGTATGGTCATACTCAGCTTGCCAGTCTCTTTTAATTCATGTTTCCGCCCCCCCCAAACTTCCATTATCCTTCATGCCTTAGAAATGAATAAGATTGTTTGCTTTGGCATTTTTCTAGTATCCAGAATATTAATCTCAGCTCTGGAGGATCAGGGAGGGGAAGGGGAGAGTGGTGAGAAGACGACTCCAAGCCTGCCTGCATTTATTTCTCCCTGAGGAGGTCTCCACAAGAGATCACATGAATCAGCAACTGAGGGTCACCACCCAGCATACCAGACAGTGATGAGCACAAATGAACTTTACCAAAAACGACCGGACAGTTTATTACCTCCATTCTCTGCTTTGACTACTACTAGAACATTAACGCACATTTTACATAGATCTGTAGTGTGGAGAAGATACACACATACTCAGCGTTTGTTTGTGTAACATGGGGCCTGGTGAAAGGCTCTAAGGTGTATGCTTCTATGCAAAACAGTGTAAATCGTGCGTGTCCTTGCTGGATCCGGCTGAGAAGACCCTCGGATCATACTAGGAAAAAAAAAAAAAAAGGATGCCGTAGCTCAGGAATTCCTGTAGGATCCCATTTTGTAGACTCCTTTGCATGCTGAAATGACAAGTTCTTACGTACTTAGTGTTTAGATCCATTATTATGGGAACTGTGATGAGTAGTCTTAATTCGATGGGATTTTGAAATGCCTGGAAGACTTAACTGAGCAGGGAAGGTCCGCCTGGAACGGGAGTGAAGGCATCCCATGGACTGGGGTAGTCCTGGGCTAAGTAAAACCCGAGCAAGTTAGCTAAGCATCAGCATCCCCCCTCACATCTGCTACCACGCCTTCCCCACCCTGTGGACTACTGTGTCCTCTCCAATGGTGAAACCAAATGAACCCTTCTCCCTTAGGTTGCTTCTGCCAGGCTGTTCCTTAGGTACAGACAGGGAGAAAAGTGGCTAAATCAGAAACCATCGCTAAACCCTTCACTCACTTGTAACTAAGAGATACTTTGTTCCAAATCTACTCTGCCGCTCCAGAGGGGGCAGGAATCATAATCATTCGTCATTCATCAAAACTATACCAGCTATTTTCTGAGCATTTAGTTTAGGAATTTACTACTATTAAAGTACGTTCCCCCTTTTAAATTTCAGATGCCCAAACGGGAAACAAGGAGAGAGAGGTGGTAAAAGAGAGAGAGGGGAGTGTGCAAGGAAGGTTTAGTTGTGTTTCTGAGTAACGGGCTGGATAGATTTGGAGATGTGTTGACAGCTAAGCTGTTTACCGCTCTATGGTTTCTTCTCATGAGAGAGGACACAGAGCCCATAACTTCCTCTGGAACTCCCCTGTCACTACCACAGAACTTCCCTCATCCCCTGCCCCAACCTTTTATAAACACGTGGCTTCTTTTTTCTTTTCAATCCCACCCCACCCCCACCCCTTGCAAGATAAATGCCTTGAGCTTTAGAAATAGGTTTTACCTTTCAGATGGGTGACTTTTGGGGGCCTGGGGGTAATATTCACAAGAGGAAAGATCAATTAACAGACAAACCATGCATCAGAATACTTCACAATGACTGAGGATTGTTATTTAGACTAACTTCACCTCAGTTATAGCTTCCAAGGCATGCAAAGCTTTGGGCTTGATTTCTTACAAAATGGGTAGTTTAGGAGATGCAACATACTTTTGAAATTCTATAACTTTCAGCCTTTTGTGAATCACAGAGGAAATGAAACCACTTGTAATGGATTCTGTACACAATTCTTTCTTAAGGCTGGCTGTCAGCATGTTAGACTAACCAAGCAGACAGTCTCAGCTGTCCTGACACGGGAGCCTTCTGGGACCCTGCCTCTGCCCACTCAAATACCTGTGTGCAGTGTACTGAGGTTCAAGATAATGGTGGTGGGGGCTCCAAGAAGCTTGGCGCCACACAGCCCTGCCTATGTCCTGGTGAGGAAGCAGAAAGGGGTGGCCATACTCTTGGGGTAGTTTCCCATTATAACTACCCACTCTTCAGAGACAGATGGTACTCTTTTTATCAGTGTGGACATTTGGGATTTAATTACCTTCTGTTAGACCCTACCTTTTAAAGCTTACAGCACTGCCCTGGAGGTGTAAGGGAACAGGAACCTTTGAGGAACATATATCCAGACCATAGCAAAGACTTTTTTTTTCTTAGATGAAGTTATTATTGGGGTAGAGCAGACGCTCATTTTGCAATTTTCCTGGGAGCTTCTAACTTGCAGACTATATTGGACGAGTCTAATTAGGCAGATCAAACATCTGCATTTGCAAACACGGATTACCACCTTGCTATGTGAAATGTTGCTATCAGCTTTACCTGAGCACTAATTAGAAACACAGACTCTTAGGCTTGCCCCAAACCTAAAGACCCAGGATCTGTAAGGCAGACTTAGGACACTGTGTAACTGGGGAAAGAGTGATAGTTAACCTTTATTAAACACACTGATCCCAACACTAAGGGACTCTTCTATCCTTCTCTGATTGGTCCTCGGTCAACCCTCCATAGTGGGCGATACTGTTCATATATTTTACAGGTTTTAAGGAGACCGGTTTGCTTAAGGCCAGTGAGTGGTGGCTATGGAAATAGAACACCAAGTCATCTCTAGCTATAATTCGCTCTCCTCTCTCTGCTCTGCTGACTCCGCTGTGACTCTGCCAGCTACTGCCAGCAACAGTAGATGGCACCTAAGACTGAGGCAGGTAAACTTTTGGCTTTGTGGTAAGGTAACTGTGTTTTCTCTTACATTTCATTTGCTGTGCAGTAACTAAATAAAGCTTTAATCTAGAACTGAACTTTCAAAGTGATCAGACAAAGGACACCCAACTTAGATAATTTGGGGGTCTTTTTTGTTTTGGATCCTGAAGTCAATTTAGCATGTTGTTTGAAAACAGGCCTTGATGACAGCTGCCACCTATCACCTCTCCAGGAAACACAAAACAAATCATTTGCATTCTCTCCCAAGATAGTTTCCTTGTTAGGCTAATTTTGAACTTTTTTCTATTGAACAACAGAAATTTACTTTTCTTTTTTTTACCTTCCTATACAGTATACTTAAAATATGAGAAGGGACTGGGAGGCTTTTCACAAAGTCCCTACTCTTCAGAAAACTGTTCTGTACGTTAGGCTCATGCTCTGTTGCTCTGTGTGTGAGCTTTGCACAGAACATCCTTCACTGCAGAAATCCTATCCTGGCCAGGGTCCATTCTTTGCTGTCTTATTTCCTGTTTGCATCGCTGTGGTAGAAGAGCTGACAAGAAGCAACAGAAGGAAGGAAGGAAGGAAGGAAGAAAGGAAGGAAGGAAGGAAGGAAGGAAGGAAGGAAGGAAGGAAGGAAGGAAGGAAGGAAGGAAGGACTTGCCTTGGCTCACAGTCTGAGGAGGTACAGTCCGTCACATAAGAAAATCCTGGCAGCAGGACTGCGCCTGCAGTCAGGACACTCATTTCAACTTACTTTCTCCCTTTTATTCAGTCCAAGACAACAGCCCACAGCACAATTCCACCCACACTCAGGGCGAGTCTCTCTTGCCCAGTTCAACATTCCTGGAAACACCCTCAAAGACACACTTACAGGTACGTTTTCTTGGTGGTTCTGAATCGCAAGCCGATTATCAATATTAGCTGTCATGCTCATACATATCAAGAGTCATTGACAATCAGAATGACTGGGGTGTGTTCTGCACCAGAGCCCCTCAAGCAGCATCATGGCCGAATTCTCCCTCTCCACCCCTACCTGCTTCCACCTACATCTGGAAGATGGAGGGTAGTAAAGGAGGGAAACCTCCGTGATACAAAGTATGGGTTTGTTTCTGCTTAAGGCATAAATATAAAAATAAATACTATCTGTTCAGTACATCTGGACTACAAGATAGTTTTAGATTTTGCAACAAAAGACAAAAATCAACTGTAAAGTTACAAGAATCAAAAGAAGAGGATACTCTCAAAAAGCTGGGCACACGCCATGGGCCGGAAAAAAAAAGTAAACTTCTGCTGTTCAGTGGGACAAGGTTCAAAATTAGCTTAAGGAGGGTCAGTGGACCCTCACAACTATGAACCTTTGCTTTGTGACAAAGAGTCAAAGGTGCTTCACTCTGAAGGAACAGTGGGCCCGCAGTGAGTGAATGAGCATTGCTATGCCTTCGACTTGCACCCCCACAGGCTGTATAAACACTAGCTCAAACTTGATTACAAATCTAAATGTAGCGTGAACAGCTATGAGATGTTAGGAAAGAATCCTTACCCTTTGAGCTGCTGAGAGATCAAAAGCATGGGACATGAAACATGACACCCTTAAGTCAGACCACAGTGAGTATGTTCGTGAAGCCTTGTTAAAAGAATAGAAAAGAAGCTGAGAGAGAATATTCATAAACCATATACCTGATAATGGACTTCTATCTCAGATAAATAAGGAACGCTCAACACTTTGCCAGAAAAGGAAGAACCGAATTAAAAATTATTAGATGATTTGCATACACAGTTTACCAAAGAAGATAGTTGATTAGACAATAAGCACATTAAAATCATTAATGGTCACTGGAAAACTGAGAGATACAACCACAGCAAGGTATTTCTATGCATCTCTGGGGGTAACAGGGAAACAAGACAATGTCGCTACCAAGGCTAACTGAAACTTTCAGACACTGCTGATGACAGTGTAAAGTTGGTACAACTGCCATGGAAATCTAAGAATTTCCAAACATTTATTTATAATGGCCATAGAGTCTGGAAATTCAATATAGCTAATAAGTATAAAATGTATGTCCATGCAGAAACCTATTTGCAAACATCTATAGCAACTTTATTTAAAATCACCAGAAATAGGAAATAGCCCAAATGCCTTCCAACTGGGAATTGGATCACACTGCACACACCATTCAATAACAAACAGAAATAAGCCATTGATAAAGACGTCAACATGCATGAACTTCAAATGCATTACACTAAGAGAAAGAAGGCAGATAGCCAAGTGTCTGTAGACTATGCTGAACACATGTGTGGGTGTATCAAAGTGAATTCCACTAAACAATATAATTAATGTATATTAATAATAAAAAATAAGTAATTACATAAAGACTATCTAATCCCACTTTGATGGCAGAGACCATTACATGACTATATATTTGTCAAAATACACAATTTATTTTTAGTGATAAGGTGAATTTTACTGAATGGAAACTTAAATACTTTTAATATAAAAATGTATAGCTAATTCTGTTAAATCTTTATAGGTAGTATATATTGGCATTTCTTCTAGGCTCCGCCCCACAGTTACCTGGCAACAGCCAGGTGTGCCTGACTCACTAGAGAAAGGGCTGCTTGCCCCTTCTCCCTCTTGCTCTTGCTCTCTTCTCTTCCTCGATTCCCTTTCTGTGCCTTCTCTCCCCACTACCCTCCCCCTCTTCTCTCCACATGTTTATGACTGGTCTCTACTCCTCTCCTCCTCCTCCTTCTTCCTCCCCCACTCTGTCTCTGTCTCTCTGCCTTTCTCTGTCTCTACTACCCCTTCAACTCCCCTCCCTATGCCCTAAATAAACTCTATTTCATACTATACCATTGTGTGGCTGGTTCCTCTGTCTCAGCATGGGCCCGCAGAGGCACCCCCTTCTCCCACACCATACCACACCTCCATCAGACATATCCCTGGCTTCTTTATCTTTTTTTTTTTTTATAAAACACAACAGTCTATCTTCAGAATATACATAAGGAAAAAGTTGATAATTAATGGATCATGAAATCAGAACAATTCAGGCTTCTCTACAGTCTTGTAGGGGTTTACTTAACCCAGATACTGAAATAACTACAATGCCCATCAACTAGGTAAATCTACTATAGTGTGTTCAGTGAAATATATAGTTGCTTAAAACCTCGGGTTGCTTCCATTTGCTGGCTTGGAATCTACAAAGAACGCAAACTGTCTGAATGCTTTAAGAGATTTCTTTTAATCATCGGTAGTCAATTGTTTTTATGAAGATCAGGGCTGTAACAATGATGCCATGAGCAGGGCTTTGAGGAGCAGCCTGCTTGGGCTGGAGAGGGGGAGTTCCTGGGGGGGGGGGCGATGAACACTCTGCGGGTATTTCCAGCAGTGTTCGGTCAGGTCAAGCTTGCATCTGTTTCATGTAGTTTCCGGTGTCTGTGGCATATCTTACAGCAGGGTGATTTATAGGAGAGTTATTAAAGTAATTCCTGTAAGTAAAATGAGCATCCAGGATCCCACTCCTCATCCAAGAACTAGACCATAACTAATGACACCTGCACTGTTTCCAGAGGTAACTGATACTGAGTCCTGCGCTTCTCCATGTCTTGCTTGTTTCAGCTTCACCTAATTATCGAGGGATGCTCGAGCAGCAGACTTATGAAAACGGCATTGTGCTGCGTGTCATCCTTCCTTCTGGGTGTTTTTACAGACGCAGCAGCTTATTTGTGAATTTACTTCCATGCTTATCATAATGTATCCTTGCCATAGACCGTGATTTCTTTATTTTAGAGCATTAGGAAAGTTATCTGTCTGTAATGACTAAATGATCCGCTAAGCATTAGTTTTTATTTCTTTTTTTTTCTTTTCTTTTTTTTTTCTTTTTTTGGTTTTTCGAGGCAGGGTTTCTCTGTATAGCCCTGGCTGTCCTGGAACTCACTTTGTAGACCAGGCTGGCCTCAAACTCAGAAATCCGCCTGCCTCTGCCTCCCGAGTGCTGGGATTAAAGGCGTGCGCCACCACGACCGGCAAGCATTAGTTTTTAAATTTAAAACTAGACATGTATGCATAGAGGGTAATGGGGAATCATATTCGGGTAACTCTTAGATAAGAACTGTTTTGTCTGGGGTCGGGGGTGGGGGGTGCAGGTCAAGCGCTACACACTAAGCAGTTACGGAAGTGGGATCCTCATTCCAGCCACCGTGGTAACCAGGGTATCCTCTCAGACAATGAGTATCATAGCTCAACTATTCTCAGAATCTTTTTAAAGCTCTCCTATATTCTTAAAATTTTTGTATTTTGTATTTTGTAAATAATACCTGATTGCACAATTCCTACTTAAAAGCCTAAACACATACACAATGATACTGTAGTTTTCCTTTTCCTCCCTATCCCAGGCCTTCTCCCCTTCAATCACCATTGAATAACCAACAGCATTCCTCAGCTTTGTTTTCTAGGTGCCCCCACCGACAGCTTTCTAAGAAATCAAAATTCCTTAATTAGAAAGATACACAATGATGTGGTTAAAACACACAAGAAGGCGTTCTAATTTAACACTCATTTTTAATTAAAATGTTCTGCAAAGAAAGAGTAGAAAGGAATTCCAAGTTTACTGAGTGAGTAAAACGTGTTGTTTGGGTTTTCTTTTTATTAATTCATCAACACAACTCATAACACATATGTTTTGGCTTGTGAAATGCTCAGGATACACATTAAAATATATCTCCAGAATACCGAATGGCTGAGAAGCACCTAAAGAAATGTTCAACATCCTTAGTCATCAGGGAAATGCAAATCAAAATGACCCTGAGATTCCACCTCACACCAGTCAGAATGGCTAAGATCAAAAACTCAGGGGACAGCAGGTGCTGGCAAAGATGTGGAGAAAGAGGAACACTCCTCCATTGCTGTGGGAATGCAAGCTGATACAACCCCTATGGAAATCAGTTTGGTGGTTCCTCAGAAATTGGACATAGTACTACCTGAGGATCCAGCTATACCACTCTTGGGGATATACTCAGAAGATGCTCCAACATGCAATAAGGATACAAGCTCCACTATGTTCATAGGGGCCTTATTTACAATAGCCAGAAGCTAGAAATAATCCATATGTCCTTCAACAGAGGAATGGATACAGAAAATGTGGTACATTAACACAATGGAATACTACTCAGCTATTAAAAATGATGAATTCAGGAAGTTCTTAGGCAAATGAATGGAACTAGAAAATATCATCCTGAGTGTGGTAACCCAATCACAAGAGAACACACATGGTATGCACTTACTGATAAGTGGATATTAGCCTAGAAATTCAGAATAGCCAAGATACAATTCACAGACCACATGAAGTTCAAGAAGAAGGAAGACCACAGTGTTGATACTTTAGTCCTTCTTAGAAGGGTGATCAAAATACCCATGGGAGGAGATACAGAAACAAAGTTTGGAGCAGAAACTGAAGGAAAGGCCATCCAGTGACTGTCCCACCTGGGGATCCATCCCATATACAGCTCCCAAACCCAGACACTATTGTGGATGCCAACAAGTGCTTGCTTACAGGAGCCTGATATAGCTGTCTCCTGAGAGGCTCTGCCAGTGCCTGACAAGTACAGGAGTAGAGACTCATAGTCAAACCATTGGACTGAGCACAGAGTCCCCAATGGAGGAGCTAGAGAAAGGACACAAGGAGCTGAAGGGGTTTGCAGCCCCATAGGAGGAACAACAATATGAACCAACCAGTACCTCCAGAGCTGCCAGGGACTAAACCACCAACCAAAGAGTACACAAGGAAGGACTAAAGCCTTCAGCCGCATATGTAGCAGAGGATGGCCTTGTGGGACATCAATGAGAGGAGAGGTCCTTGGCCTTGTGAAGGCTTAATGCCCCAGTGTAGGGGGATGGCAGGACAGGGAGTGGGTGGGTTAGTGAACAGGGGGAGAGGGGATGGTATAGAGAGGTTTTCGGAGAGGAAACCAGGAAAGGAGATAAAATTTGAAATGTAAATAAAGAAAATATCTAATTGAAAAAAGAATATATATATATATAAAATCTCCATTTTAAAACTTATGTAAAACCCCCACCCCCAATTAGAGGATTTGCAATTTATTGTCTACCTTTATCTAGTACTATTAGCACTATACCAGGGGCGGGGGAAGGACAGAAAGGACATTAGCTTGTGCAAATCTTTCATATGCTACCTAGTAACTATGTCATCTCTGGCACATTAAAACACCTTCCCATGTCTCAGCCTCTCTACTTGCCAAATGGAACAAAACCCCAAAACAAAACAAAAATACTAAAACAACAAAACAAAAACTTGCCATCCCTGTTTCCCTAGCTCCTTCTTTTCCTAAGCAGCCCACGAGGAAAGAAGGAGAAGCATGGAAGAGAAGGGTGGACTGACCCCCTGGACAGAATGAGATGGGAGGAGACAGCCACTTATCAAAAGGCTATCGAACGTCAAAGGACCACTTTCCCATGAGTCCTCTCAAGGAAAGCCTCGTGCTCCTGCTGTGGAGCAGCCAGGCCCTTAGCCCCACAACTGTTGCCATTTTTAACCTCCTAATGTTCTCTTGGTACTGCAGCCCAGATGGCACACACCAGTGATCTGAAACGCCTTCCCCAGGGAAACAATCAATTCTGAAACAACTTTCCCCCTTCTAAACCACATCCACCACTAGACGTCCCATCATCAAGTTCAAAGGCGTAGCCTTCAGACTGAGTTTTCATTGGGGCTTTATTGTCTCCGAGTTTCCAATTCAGTCAACGTTATGGCATTAAATGACCAGTGGCTGCCGCCATTGCTTGTTAAAAGAATTCACATGAGTAACGAAGCTCTCTTTGTTTGCCTCAGTCACTGTCCCTGATAGAGAGCAAACGGGTAGCTGCTTGGCACCTTGCATTAAAGGGAACGGCCTCTTAGTTCATTCAGACACATGTGATTCACTGCAAGCATTGGGTAGTGGGGAGAGATGGATCAATACCCTGGAAAGCATTCTTTTCTGCTACTTGAAATATCCAGTAACCACACTCCCTCTCAAAGAATGCCCACAGACACTCATTTCCGGCTTTGGCTAGGGGCCACCATTCCTAGGGCCATCATTCCTAGGACCTTTCTTACCTGCTATCTGATGGAGTTGCAAGCTCAGGCTCAGTATAGGCAGCAGGAGCAGCATGGTCTGTGTCAATCTGAAAAGGACAATTGAGAGTCTCAGGGCTCCGCGCGCTTTCTCAGTCTCTGATAGCTTAACTCATTCCAAGAGCAGGGTAATGACTCAGACTCCAATCTTATGGGAGATGCAAGTGACAATGGAGGAACAAAGACAAGAAGAGAGGCTGTGGGTTGCTTTTCTGGAGAAGAGCAAGGAGGAAGACGGCACTCTTTCTGAATTCAAATGAGCTGCTTTTCTTGCGCCTCGCATGGCCTTTTCTGGAGAGCAAGGGTGGACAGCAGCAGCCACCCACACTGGCAATCATCTGTATCCTTGAGGGCCTCCACGTCACTTTCTAAAGTTCAGTCAGTACCAAAATCAGCCTTGTTTACCTAATAATAAGCTGTCATCTGTAGCTGGACTGGAACTTGAAGAGCGTGGCCCTGGAGAACAGGGCTCAGGAGACCAGAGCTGGTGTATCAATATGTATTGATTGATTGAGCAGAAAACATCAAGCTGTTGAGTGCTGCCACCCAACGTGCCTGCTGTGTGGTTTGTCTCTAATTATTATCTTTCAAATTACCTTTTTTTTTTGGAGGGGGGGGTTGAAACAGGGTCTCAGGTTGTCTAGGCTGACCTCCATCTATGTAGCATAGGCTGACTTTAAACTCCTGATTCTGCTTCCACTTTTCAAGTACTAGGATTACAGGCAAGTGTCACCATGACTGACCCACTTTTTATTCTTTTGGACATATTAAATAGAGGTAATTTTTATTACTTATTCTAAGATATACCTCAAAGAAGCTTAGTAAAGTCTGTATGCTGAAAATGTTTACCTTCGTGTTATAAAAACTTTTATTAGCTAACTGTTGTCTTACACAATGGATTTCATTGTAACTCTTCACACATGTTTATAATGTACTTTGGTTATGTTTAGTCCATTTACTGTATCTGCTACTCCTCCCATCGTCTCATTGCCCCCTTCCTCATTAGCTGTTCTATAAATGGCATTGAATTCTTCCTTATGGCTGAATAATGTTCTATCAACATTCATATATATATATTCCATTATATATAAAAATATACATATTCCATTTATCTATCAATGAGCACCTGGGTCAGCATCATAACTTGGTTACTATAAATGGTACAGCAATAAGCATGGATATATGAATATTTTGGAAGCTGACTTAGATTTCATTTGGTATACTCGGAGGAGGGGAACAGCTGGATCATATGGTGGTGCCAGTTTTGGTTTTTTAAGGAATATCCATTACTGATTTCCATAGTGGCTGTACTAATTTACACTCCCACCAGCAGTGTGCCAGGGCTAATTTTGCTTGCATCTTTACCAGTATCTGTTGTTTTGATGTTTCCTTGACGGTAGCCATTCTGATTGGGTGGGAGTCTGTGTTTTCTAGGAGCTCTCAGGTCTGCTGGGGACAGGAGGTGTGGCAGGCCCTGCTCTAGGGGACAAGAGGTGTGTCAGACCTTGCTCCAGGGGACAGGAGGTGTGGCAGGCCCTGCTCCAGGGGACAGGAGGTGTGGCAGGCCCTGCTCCAGGGGACAGGAGGTTTGGCAGGCCCTGCTCTAGGGGACAGGAGGTGTGGTAGGCCCTGCTCTAGGGGACAGGAGGTGTGTCAGACCCTGCTCCAGGGGACAGGAGGTGTGGCAGGCCCTGCTCCAGGGGACAGGAGGTTTGGCAGACCCTGCTCCAGGGGACAGGAGGTGTGGCAGGCCCTGCTCTAGAGGACAGGAGGTGTGGCAGACCCTCCCTGCTCTAGGGGACAGGAGGTGTGGCAGACCCTTCCTGCTCTGGTTCAGTGTGGCTCCATCTCCTCTTTCACTTCTGACCTCAGGTTTTCTGCATCACTTCCAGACGGGAAGGCACACTGCTGCCTGCCCTTCTGTCTTGAAAGGACTTGAGGCTTTATTAGCCAGAGTAAGCTGCACACCTCAGGCCTGGGAAAGCAGAGCCAGCAAGTCAGTGGAGGCTTCTCTCTGGAGCCCAGGGACTTTATTTGCATTTTTAAACAGGATGCTGCTTTGGTTAGAGCATAGACTGCTTTTAGAAGGATGAGCTGCAATGCAGACTTAGGAGGACACTGTATACATTTGCATTAGGGTGCTGGGCTATTGGAGGAAGTTATCTGTTGTTTAAAATGTGCTCATTAAATTTATTTTTAAATGTTCAGTAGCTTTATTAAAATGCTGTTAGCAGGCCGGCCGTAGTGGCACACGCCTTTAATCCCGGCACTCGGGAGGGAGGCAGAGGCAGGCGGATTTCTGAGTTCGAGGCCAGCCTGGTCTACAAAGTGAGTTCCAGGACAGTCAGGGCTACACAGAGAAACCCTGTCTCAGAAAAAAAATGCTGTTAGCATACAAAAGCAGGCCATGTAAACTTCATGTAAACTCTTAGCACAGTATTAATTCAGTGGACTGCTTAGTATATGCATAGAGTTGGGTAACGAACACCACTATTTAATTTGGCAAATTTTAATTACCACTAAAAGAAGGAACCATACCCACTCAGAGATTTTCCCATTTCCCCTTCTTTTTTCCCAGAATCCTGGCAATTGTCCATCTGTGTTGGTCAACTGCTTGTGTTGACATTTCATAGAAATGACATTGAGTAGCCCCTGACCTTTTGTGGCTTGCTTCTTGCACTGAGCATGATGTCAAGATTTATCTGTTGTGCAGCACATATCAATACCTTATTCCTTTCATAATGGGAAGTTATTGCATTGTATAATAAGCCAAATTTGTTTATCACTTGCTAACATTTTCTCATAAGAACTAAATCTGTTCTGTTCACATCTAGGTCTCTAATCTGTTTTGAGTTCATTTTTGTATATGAACAAGGTTCCTTTGCACATATTCCAATAAATTTATTTTAAAAAACTAAACTATCCTTTCTCTGTAGAAATATCTCAGCATCCTGGATGATAAGCACGGAATGTATTCCTGGACTTTTTGCATCCATGTTGCTCAGGTCTGTGTCTGTTCTCTACCCCCATCACATAGTGCCATTTACTGTAGCTTTGTGAAAAGTTTGAAATCAGGAAGTGAGGCCATCAGCTTTGTTTCTTCTGAAGTCCTCTCTCCCCCTCCCTCTGGCCCTTCCTCCTCCTTTCCCTTGAATTTCTCTCTCTTGAGTTTCTGTGTGAATTTTAGGATAGTCTTGTCTATTCTGCACAAAAGGAACTGGTGTGCTTTGGTAGGAATTACATTGACTCTGCAGTTCCATAATTATCTCAGCAACATTGTCTTTCAAACTCTGAAAGCAGTCTTTCGATTTTCTTTTATTTTTTTTCAGATTCTGAAGTATTAAAAAATATTATTATTGGCGATAAAGCCATGTGTGGGAGCATGTGCCATGGCATGCATCTGGAAGCTAGCTTTGTGAAGTTGGTTCTCTCCTTTCAAGTTTATGTGAGGTTTAGGAATGGATCTTAGGTCACCAGGCTGGCTCAATAAACATCTATACTCACTGGGCTACCTCACCATACCAAGGTTTTAAACTTTTTATTTGCATATTTAAAAGCTTTACATTCTAATAGTTACACATTCTAATAATTAAAATAATTTGAAAAAAAAAAAAAAAGAGGCCCTCTGATTATAGGACATGCTGCAGCCTGCAGGACACAGTGGGTGACCTTGGATTTTACTCCCGGTCTCACCACTTCCCAAATCCAGCTTCTTAGCTCACCAGTAGGAAGTTCTTTCTCTTTCCTGCCAGTCAGACCTGTGGATGTGAGAGGCAAGCCGAGCAAGGACTTTGTTGCCAGTTGTTACCGATTCAGTGTTGTGAAAGGGAGAACCGAGTCTTTTAAACTTTGTCCAACCCCTTCACATTTTACAAAGCTAAACAGAGTAACCAAGTGAGATCAGGAGATGCTTGCTGAGAGCTCACTGCTGGTTGGTGACCTCACCATCTGCCCGCTCACGTCTCTTTGCTTGTTTCTTTTGAAGGAAGAGATTCTCACATTTCTAGGATCTTCAGTCTCCACTTACTGAACTTCAAGATGTCAGCCACATCGAGTATTTCAGACAAGGTTGAGGAGAGAACCCAGAGAAGTGTGTGAGCAATAGTCTGATCTGTTACAGAATAGCCCATTTTCTTAGAGCTATGCTTTGGGGGAAACAAACAAACAAAACAAAACACCTATAGGACATTGGTGACAGTATAGGCAATTAAAAGGAAATACAGAAGAACTCCTGGGCTTAGGGATGGAGTCATTGGGACACTAGAGTTCTAGGAACATCCATTAGATCTGAAATGCCTGCTAGAGTTCCGAGAGAAGTTCCTCAAGATGTGGAAGGGCAGACAGTATAAAGCTGGAGGTAGAGCTAAGACTTGCTTAATGGTCACATAGGCCACAGCTTGCATGACATCAGGTATGAGAGATGGGAAGAACAAAGTGGGAAGAAACAGACCTGAGGTACTGACTGCAGCATGTCTGGACCATTGTGAGGAGAGGGCACCAGCAAAGAGGAGGTGGGAGAGGGGCAAAAGCCCAGATGACAGTACCTTACCTATTCCCTTACACCTTACCTGTTAACTTTAAATTTTGATCTGGGTGTTCTGACCTTTGGTATGTGGAAAGCTTGCTGACCCTGAATGGACCACCTTTCCCAAATTAGTCAGTCCCAAGAGGTAGCATCCATGGGCCAGGAACGCCTTGTTTAAATGCCAACCAGGCAACTCAGAGCCTTGTGCTCTATGGCCTGCTTTGATGGAGACCTTGACATAATTGTTCACTATCCAGTGTACTTACTCCTCATGAAAAGGCACTATGAAACTAGCAAGTAATCCTTGCTGAAAGCCAGCAGAAATTGTATTAATTCACCCCAAATCTGCTTTTCCTGTCTCACTTTTTAATTCTGGTGAAATAGTAATATAGATATCTGCCCATGCATCTCTTTTCTCCTGGATAACTTCTGGATAAGTCCCTGCTTCCTGTTTAACCCTGATGGTCCCCCATGTGCGACCTGGTGGCATAAGGCTTTATCCTTGGAGATTTATAATTATTTCAGACTATCTTCCCAATGGCAGAATGAATGAAGGCCGAACACACCATGGATTAACAGTAACAAAGTACTTAGGTTGTTTTCAGATGTCTTCAGAATCCACTTGAGATGGGGTTGAAATTGGTGCTTCTAGAATGGCCAGTCGTGGAAGAAGCCAAATCATATGGTCAACCAAAGGTCAAACATGTCCATTGTAGAACCTAACTCTCCTGGATAAGAAAGGGAGTGCCTAAAGAGTGATAGTGTGTATCTGTCTGCAAAGGAATCCTAAAATCCTCTCTCACCATCAATATGCACTGTCTCCTATTCCCTTCAAATAAATTCCCTATAAATCCACCAAGAAGGCAAATTTGAGTATATTACTGCCCTGACCCCTTATTAAGTAGTGGCTTCTTTGTGGGTTGGGTAGCAAGTCCTTGCTTGGTATCAGTGGTGGCCATCTCTGATCTGTCGACCTCACTGTTACTGAATAATAAGAAAGCCAATATTTTAAAGACACGGGGCTGTAGGGAAGAGTGACTGTGGTTGTTCCCGAGAGTTAGATTTAGTAGTGTGAAGGCCATCAGCACTTTCCCAAGTGCACACAAGACATATGTGGATTCAAGAGGGACTTAGAGGTAAGAATATGCCCATGGAATGTGGCAGAAGGGGAGCAAGAGAGACAGCATGGTGATTGAGAGTGTGTGCTGATCTTGTAGAAGATCTGAGTCCAATCCCCACTACCCACATCAGGTGGCTCTATCTCAAAACTGCCTATAACTCCAGCTCCTAAGGATCCGATACCTCTGACCTCTTCTGTAGGCGCCTATGCTCATGCATGCACACCAAACACACACACACAATTTAAAATAATAAAAATAAATCTTAAAAAAAATGTGTCACAGAGGAAAGAGAAAAGGGGCAGCATCTCCAGAGAGGTGTGAGTCCGAAGTGCATCGCATCCTTGCCTTTATCTCAGGAAGGACCCACTACGCAGGTAATATTCAAGGTGTACTACTCAGGTGTACCTTAGCTGAACCCAACAGAAGCCTTCCTTACAAAATGCATAACTTGAAAAGTTATTGTCTTCACGCACAGTAGCCGGCTTGGCACTTGCCAACGTTCTCACTTTTGGACTGTGACAGGGTGATATGAGCCAGAGTTCTAGTGCTGAATAGACTCCTGGGCCACTCGCCACTGGCTCAACTTCCTTCTTCAGCCACCCAAGGGGACTTTCCTGGAGCACTGCCTTCTTGGAACACTAAGGGGCAGACTCTGTTCTAAAGGTACTTTCCAACCTGCAAATGCCTGTGCTACTAGTCTGTGCAATGGGTAAGAATGCACACTCTAAACCCAGACAAATAAGCAATCAAAATCTGAGGTTACAAATGTATTAGCCTCTAACACATCAGACAGCTTAGAAAAGCTTTGTGCTTTATTTCCTATCTTCCTCCCCCTCTTCCTCCTCCTCCTCCTCTCCTTCCTCCTCTTCCTACCACTACCGCATGCCAGAATATTAGGAGTCATTCCATACTTTCCTCCCACCCTCTTGCTTCTACACCCACCGTGCATCTCAGATGGTCCCAGTCCCTTCTGCTGTCCTGCGGCATCACCTTAATTCTGATTCTCATTGCTTCTCCTTCTGCCCTAATGCATCTTCCTCACCGCCGGCTCCGCCTCTGTGGCTCCCTCTACACCAGCCTTGTTGAGGCAGAGAGCATCAATCCTGGAATCATTCTCCACTCCTTTCTTCCCTCACCCTGCGTCTGATTCATCAGCTAGTCCTATAGGCTGCCTCTTCACAGATATTCAGAACCTAATCACTTCTCACCACCCCAGAGATCCCGTATCATCTGGGACGTTATCATCTCCTGTGGTGGTTGCTGCACCTTTCTGATAATAGGATTCCAAGACCCTATTTAATCTCATTATCTGACATATGATTCCCAATACAGCAGCCAGGGTAATTCTTTTAAAACACAAGGGCTATTGTTTTCAAGTCAAGTTTTTCTTAGGACAGCCTTTAATGCTTTTCCTGCCCTGGTCTCTCTTGCCTCTCGGTCACATAATGGCCCATGCCCTTTCCATGAACAGGACCTCATGGTGGTTGTGAAAATCTAATCTCATTTTACTTTGTAAAAGTTTTTTTTAACTTTACCTCAGTTTCTTTATAAGTGTTTAAAGATTGGTATGGCATCACACATGTCTTGTTAAAAGGCTTTAAGTTTTTTTACATTCAGCACAAACCTTTTCTAGTTACCTTATGTGGTTTCCTGTATCATGAGTGTATCCTAGTCACCTGTTATGATCACATACAGCTGGTATGTAAAGTGATTATTTAGTCTTCTCCACTAGGACCAAAGCTTCTAAAATTTATTTAAGGCCTCAGAAGTTTGTTAGATAGATAATAAATGGCATGCATGATTGTTTGCCCAGGAGTCTGGCTCTCTGTTGGACCCTTTTTCTTTTAGATAAACAGAAACTTGAGAAAGAACTTCCTATAAGTGAATGCCACATGGGATGAGCTAGTCACAGAGTAGACAATCATTATCCTAAGACTTACTTAAGACAAAGGCCCACTTTGAAGCAAGAGTTTCCATTGGTGGAAAGGGATCCCTTTTCAATGCTTTCAAGCTTGCCAGCACAGATACCTTAAGCCCCTCCATCATAAACTTGTTGCAAAACTCTTTTCAGTGCAAATATGACCTTTGTCTTTGGAGTTCTTGGTGAGAACCATTTTTTTCTCTAAATGAATATATAATTAGAGCCCTTATAGTTAGGGAAGCAAAAGTCAAGTACAGTGAATAGAAGGAAGAACAGACTGTTTGGTAGCTAGGCAAGCGGGGTCTGGAGAGTCTGGAGGATGTATGGAGTGATGGAGAGTCTGGGATGTATGGAGTGAATGTACAGCCAAAATTAATAAACTCATAATTTCAGAGCAACCACTCCTTCAGCTGCAGGAACACTGTGACACACAGACAAGAGAAGTGTTCAGATGACTACTCCTTCTTTTTAGTATTCTTTCTAAAATCCACCTATGTTTTATGAGGCAGTGACTTACCATCTATTGTTGTGTGTCCATTTTTTCTTAAGTATATGGTGATTAGGTGGATACGAGAAATCATCAGGTTCACTAACACGCTAATACCTGCATGTCTTGGTCAAACCTCAAGAAGTGTACAGAAGTGCTTCTGGGTGCTTGGATGGTACATTGTAAATGATAAATTATTCTTCGCATTTATTGCCTTTATCACTTCTGAGGTAACAGACAGTCTTGGGTTTAGAAATTGAATGACTTTATATCTGCCCATTAATTTCACCAACCCACTTAAAGGTTCATCTAGTGAAGTGTCTCTGGTTTATATCATTGACAGGGCCACCTCCTTTGAGAACCCTCCCTTGGGCTTTTGAAGCACATATTTGCACACATAATCTCACTTTATCTGTCTTTGTATTCAACTTTATCAACTGTATCTGTACTTTGTATTCAACTTTCTCTTTAGTAGAGTTATTAATAATATTATTATCACTACTCAGTTTTCTTAAGATGGGATTTTATGTAGCCCAGGCTGGCCTTTCACTTCTGATCTTTCTTCTTTATTAGCAGAATTCTGGGATTATAGGCATAAGCTGAAACACCTGGATCCCAAGTAGAATTTTAGCTCTTTTTCTCATTATTTGTATACAAGAAATACTTAAATCAGTTTATTCAATTGCACTAGGGAGTTGTATCTTTTCAGGGAAAATGTCTGTAAGTTGAGAAGAAGTTTTCTAAGAAAAATTTGTAAGAGGCTCAAAAACATAATGCATTTCACTTCTAGGTTGTTGTAGGTTTAGTTTCTTGCCATTTCTATTATCTGACCAAATTATCAATGAATGAAATTAAGTCTGTGTTATTATAGCAATGCAGAAGAGCTTCCATTCTTTAGTTTACTCAAAACATTTACTAAGTTCCAAGCTCTTACTACAAAATATAAGATATAGCTAACAAGTTTGAGAAATTCTTCTCAATCCTTGAACAACCCAAGTGCAGACCTTCTGGAAATATTTCAAGAGTCCTAGATTGTTCCTTTGTGTAAGAATGGCCAGCATAACAGATCCCGGATGCCTTGGTCATGTCTGTGTATCACCTCAGTTTTACTAAACATTGCTAATCTTATGTAGTTTGGTTCCTCCCGTCCTCTAAGTATCTGGCACAGCCTTCAGTGCTCTTGAAATCTAGATTTAATAGACATTTAAAATAGAATTAAAGTGTCAGGATTAGCTACTTATTCTGAGATCAAGTATCTAAGGCTGCAATTACAATTAGTGATGTCTGAAAGTAATTTGAAATCGGTGCCTTTCAGCAAAGGAATCCAGACTTGGCCCCGAGGTTCTGTCACTTCTCATTGTAGCATATGTACACGGACTCCAGTACTTTTTTTAGCAGGTAGTTATCATAGGGGAATCTTAGAGTCAGTGCCCTGTCCTCATAGGTATATGATTAATAGTGCCATATTTAAATCATCTGTGGTGACAGATATTATATTATTATAACAGACAACCTATATTATTAAATTTGTATTCATCTCTATTACTGGGATGGGATACTTAAGTTCAAACTGTATCTCAACTGTCCCTCCAATAAACACCGAGCTCCTCCAATATACATACTGGCTTTTTTGAGTCTTTCTATCAGACTGTGGAGAACTTGTAGGAGGATTCACTTGGGAAAAGACCCGTGCAAGCTAAAGACCTTATAATAAGTTAGAAGGTCAAAAATCCCACTCAAGTAGAAGCTGGTGTAACATGAGTGGTAAGAGAACCAGCATCATGTGATCTGACTACAGATATGGAGACTTTATAGGGATGGGGGACTTAAAGTGGCGTTTATAGCTCTGAGACATTTGGCCTGAAAGTTCTTTGGGTAGGCACCTGGGAGGCTCAGATAAAAAGCCTCAGAAATGCAAAGGCATGAGAAAGCTGAGGGGGCAGTGCCAACAGACAAAGTGGTTTCTGAAACTCAAATTCAAACAACTAGGTGCTTAGTGCCAGGCAGAGGGATAGTGAGGTTGCAGTGACCTTCACCCCAAAACAGTTAAAATGCCAAAACAGTATGAAAAGTGTGTGTATAAGTGTGTGTGTGTGTGTGTATGCATGTGTGTAAGTGTGTGTGAGCACGTGTGTATGTAAGTGTGTTTGTGTAAGAGTGTGTGAGCATGTGTGTGTGTTTGTGTAAGTGTGTGTGTGTGTGTGTGTGTGTGTGTGTGTGTGTGTGTGTGTGTATGTGTGTGTGTTTAACTGGAGAAGGGGTATAATGGAGGTTGACCACTCAGCCAATCAATGTCTTCTTCCAGATGTTTGATCATAAATCTTTGTTTAGAGTCAGAAAAGGGAAGCAAGAGAGAGAAAGGAGAAACAGTAAGACCATTTACAGGACAGTTGAAGAAACAATTGGCAACTGATCAGCCATATAGGTGAGAAAAAGAGAAGCATCAAGGATGACGGAGGTCTTAAGGTCAGAAGATTTTAGGGCGACACAAAGAAGTCAGTTCCACCATGGAAGTGTCAGCTAATATTGGGAATTGAAGAAACTGTCTTAGTAAAACAACACACTGAAACTGTCTTGTAAGGCTAATCAACTCTAAAGCATGGTACCTCAGTTTGTGGTACCCCAGTAATATCTGGAGACATTTCCAGTATCTTCTTTTCAAATCAGCATCAAACTTCTCGTTTTATATTCCATTTTATTTCTGGTGGTATGCCTACCATTTTACTGAAAAAAATTAAAACAGTAATATAACAGCATTCAGTGAGCCCCTGTGCTCATGGCCAATGTATTAGTCAATGTTCTCTAGAGTAACAAAACTTAGAAAACGAATCTCTCTCTCTCTCCCTCCATACATATATATGGCATATAGGCTGTGATCCAGCTAATCCAACAATGTCTGGCTAGAAATGGAATGTCCAAGAATCCATGAGTTCACAAGGCTGGTTGACTTATATGGTTTTCAGTACACCTTGGAATCCCAAAGAAGTAGGCTCTAATGACAGTGAAGAAAATAGAATTGCTAGCAAAACTTCCTTCTTCCACGTCCTTATATAGGTTTCCAGCAGAGGTGAGAGCAAGCAAGCAAAGAGCAAAAGCTTTCCTCTTCATTCTTTGTATAGGCTTCTAATAGAAGGCATGGCCCAGGTTTGATCTGAATTAAAGGTGTCTTCCTACCTCAAAGATCCAGATTAGAAGAAGATCTTCCCCTTCAAAGTAAGCAAAAATCCCTCCATTTTAGGGTTTTAGTTAATTCCAGATGGAGTCAAGTTGACAAACAAGAATGATTACTACAGCCAGGCACTGCCCAGTGCACTCAGGACTCAGATAGTCTCCAAGCCTTCCAAGCAGATGGAAAGGCTCGCAGATGGAGACAGAAGAGAAGACACTCAGAAGCATCAGACAAGGAAGAGAGTCTGTTAATGACAAGAGCTCAGGTAATAAAGGTTAATAGAGCAGATTCTCCATTGCAACGCAATGTTCATTGTTAATGGGCACTCATACTTGGAAGGGGAGAAGATGGAGCAGAAAGATCACAAGAGCCAGAGGATCGGGGCGTTTGCTGTGAGGCTGTATTTCCTGGTAATGTCAGAATTTACACCCATAAAGTCTCAGTAACTTAACTGCTAAAACGTGAGCTGAAGAAAGACAATAGCAAGAGACATGCCAAAGGAGAAAGGAGAAAACCCTCAAAGCTTCAACTCTACTCAACGGACTATAAACAGCTAAGGACTGCTGGGACTGGGAGCAGTAGTCTTCTGCAAGGAAGAGCGGGCCAATGGTTATCCAGCAAGGAAGAGCGGGCCAATGGTTATCCAGCAAGGAAGAGCGGGCCAATGGTTATCCAGCAAGGAAGAGCGGGCCAATGGTTATCCAGCAAGGAAGAGCGGGCCAATGGTTATCCAGTACCAAATGGCCAGCTCTGAAAACGTACACTTGAGTAAAACTATACAAACACAGCAGGCTGTATTTAGAAACATATATAACAATAGCTAATGAAAAAGGGGCCTCAAATTTGAAAGAGAACAAGGCAGACAATGTGCAAGATTTGGGGAAAAGAAGGGAGGGGGAATGATGTAATTATATTATAATTTTAAAATAAAAAAATAAAGAAAAATAAAAAAGTTTAGATCCATGGAATATTATCATTTAAACATTTTTCTTTCTTTCTCTAGTAGAATACTCTCAGAGCCTTGCTTTGTAAACACAGACCAGATGGGAATATTGGCTGCTGTCCAAAAGGATAACCACATACAGATGTTAGATGTGGAAAAGTAGAGTTTCAAAGTTTTTAAACTGTTAACTTCAAAACTCCGAGGGAGGCAAAGTTAAGAACGTTGTTTTCCCTCAGGCTGTTGAGATGGCTTGGTGGTAAAGGTCAAGGCCTCCCAAGTCTGAGTTCCATCCCTACAATGTACATGCAGAAAGACAGAGCCAATTCCACAAAGTTGTCTTTTGACGTCAGCACATGCACTATGGCACACACCACCACCACTGTACAATATTAATAAAAACAAATTTAAGCCCAAAGCAAGAATAGTTTTCTCTATAGTGAAACTTTTTTTTTTTAATGCAGAAAGTTCTTTACCTCATGAAGATGCTCATCAAGAATGAAAAACACGGAAACCCCTGGTCATTGGAAGGTAGAAAGGATTTCATTGTAAGCACAATTTCTCAGACAGAGTATGATTTTAAAGTGTGCCCACTGTTCCCCCAACACGACAGACCCACCCATCTCAACAACACAAACCCAGAAAGTAAGAGAAGTTCCTAATGTATTTTCTACTCACGTCAGGACCCAGCACAGCTCCTCAAGCAAAGACAAAGAAAAGGCAACACAGAGTTGCTCTTCGTATCAGGTTCCCTGGAAGCCAATCCCGCCGACAATCAAACCTGTCCACCACAGGAGCAGTAAGTACGGTCCCTCTAGTTGGGAGACAGGAGGGTACTACAAAGGTATGCCTCATTTGACATTAGGAGAGATCCTACAAGGGGAACAAGAATGATGTGGTCACAATCCTTGAAGCTGTTTTCCTGTTAAAAAGAGAAGGAGGGGGTGTGGTGTGTAATTCAAACCAGAATGGTTTCTGAAGAACTGGAGGATGCTACCTGGAAGCATGTTTTGGTTTTGCTTTCGACAATCCTGTTTTATCTTTAGGCTCTCTCAAGCCACATGCCTGCCAGGCACCCTAGAGTCATTGACCTTGTCAGCTGCCTTTTAGCTATACCCCTGGTCCACATGTAACAGGTATTCCCCACAGCAAGCTGGCTAATGAGACTAGCCATTATCACAAGCTCCAGGTCTGATTGAGAGATTTTGCCTCATTGAATAAGGTGGAAGAGCCATTGAGGATGATTCTCAGCATTACCCTCGGATCTCCATATTCACAAGCACAAGTGCATCACACACACACACACACACACACACACACACAGAGAGAGAGAGAGAGAGAGAGAGAGAGACAGAGACAGAGACAGAGACAGAGAGACAGAAATAGAGAAAATAAATACAACAAGAACACTTCCCAACTTCTCCATGGCTTCCCACCAAGTAGACAAGTGGCAGTCCTGGGCATCCCTTGCTTTGTAGAGTACCACCCCATCTTCACAGGGCCTTGTCCCTTGTACATATATCTCTGTCCCTTTCCTATATCTATAAAGGCATCAGCCATTGGATTTGTGTCCAGCCTGATCCATTATTATTGTATTTATAAATTGCTAGTTTCCAAGTGCATTCAGAAGTTCTAGGCCTAGACTATGACCAGGGTTTGGGGTAAGAGGGTGGGGGGTGGGCATTAATTCACTCCAGCATCTAGGTGGGCATGACCTGGTGTGGGGGCACTAATTCTCTACAGTATCTCATCTCATTTTCACCTCTAATTTAGAAAGTCTTGAGCCCCTTCCACACAAGAGGGAATGGCTAACATAAAGCAGAAGATACAGCAGTGGTTTCTTAACTGCATGGCCAAATTGGAACTCAGGCCCATGTGGCCCCACCATTTCATAAAGCTGAGCAGGGCAAGATTCAAACAAGGTGATTAAAATAAAGGCTACAGTAAGTGCAGATGTGTACGACTTGTTACACCCTTGGGGGCAGGGGAGGTAGGGGGTGTGAGAGATTTAGGTCTTGGCTTTTCTTGCTCTCTGCTTTTGCCTCCCCGACTCTCTGACTCCTGGTTTGCAGGGAACCTTCTTTCATATTTGTTTGCATGCTTTTGAAATGTTTAAAAAATGTATATTATTTTACCCTCTATCTTGAGCAAGAAGTAATGATTGCAGTGTTTGCCTCAACTACAAAAAAAAGGAGGGCTCATAAGGGTGACCCTGTCTGGGAAGAGGTCGTCAGCCGTTCCGCTGGAGACCTCCTCCCACTCATGGCTCCGAGATGCAGTCTCTGAGTGGCTCTGGGGCTTTAGCATCTGTGGGATCCGCAGCCCACCCTCCAGGAGCGAAGCATGGAGACGAACCACTCTTTAGGCCTGAACTTGTGTCAATGTCTGCTCTCGCACCAGCCTTTCCTGGACTAGTCTGAAACAAGGAAAACCCAAGTGTCTTCACAACACAGCGAAAGCAACTCAGGCAGGCATGTCTGCATGCTGGCCTGCTTGGAAAGCTGTGCATCTAAAGGGAAAACTGCCAGAGGGGCAGCTACAGAAACCTCCACAGAGTGTTTCTCGGGGTGGGGAACAAGAAGGTGGCTTTGTGGTTGGTATGCGGTTGCTCTTTTTTTCCACCTTATATTGTATTTTCTGCCTGCTATGAACCCACATTACTCTTTTAAATCTATAGAAATAATTTTAAAAAGAAGAGTAATGGGGATTATGGTTAGATATCAAACAAAACCGAGAAAACATTTTAAGAACTTAGCAAAGGGCTCCTATGTCTTTATTTATTAAGGACACATAACTGTGAAATCTCTTTAATTAGAAACACTCATAAGCTCTTTCTTTGTTCCCAAATGTCTCTGACAGGGAGGGAGGGAGGGAGGGAGAGAGAGAGACAGAGAAACAGACAGAAACAGAGAAACAGAGAAGACAGTAGACCCTTCTAAAATTGTATGTATATTGGTAATGGAAAACAACAAATTAGGTCAGAAAACACACCATAGTGTACAAAACTACCAAGGGTTTCCATTATGTACAGAGAAATGCTGACGAGCAAGTATATCCTTTGTCCCATTAAGGCAGAGCAGAGAGAGGCTACGTCATGCCCATTTCTGTCCCTCCCTGAGACATTTTCTTCTAAATGCACTGTTGTGAAAATGCCATACAATGTATGGTCCTTGATACCACCTAACAAACAGGACACAATGTGAAATGTTTATGTCAGCCACCCAGAATGGTATTTGTCACCCAGCAAGTGCTAAGTCAGCTGGAGCTATCCCAGCTCATTTAGATCTGAAACCATCTGCCTACTCTGACTGGACTCGCTTTGGAGAAATAATGAAGGGTAGAGGCTGGGGAAGGCTCGAGAAGCCTGCAGCTGCTCTATGACAGGTCTTCTTGCCTTTCCTAAAGTCCACAACCAAGATTCAGGTATGGGCTTATCTGGAGCCTGATAGAAGGGAACAATGGCTAGCCTCTTCTGGAGCATGGGGACTTTTTGGTAGAAAGAAGGACATACACAGCTGGGGACAGGGAAAGCTGCCTGAAAACTGGTCTGTTTCTGGATACAGCATGGCTTGGAATTCCATCAGGATCCCCCACTGAAGGAGGGGGGAAGGGTAGACTGAAGCTCTGTCCAAAGCAGCTGAGATGTTCATTTCAGGACCCAAGTGGAGGTTTAGCTCATTCACAGACGAGAGCTCTAGAAGCAAAGGGTGGGGCTTTACAAGGCACCTATGAAGTACTTTCTGCTCCAACCTCACACCTCTGCGCGGTGAACAGAGAATAACTAAGGCTCTGGCTCCTGGCCAAAAGGCAAGTTACTGAACTCAAAATTGTCGAATCTAAGTCAGATCTCCTTCCCTCCAGAAAGGCCTCTTCAGAGCAGGAGGGGTAGGGGGTGGGGAGTGTGGTCAGAGGTCAAGCAGGAAGTCAGGGAGAAATGGCATTTGACTCCTGGACTTCAACAATGAAAAATAGAGGAGAGGACTTATGTGACAGATAGAACTGTCTAGGAGCCTAGAGAAGACATGAGTCATCCTCTTTCCCCCTCTTCCTGGACAGAAGAAAGGATTGCTGGATGCAGGACATTGGATGCAGGATGCAGGATTCTGGACGCTGGACATTGGATGCTGGATGCATTGATGGTGTGTTACAAAGGTTTGGTGCATGGCGTTTCTAAAGGTGGGAAGTTTACCCTGCTCATGTTTGTAAAGGGAGATGGGGTTGTTCATAAGGATGAAGGAAATGGGAATACCTTTGCTCCCAACACCTACTGCAACAATGCAGAAAGGCTGGATGCCTTCGGTATAGGAAGACAGGACTCTAATTGCAGTTGGAACCAGGCTAAGGTGGCTGCGTCTCTCTTCTACTCTGAGGAGGGAAAGCCAGAGTTTAGCTTGCTTTGTGAGAAGGCGTGAGTTGAAAAGAGACAGCATTGGAATTTTAGCTGGAACTGACTCTGTCAGGTCCTCAGACCATAGCACAGGCTTCCAGTATGACCTAAGATTCTAGGCATAGCAATGTACACTTGACAGGAGAAGTGAAAATGTATATCCACACACAGTCTACGTCAGTGTTCATGGCAGCATTATTCACCATAGTCCAAAGGTGGAAACAACCTAAGTAAGAACCCACAAACAGCACTGGGTAAAGCACAGTGCTCCACACAATGGAATATAATTGAGCACTCAGGATTAAGTGGCACAGCAGCGTAGGATGTGATGATACGATACAGTGAGATGTCAATGCGCCTTGAAAGCATTCTTTGGCCACGAAGCCAGGCACTAAGCCTTGTGTTACATAATCCCGCATCTACGAAGCATCCAGAGTCGACAAACTCACACAGAGACAGAGGATAACGGACAACAGCTCAGTGTCGGAAAGCATGGCAGAGACGGTTAAAAGGGGCCTGGCTTCATTTTTGGATGGAAATGTTGGCAATTTGTTTGTAGTGCAGGCCACACGATTCTGTGTGGAACAGTAAGAGCCCTTCCGTAGGCGAGCTGGGTCGTGTGTGAATCATATCCCCAGAGCTGATAGAACACGTGAGACTAGATCGAAGCATAACAAGTGAACTGGAAATGAAGGGCTCAGGCTGGGGTGTGGTGACAGACTCTGCCCCAACAGGTTAGGAGAGTGTGAGAGACTAGTGGCAGCTTAAAGAAAATATTTCAATGGATGGAGTCACCCCAAATTTCTGACTGTAGGGTGAGAAGGGCCCAGAAGCAGTCCCTATACAGGTGTATTCTTTAATAACTCTCATGCATCAGCCTCTCTCTCTTTCTCTCTCTCTCTCTGTGTCTGTCTCTCTCTCTCTCTCCTTCACCCATCTCCTCTGGTTGAAAGACTGGTCTGGTTCCAGCCTGGTCCTGGCCCTATCCCTTCCACCACAGTCTGGTTTGTGGTCACAGCCACAGCATTGTATGGATGCTTATGTGTATTTAGGAGTTTTTCTTCAAGTAGGTAGTCTGGGTTAGATCAGACACAGGGCTGGAAACGCCCCCACCCTCTGGCTCCACGCTGAGCCAGGCTGGACTTTGTAGGGATCAGCAGGAAGAAGAGAAAAGACTTCAGGAATGAGAGAATCTGGTGAAGTTCTCTGCTCTCTCGTGGATGTAGACGGCAGAATTAAGAACAGGCCTGTTCTTCAAAGCTATAGCAGCAACTCAAGAGGCAGGGACAGGGTGGAAATTAGTATGGACAACTCAAGACAGAAGCTGGGGACTAAAGGACCTTCAGAACCAGCCAATCTCCCCAGGGCTTCTCCCAACAGAGCTAGCCTGGGCTATGACACGTTCTGGAGACTAAACTGAAAGGGACTACAGTTCCCGATGCCAGGGCCATATCCCTTGGCCTTTAGACCCGGAAGCGGATGAAGAGCTCGGGCCAAGCGGAGGAGGCATTTAGACTAACGCTCAGGTGAATGAAATCAGATTCTCACAGTGACTCTCAGGTTTCAGTTTAGGGGGAAAAAAGTGAAGTGGTAATTTACCTTTTCAAATATAGTCAAAGGTATCAGAAGGGACTGCTGACTCACGCTTAAGTGTCCAGTCAGTGGTTCCTGAAGCCGTTCAAGTCCGGGGCTTTCGGCTGCTCACTAGAATCCCCGGGGGAACTTGGAATGCACAGAGAGGTACCTTGGGGTACTGTCCAGACACCCCAGCTGGGACCTGGGAGTCTCTGCTTTTCTCAAAAGTACTCAGGTGGTTCTGGAGCAGTCTGCCCTGCTTTGATTTGGCATCAGGGAATCCACGTGATTGATGTCCACCGACAGACATCATTAAATGGGCTAGAGGGTGGGAAGGAAGCTGAAGCTATGAGACAAGCTTTGCCTGCCTCTCTCTCTCTCAGGTGAGCTCATGTGGTAGTCTTCAATCCAGCAATAGAAGAGGGGAATGCCGTTTAAATGTAAGTTGCTCTCAGGGGTGTAGGCGGCAGAGATAAGAACAGGCCTGTTCTTCAAAGCTATAGCAACTCAAGAGGAGAGAGCAGGATGGAAATTAGTATTGAGAGCTCCAGACAGAAGCCAGTCTTCACCCCTCTCTAGCTGTGTGGCCTGACTGCCCAGAGCCCTGGCCCACAACACAGGGCTTTGTGAATTATAGCCTATAATGTACATAGAATACCTAGAAGTTCTTCACTCGAGTATCTAGTATAAAATAGGGCCTGATGTCCCCTCTGGTTTAAGGGACATATTAAAAACCAGCAACTTCTTGGTGTCAGAACTCTGAGCCAGGTAAGTAGAAAACAGAAAAAAAAAATTAAAATCCTATGAGCTAATTCACAAATGCCACTTTAATTGTAAGGCTTCTTATGAATACCTTCCAATTGTCAACAGAGGATGCTCTCTTACTGAATGTTCTTTTCCCAGACTGGGGGATACAGGCCTCCACAAGGCAACTGTGTCAGCCTCAGGGGCTTATGCCCAATAGACAATGACGAATGAACAGAGTTGCCACAGGATGGTGAGGGACGGGGATGCTTGTGTATTGTCCAGCCTTCTGGGACAGCTTCCCTACCCAGAGACCCTGGGGTCTGTGTCTCTCAGTGTGGTGATGGGCTCAGCTTGGGTTGCAGAACTCTGACTAAGGGCACCCAGGGAATGAAGAAAGTACACACAGACATATGTGTACTATGAAGCTGGGATCAGGTGGGGTTCTCTATGAACCACTATGGTCAGTACCTGCAATCTTTATGAGGTACAGCACAGGGGGGAGGGGCTAGTCTGGTAGAAGGTCTCTGCTGATGAGTAGCCTCAGGCTGTAAACGTCTAGGAGGAAGAAGCTGCAGTTACTAATCCCTACACACACTGACCTCTCGTCATAAACACTCATACCTGGACTCCCAAGGAAAGCCTTGCCAGTTTCCCATGGGCCAATTGGTCTTGGAGTCCTTGACAGGCTATGTCCATAATGAAACACACATTCACTCAGAGCTTCCCTTACATAGCGATCCCTCTTGTCCCTACATCTTGGCCTGGAACAAGGTGTTAGTAGACATGGTAGAGCAGTGAAGTGGTACCACATGACTACTAGGTAGGTAGCCATAGCAACTAATTAATTCTAAATGGAGTGCCTGAAACGATGCCCTGTCAACAAAGGAGGAAGCACAACTGGGAGGAGCCAAGGGAACAGGAGGCCCACAAGACCCCAAGAACCCCCAGGATCATCAGTTTGAATCCACAGCCTTCACTCCTGCCTGCTCCCCACCCTGTGACGTGACCCTAGCTCCTGCTCAGCTCTCAGTCCCTTCCGTGCCCCACGCAGCAGAACTGGTGAACTGATGCTATAAGCCAGAGATGCAGCATCGTGACCGTGGCTTTGGAAGCAGGCCTTTAACCAGATGGAGCTCTGTTTCACCCCTTATCAGCCAGAGATGTTGGACAAATGACTTCTCTAATTCCCCATTTGATCACCTGTCAAATGAGGATCATAAAAGACTTGTTTCCTGGAGCTACTGTACAGATAACGTGAGTTGATCCCAGAAGGTCCTCAGACACGGTTGGCTGGCACACAAGAAGTACTCTATGTGGCTTTTAGTCTTATAGGGCAACCAACCCAGGTCACATCTCTCAAATATAAGTGATTAAGTTCATTGACTTAACTCACATTTTAAAATTGAAAGTATAGCTCCTCACCCCCACACCCCCCTGCACAAAATGAAACAATGTATCATTGTAAAAATTATTTTAAAATACAAAAAAGTATATTATAAAGAAGACAGTAAAGAGTAAACCTCCAGATAATTGCTCTCTGGCTTTTGGCAGGTACTCTATGCCTATCCAGACATATCTGTACAGATGCCCTTCTAAGTAAGTGCCATTATGTTAAAAGGCACTTTAGGGAACCAATAAGAAATACATTGTGGACATATATCCCTGTGAGTTAATACAGTCCTTATAAGTATTTGTAGAGACTGACAGGGGTTTTCTTGACTGGGAACACCAGAATGTATTCAATCTACTACAAGTCATGACCATTTGACTTGCTTCTGACATGGTGCCCAACACATCAATGGCAGTTGGAAACACTGTGCAAGCAACTCTGAACCTCTGGCCAGTCCATCGTGCCAGGCTGTGTGTCTGCAGACTGACTTAGCAGCAGGTGGGATGGCACAGGGAAGGCTGTGGCTGCTGCACCAGCTCAGGGTGCAGCACTGGGAAACCCTGCTGGATGATGGCCAGTTTGTGGGTGGGCAAATGTCTGGAGGGCTGTTCCTGCCCATGGGTTTTAAACATGCCCTTAATAAGGTGGATGATTTCCAAGGCTAAGAGGGGAGAATCTAGTGGTCTGGTTGGCCTCTGGTGCCTTACAATTTCTCTGAATTTCTGCCTTTTCTAGGAAGAGGTTAGGGAAGTTTAATTGGCAGAAAAACGTCATGTCATTTTTGAGGAACTTTTTAAGGGTTCAATCCCTAGGGTGTTTTACCCGACCCAAGCTTGGGATGATTTTCCCCAGACCCCAAACTCGCCTTATTCCTGATGGTGATTCTGCGAATCTTCAATAAATGAAGCCAGGGTGCAAGGTCACACGCACAAATGGTGGCTGGAAGCTGCATTGGCATCTATGGGCTAGAGAGTAGAAAAAGATGATGTCAACCAGGGAGGGCACGACTGGCTGGGGAATGACCATCAAGGCCTGATCATGTTGGCCTGGCTCTTCTCACAGGTAGGGAAGGGGATTAAAAGCTTGGACCTTCAAACCAATGGTCAGCTTGTCTCCATCCACTTCCTCCTGCCTCCCAAACCACCACCACAACCACAGAGATCTAGCAAGGGCCATCCCAGAGCAGTAGTGTTACCAGTTGCCACTTAACTGCCACACCCAAGGAGAAAATCAGAAACACAGGCTGAGCCCCACAGAGGCGAAAACACTGCCAGACAGTTCCACCTGCTTTGAACATATCCACAATTCTGAGGTCACAACCTGGACAGATATAGCCCTCATGGCTCTCATTTTCCAAGTAGGGGTACTGGTGCCCAGGGAGCGGACTGTTGAAGGCTGCACAGAATGAGCACATTGTCCAGCTCTGGGTGTCTCTCACTCACCACTGTTCCTCTTCATTGTTAGGACAGTGCTGGTTGTAACAGCATCTCTGATGCTGTCTTCAACCAGGTCCTCCAATGAGAACAGCTGTCCAGGAGACTCTAGAAGAGCTAATTTTCAGCGGGCTGCTTAAAGAGACCCCTCAAAGGTGTCAAAAACAAACAAACAAACAAAAACAAAACAAAGCCAAAAACCAAAGAAACCAAAACAAACAAACAAACAAAAAACCAAACAAACAAACAAAACCCAACCCAAAACCACAAAACAAAAACGTCCTGGCATAGTAGTGCGTGGTTAGCCTGGCCCTCAGCAGGCAAGAGTCTATGAAAACAAAATAAAACAAAACAAAACAAAAACAAAGAGAATAAGAAACAACAAGAACAACCCTTCCCAAAAGCTGCTCAGACAAGGGGCTTGAGAGAGGGAAGACTGGAGAAAGGGCATCTTTGCTTTCATTCTTTTTCTACTCTAGTTCCTTTCCTTGCTGCTTCCTGCGTCTGCTGCCCTCCCTTCGTAGGCGAACGACTTCACAATCAATAGACACACTGCTAATGTCTCCTGCAGGCAGACGTCCTCCATATCACATACACAAAATTTGTCTGCACGGATTTCCTTGTCTAATAGTGTGAGAAAGTAATCTGGTTAATATGCATCTTAGAACACATGTCCAGGTTCAACGTAAGACCTCATTATACCTGGGGAAACAGATGAGGTATCTAATGAGGTGTGCAAGAGTCAAGGGCCCTTTAAGATGCTCCCTGATGGGTGTGCTAAGCACAGAGGGAAGCGAGTTAGGATGGCTCACGTGTGTAGTGTCAGCACTTGGGAGGCTGAGACTAGAGGATAGTTGATAGTTCAAGCTCAGCCTGCAATATGTAGTAAGTTCTAGGCCAGCCTCATCTATAGTGTAAGATTTAATTGTTAATAGTTCAAGCCTCTCCATGTGTATACACACACACACACACACACACACACACACACACACACACACACGGTAAGTTTTAGGCTAGCCATGGCTATAGTGTAAGATCCTATCTTTAAAAATGAGGCAATGTATCATCTCACAGTAGCTGTGGTTGCCTGTACAAGACCTGTATAAGAGCAAGCCTGTCAAAATGCCACCATGGTGAGCGAGCTACTGGCAATTGATGGCAGCCGAGAGAGGGACAATCTCTAGCCACATGCTGATGATAGAGTGCTTACACCAGAATGGATGATGGCATCACGTACCACGTCCATATGGGCAGCACCATAACGACGACAAAGTTGGGGTGCAGACAGAGTGGGGTGTGTAGGGGCATTGAAGAGATGTGATGTTGAGTAGATATGATCAAACATAATGTATAGATGTATGGAATTTTCAAAGGATACATAAAAATAAGTATTTTCAAGCAAAATAAAGAGACAGGAAGATGGCAAGTGGTCAAATCAGAAAGCTATTGTGCAATGAACCGGGAGAAGACTGGCATACTGGAGGGACGGCTCTTCTAGAGAGGGGCCACACTATCCTTCTCTAACAGATACAATGGCCATACCCACATGGTAGCCAAAAGACCCTTTCTCCTACCAAGAGATTTTTATTGGCTAGACATGATGTTTTAACTAAAACAAAAACAAAAAACGTCTGCTCTCTCTTCTTTCTGATAGGTGTGCATGATGCATGCACACACATGTGCACGTCATTTTCATTTCCAGTAAGCTGAAGTTCAAACCAGAGCATTCTCAGAATCATCTTGACATTTGAGGAAGTAGCCTCCTGCCTTATCTCACCATTCCACACTCACCCTCTGTTGATGGTTTCATAATTACCAAACCTGAGCTTTCCCAAACCTCTCCACAGACTTTCCCAATGTCTCCCTTTCACATAACCTAGGCAAGTATTAAGCAAAAAAAAAAAAAAAAAAAAATTTCCCCCGGCTCCATGATCTACATTCACCCAAATTTTTTGGCAAATTAGGATTTATGGAGAACCATTTTCTTCTCAGTTCCAGAGGTGTTTACAGCTTAATGCTTTGGATCAGGCCACCCAGAAACATGACCACGTCTTTCTAGGCCATATCATGAAATGATGACTACTTTTGGAACAAATAAACACTATTGTTCTAGGATTCAGAAAGGACTCCACTTACAAGGGTCTGTATCATGTAAAAAGGAGTGCAGACCCAAAGTAGGGCTATAAACAGAGTCTGAAGCAAATTTCCTTCTTTCTGGGAATACTCCAGAAAGACAAGCTCACTGTCAGGAACCATGGGCTCACTAAGGTTGCCTACCTATTGGAAACTTTTCCCAAGCTATGACCCTCAACACCAGCTATTTCCTGCTTCCACGGCCCATGAAATGCTCCTGCAGAACCAGGCTCACAGCCCTGCTGATAATTCACATACATAAAAACTTTCCAATCCTTCCCATTGCATTTAGAACAGAATCAAACTATACGATTGCCTTGGAGACTGCATGGTGAGCTTTGGACTCACCTTGTGGCTTTCACACCCATGCCCATCGCTCTCTGGCCTCGCACTTCCTTCCCTTGAACTTGATAAACTCAACTCCACTTTATTAGTGTTTTGATGAATCTTGTGCTTCTGGCTAGGGGTTCATCAGGTTTGCAATAGAAAGCCCATTTAAGGGTGTCTTTTTCAAGAAACCCTGTCCTGCCCACCCTACTTAAAGGTGGCTCCCAATTCTGTCACTCATCAGTGTGGCCCCTTATTGGCGAGTGTTTCTGCCCTGACATGGTTGCTCTTTTTTTTTCCTGTTATTTATCTGCACAGTCATCTCTCACCTAAAATGTGTGTTCCAGGAGACCAGAAGCCTTATTCTTTGATCCCTTGGGATACTCCTTCTTGGTTCTCAGCATCTCATTGGAAGCTTGACATCTAGCAAATGTCCCATAAAAGTTACTTGAATGAAAGAATGAAATGACTTCTGGCCTTTCTAAGCCAACCCTGACAATACTTCCAAGATTTAGGGCCAAAGTAAAGCAATCCATCACTTGAGGAAACACCAGTATTTTGGTCTTAAGAAAAAAAAAAAAAAAGAAAGAAAGAAAGAAAAGGAAGGAAGGAAGAAAGGAAGGAAGGAAGGAAGGAAGGAAGGAAGGAAGGAAGGAAGGAAGGAAGAAGAAAAGAAAAAGAAAAGTTTTCTAGAAAATTAAAAAGAATAAAGTAATAAAATGAAGGACTCTTCATTAGTAATCCTAGACCATAGGGAATAAAATCATTTAAAATTTTCATTTTGAGGTTGGAGAGATGACTCAGCAGTTAAGAGCACTGACTGCTTTTCCAGAGGACTCAAGTTCAATTCCTAGCACCCAAAATCTCCCTCATAACCTTCTGTAACTTTAGTCCCAGGGGGTCCAATAGGCATTGCATACAAATACTGCACAGAAACACATTCTGGAAATACTCATACACATAAAACAATAAATACATGCACACCCACTCCAGTGGAAACTGTGTGACAAGCCCAAAAGCTTGGACGCAGTCCTGAGGCAAAAAGTTTCACAGAAACTTAGTCTCCTGGAGCCTTGGCATCCCGTAGCACGAACGCTCCAAACTTGTCCTTGCATCAGTCGGTGAATGGTTCTGTGTGCTTTCTTTCAGTATTGTTTTTATTATTGGTGCCTCTGAGGAATGATTTGACAAATAGCTAAGTTAGATTGAACTTTTCTTCCTGGCCTTTTACCAATGCCCAGATGTCCTAGGCAGTCCTTGAGCCGATCCTGGGCTTGGAATTTCATAAGAATGTTACTCATTCAGACAAAATGACTCCAGTGTTGATAGTAAGAAATCAGGCATTGCAGTTTGCCAGATAGGAGCTAGAAATCTCAGGGCTAATTCACCAAAGTATACTTAGAATCCTCATTACAGTCAGATATGGCAGATTACATTACATATTAGAAGATAGTTGGTGAGTTCCTCTGACGGAGATTCCCTACGGGTACTTAAAAGAGCAGCCAAGTTACTCCCATATGCAGGAATTTACAATGGTCTAGGAAGAAGAAGGGTTGTGGTTTATGGAGGAAGCAGAGTGTTGCATTATTCATGAAAAGGTTAGCAAGAGCAGAAGCCCCTGGTGCAAGCTTTCACAAGGCTCAGAGGAATAGCATAAATTGTGCCTATGGTGTGAAATCCTCACCTGGCTCCTAGAAGGGTTGACTTTAGAAAGGGCTGCCTTTTATCTAAGTTGTAACCACTGCCTGGTTCCCGTCAGTCTTTATGTATGCATTTCTCTGTGTTGTGTCAGATAACTTCTTTATACCTTGGCTGATATGTCACCTAACTTCTTTGTTTTCTTCTGTAATATAAGCCTGATGCTTGCTTCAAGAAATTACATTCATATACAGCACTCTCTCTGGTGTCCGTGTCTGTTTGTCATCCCTCCGACTCCTTGTTCACCTGAGAACTGGGATAAAATATACCTTTTAAAGAAATAATTCCAGCAACATGCTCCATTCACCTGAGAACTGGGACCCTGACTTCTGTGGGTTGAGGGACTGCCTGAGTTCAGTCCATGGCAAATACACATTTAAAGATGCTTAAAAACTTATTAAACCCAGCACTCGGGAGGCAGAGGCAGGCGAATTTCTGAGTTCGAGGCCAGCCGGGTCTACAAAGTGAGTTCCAGGACAGCCAGGGCTACACAGAGAAACCCTGTCTCGAAAAACCAAAAAACAAACAAACAAACAAACAAAAAAACAACAAAAAACCCTTATTAAACAACTAAAAAAAAAGACTCAATAGATTCTAAATTCTATAAATACCACACCTCACTGTAGGTTTTACATAGATACTGAGCAATAAATATAGTTATTTTGATACCCTCTCTTGTCTTCACTTTACACGCATATACCACTTTTTCCCAGGCAACTAGACTGTTTTTCAGCTTCCCTTGGAATGAGGCTCTGCCAGGTATTGCTAAAATTCTGTTGCAAGGGGACACAAACATCCAACCTTCTTTCTAAGCTCCCAACAACCACCAGAGATACAGTATCATTAGAGTTTACTCTAGAGGAACTAATACTTGAATTAAGCTTACTTACAGAGCAATGAGTGAGGAAGGAGTTAAGGGCCTGAAGGTGCTTTAAAGCAGCTCTGCTGGAATGCCTGAACCCAGCCTGGATGACTCCTCTGTGACCAGAGGTTGGAACGCCCTCCCTCCCTAGCCTCTGTATTCCAGTCCTTCCCTGAATCCATGACCAGTTAAAAATAGCTAAAATTATTAATTTATTATTAATCATTATTTATTATTTATGAATTGCATACAACTGGTTGGGAGGTGAGGCTAGAGACTCAGGTGAGAGTCTTAGGACCCTCCCCACACCCCCTTCTGTGGGAGAATGTCAATAGTCAACAAACCCAGTGGCCATGATCTTGTGCAAGTAGGCACAACTGGAGTTGCGAAGATGATGGAAATTTGGCTCAGAGGATCATCCTGTACACATCCTGTGATGGTCCATCAATGCAACGTGAAGAAATCCTGTGTTTCCAAACCTTCTTTTGTTTTTTTGTTGTTTTTTTTTTGTTTTGTTTTTGTTTTTTCTTTATTTTTGGTTTTTTGAGACAGGGTTTCTCTGTATAGCCCTGGCTGTCCTGGAACTCACTCTGTAGACCAGGTTGGCCTCAAACTCAGAAATCCACCTGCCTCTGCCTCCTGAGTGCTGGGATTAAAGGTGTGCGCCACCATGCCTGGATTCCAAACCTTCTTTAAAAAATCTTTTGTGAACTTCTTTATGCTTTTAGTTCAAACAGTCATATGGAACACTCCTAAGACAAATGAATATCCCTGTGTTAACGGGACTAGAGTCATTGTTGACCTTGTCCTTGAATGACTACTCAGTGCACCTTGCTTTCCTAGGTTGGCGTGTTGACTTTGCTGTTGTGACTTTTATTTCATGTCTAAGAGAACATCCATATTATTTTTCCAACTTACATATAGTCCAATCAATGTTTTTGCGTGTACTAACTCATGTAATTAGCCTAGTAACTCTTCTAGCCAGATACTGTCTTTGGCTCCAGTACATATGTGAGGAAATCAACACACAAGTTAAGTAATATATACAAGTTTAGACAGATAAGCAGTAGCCAGACATAATTCAAATCAGATCTAACTCTAGTTCATGTTCATTCCACTATTCTGTTTTAGAGTTTTGTTACATTGTTTGATGATATAGTTTTTTTTTTTTAATGAGCTAAATAAATATTCAACCTTTAGTCTTTCTAACAGGTTTGTGTTTCCAAAGACCTTGGAAAATACTTTGACATTTGGCATGGAAGGTTTGGGGCCTCTGACACATTGTTCCTCAAACAGCATTTGGTATATGGAGGCCTATCTATAATCTCAATGGCTGCCTGTGAGTTTATTCATTTGGCATCAGTTACTTTTTTAGAAGTGGGAGGGATCAGAGATAAGATTTTATGAGTAGGATGACCACCTGCGGGCAAGGGTGAAGAGCCAGATTAATGATTCGCATGATCAGTGAAGTGAGGAAATCCACCCTTTTTCTAGTTAGCAAAGTAAGTTCAAATAACATAACCTAGAAATGATAAGAAACAGCCCCAAGGAAAGCACTGGTATATGAATCAGTTGATTGGTCTAATTGATAACCTACAAAGAACAACCTATCCCATGAAGCACAGCAACAACCATCATGGTACAACCTTCCTAGTGACAGAGTAGTGGCACACACATGGTGGTAACCAACAATCCTCTAATTAGACTTAAGACCACTTAGCCAGAGGGAAATCCTGTCTATTCTCCTCAAAGGCTCATGTATTGAAAGCTTTGTCTGTGTGTGCTGGGCTATTCATTGAAATGTAGAAAGTAGAGGCCTATTTGGAGGGAGCATGTTGCTGGAATTATTCCTTTAAAGGGTATATTTTATCCTCTCCTTTTTCCTTTGCCTCCTGGCCAGCACCAAGCCTTCTGCTACAATGTTGTTTCTCATCACAGTCCCAGAAACAATGAAATCAAAAATCTCTGAACTGTGAAACAAAGTAAATATTCCTTTCTTTATGTTGATTTTCCTCTTTCAATATTTTTATTAAAGTGACCCAAAGCTGACTGACACAATATATGCCTGCTTTGCACTACTAGGCCAGAATTAAGGAATAATCACAGAGACCATATGGCCCTCAAGCCTGAATATTCCCTGCCTGACCCTCAACAGAAAATGTTTGCCCATCCTGTTATAAAAGAAGGAAAATTTAAAAACAGGCTGGTGTCTGATTATGGGAATCTTAAATATGCTATTCTGGCTTTGTCATCCAGTCAATAAAACTACCTAGGCTCCCTGACCAAGAAGATGCTATGATGACAGAAATGTCTTCAAGGACGCTGCTGACCTTCTTACAAGTACTGAAAAGATGGAACTAAAATCAGGAAGCAGAAACTAGTTAGGAGTGAGCTACAATTAGTCTATATGAGGTTGGTAGGATCTGGAGATGACACCATTGTTATATATATATCATTGATACCCCATTATCCATGGAGAAAAAAAAAGCATGACTCTGCTCAGATGTCGTTTTCTATGTAGGTCAGTGGAAGGTAGTCTCATCCTGGTTACAGGGTAAGTCCTTCCTTATAGCTGTTAGGTGTCAAACCCAGGACAAATGGCTGAGGTGCTTATTATATCAAGGCTAATATAATATAATATAATATATATAATATAATATACCTGGCCACCAGGTTCTCCCAGCATCCCTCAGGCCCTGCCTGTTACAGGGCCCTCATGGCTGGCACACCCCACCCCTGTACCCTAAACTTCTCCAGCTCAGGAAGAGGGCTGAGTTACCCTTCCCCCCCCCCAGCTGCTCTTCCCTATATAACCCATTTGGGCTCTGCAGGTCCTTTTTGGTCTCTTGCCCTTTCAGTCTCTTGGTTCCCCAGCTCCTGCCCTCTTGGCTTCTAGTACTCCCCTCTCACCTCCCCCATCACCTCACGTGGCCCAGTTTGCTGCCCATGTTCACTCTGGAATCCCCTGAGTATCTCTGCTTCTGCCTGAACTCTCCCTTATATGTCTAATAAAAACCTGAGTCCTTAGGAGCTGTCCTTTTCTCTACTTCTTTTATTTACTTTTCCATTCATCTGGTAGTCCATGCAAACCTTAGAAAGTCACACAGCAGCTTGGTTCAGAGTGGCCAGGTTCTTTGGCATGGCACTCACTCCCACGGTTTCTGCCATGGACAGAAATGAGGGCACGCTGGGCACCGCCCACTGAGTGCTCCCAGTAAGTTTCAGTCCAGTCAGAAAACCAGCGTGAGGCCAAGAGAACAAGAAATTCACCTTGGGTGTTTCCACATGGCTCTACTATAAAACAACATGGTCTTCCACAACACTGAGGGTGTGCAAAGACATTCTGGGAAGGTACAGTTATAAACACGCTTATAGGTGTTCAAGTTACAATTGAAATGGCATCCTGCCTTACAGTGGTTGCCACACTGGAGTAAAAACCACCTGTTTCAGATCTCAAATACCTAGCAGTTGTAGGGAAAACGTAGATAATGATTTGTTAAAACCCAATGCTACCACCTTTATAGTAGAAAAAAACTCATTGAAAGTTACATAGGTAAATGTGATATCATTTAAAAATGAAACAAAATCATGATGCAATCTATTTTCTGTTGCTTTTAAGATGCGCAGATGAGAGATTCAACAGATACATGATTAAAGGATAATGATTTGTTCTTATGGAGAGACAGACAGAGAGAAGGACAGAGGCTGAATAGAGAGTTGCGGGGGACTGTGGGCACAAAGTCTGCAATACGGAGAGGCAGGTCATCCTTTACATCAAGTAACGACCCACAGGCTGTCATGGTGTGTCTGTGGCTACAGTTGGAAATATCATAGCCTTAAATGTTAGCCTAGTCCCAGAAAAGCAGAGTTAAAGCTCACTAGTACTGCTCTAATAGAATTTTCTAGACACAAAAATAAATGAGTTGGTCACCATAATAGACAAAACAATCTATGAAAAAGTAAATAATATTTGTTTTTTGACACTGTCTTTTGACACAGCAGTAAAATGGGAAGGTGATATTTTCAACATAGTAAATGGTACAAGGACAACCAGATCTACATACAAAAATGTGATTTGATCCCTGTTTCATAGTATATGTGAAAAAAAACACACAAAAGAACCAAAAACTAAAACCTGATTCTGGAAGGATTTCATCTAAATGTGAAACAGAAAATAACAGAGAGTTTAGAAGAAAAGGGGAAATAATTCTTCACTGATTTTGAGTAAGCAAAATATGTTTACAACAGGTTGCAAAAATAATGCTAGCTGTAGGGAAAGGCTGACCAGCTGTAATATGTGCAGTGACCTTCTCTTCATGGAGTAACTTCATCGAGACAGGTGACAGACAACCTGTTAACAGTTGCAGAGGAAGATTCTCAGTTCATGTGTCTGACAAAGGACTGGTATCTGGGACCTCTTAAGGATCACTACAAAATCACAAACATAGACAGTCTATCTTTGGTGTCTATTTTTTAGATTTATTTTATTTTTAATTATGTGTATGTATATGTATCTATGTTGGGGTATGTGCGCATGAGTGCAGTTGCCAGCCGAGGCCAGAAGTAGCCGATTTCTCTGAAGCTGGAGTTACAGGCTATTGTCAGCTGGTAGACAGAGGTGCCAGGAACCAAACTTAGATCCCTCACAGGGCAGTATATGCTCTTAACTATTGAGCCATCTCCCCAGACCCTTGTACTTTTTATTTATAGGCTGCATCTCAAGACTCCTGTGGAATCTTGATAGAAGGTAGTTCAGAGCCTTTTACATACTTTGTTTTCTCCAAACACATGCATACATACACACATACATGTTATATGTGATGCATATAACAAGTGTTAATTTATAGATTCTGCATAGAAAGATTAAAACTGTGAGAACAGAATAATTATAGTTATATGCTATAATAAAATTATAGGAATAGTTTCTCATTCTTAAAATGTGTTATTGCAATGTAGATCTTAGCAGCCTCGGGATATGATATTTTTTTTCCTTATTGAGTCAATTTTTTTTACACTTTCACTTAAAAGTAAGCATGGTATGACTTCTTATTGGTATACCTGAGTTTCCACCACCACCATTAAGAATGGCTTTAGGGTCATTATTAAGTGACTAAGGGGCCCCTTGGACACAAACACCACCATCTTGTGACAGTTGGTCTGGTGACCCAGACTACTTCTAAGTGACCAGTAGGTAGGAGCTACGCAGCAAAGGTCTCATCAGGAAGTTCATGGCCCAGTCATGACACAGAGGGACAAGTGACCGTAGACATCCATGATTTATTTCTGACAGTTTTCTGGCTTTTGTGCTGTGCAGCTTCTGTAGGAAGAGGAGCTATTCTCATAAACCCAAGAGTGTATTTCAGCCTTCATGTCCTTAAAGGGAGTGTCTAAGTCATTTATGTATTCCCCAAAATGCCAGGTGGGGGTAGTAGGCACCCAGTGAACTGAGAACAAAGAAGGTATTTATCATTTATTCTGTGTATACCCCAATCCAATTTGACCCCAGCTGGATCATGGCTGTACTGTTTTCAGTTTGGCTGGATAACAGACTGCTTCTTAACTCCAGGTGTGAAAAGAGGGATAGCTTCCAGATAGCAAGCTCTTTGTCATGAAATGAAGAATAAAGTATCTTTTCTAAAAACAAAATAAAACATGGTCTACCCTAAACTCAACATTTAGCAAATATGTCGTCCAGTCTAAGTTTAGCTTTGCAGTAATTCAGCACTTACTGGTATGAAAGGCCCAAATGTCTCTAAAGAAATTGATGCCAGAAATTTACGCACACGAATTGAAAAGAAATTCCAGTTAATTTTGACATTATGAAAACTCCAAAATCAGTGTGCATCAATTTAGCTCTTCAGTCTGCCACAACTTTAATTAGTGCATGTACTAATTAATGACAAATGTAAAAGCTAAACACTTTGAGGGTGGGAGGAGACATGACTCAGTGGCTAAAAGCAGACATTGATCTTGTAGAGGACCTGCCTTCAGCTCCCATCACCCACATGGTGGCTCATAGCTATCCATGGCTTCAGTCCACGAGATCCTCTCCTGTCCTCTGTGGGTACCAGTGATGCATGTGGGGAATTTACATGCATATAAGCAAAACATTCAAACCCACAGTATAAAGTAAACAAATCTGAAAAACTTTATAGACATTTTAAAAAATATTTTAAAAACTTAATACTTTTAAAGCTAGCATTTAATTATGTCCTCCATAGCAGTAATGATCTGGATGGATATAGAGCTTCTGGATCTTAAAATAATTTAATAGACCATTTCCTGAAATCAGCAATACCAATACTTGGGTTTCTTGGAGCCTATTAATACCAAACTGTCCACTGGGCACTTAGATATCAAGTGGGTAGTCCTGACTCCACTTACCATATGAAACAGGTTCAGAGAAGTCAGATGAGCCTCTGACTCCATGCCTGAGGTCATGGGCGTTAAGTCAACTTCCTGTCCTTCCCAAATACAAGTAGGTTTCTCAGTACAGATGGGTTTTTCTTTCACAATCAATAGTCAGGGTCCTGGCTTGCACAAATAGGTTTTATGTTTGTCTGCTTGTTTGTGCTTTTTTCCTCAGTTTTTTTTCTAAATGCCTGGATTATTAAAATTATTTTTGAAATCTTCAACACCTCCAGTGTCTTAGAAAGAGATAATTTTATTTGGTTTCATAGACCTGTGCATTGGTAACTTAGTTCAAGCTTGTTGTGGTTTTGAAAGCTGGACAGCTACTCTCAAAGCAGACAGACAGACAGACAGACAGACTTCCCAGGAAGAAAGCAAGACATTAAAATGAGAGGGAAATCCAGCTTCAGGGGATTTCAAGACTCAACAAAGGCCCCAAATTACTAACCAAAAAAAGCCCCACGTCTGTTATGCCGAAATTACAAGTGAAATTTTTAATGTTTGGCCACTCCGAATAAAGGTGCAATGGATAAGCTTACACATGTGACAGTTTGCACATGTGAGAAGTTTATAAGCAGAAATGCTAGGCCATTTGTAATCTGATAGAAATTGCCAGAGCATCCACTACAGGGGCCGTGCCACTTGATATCCCCACTGTCCATGACAAATGTCCTTAGCTACATTTACACTCTCTGGAAGAAGTCACTTTCTGTGCTATCAAGGGTTGGCATCTCCTCCATGCTTCAGAGACTGCTGTCCTCTGTGAAGGGCTGCTGGCCCTTCAGCTTGACTTTCAGTTTAAATTATAGGATGGTTGTTTTATAAGGAAAAAGAGTTTCTCTATCTTGTGCTTTCGGAGGCTTCAGAGTCCAAGTTGGCACTCCACACCTGGCAATGGCATCTGATGGCATCAAAGCATAGTGAGCAACCTCATGGGGCAGGAGCCGAGTGTGCGCAGAGAGCAGTGTGTAGAAGGGATCATAGAGAAAGAGCTAGTGAAGGACGCTGAGATCTCATTAGATCAACCATGATACGGATTAATCCCAGCCAAGGAGAGTGAGGCCAGCTTTCCTCAATAGCCATATGACCTGACTCACTTCCCACAGAAACCCATCAATACTTCTCAGTACCAGCCACCATCTACTAAAGGCTCCATCCCGTCCACACCACAACTTTGGAGATGACATACCCAGTACAAGACTGGTTGAGGGACAAACCATATCCAAATCAAACCTCATCTGCTCAGAGTTCACCATCTTCTTACTGTTCCCAGGCACCATCCTAAACTCTGATGTTCTAACACATGGATGGGTGGTTTCAAATGATTCTTTAAATGAATTTGACTGTTTTAATTAAATAAACATTTTAAATGAATTTTGAGGTTGTCTCTTTGGCAAGACTGCAAGGCATGGGGTACATCTCTGACTCCCTCATAGTGCCCAGTAAAATGTAATGGTAAGGCGCTGAGATGTTTGTAATAAAAATGGCATATTAATTTCTGGAGTTAAATGGCACTTTGTATTTCTCGGCTTGGGTAGGGGCCAGGGGAGAGGAAGGTTTACCCTTTGTACTGGCTAGGTTTGTATCAACTTGACACAGCTGGAGTTATCACAGAGAAAGGAGCTTCAGTTGAGGAAATGCCTCTATGAGATCTAGCTATGAGGCATTTTCTCAATTAGTGATCAAGGGCCCCTTGTGGGTGGGACCATCTCTGGGCTGGCAGTCTTGGGTTCTATAAGAGAGCAGGCTGAGAAAGCCAGGGGAAGCAAGCCAGTAAAGAACATTCCTCCATGGCTTCTGCATCAGCTCCTGCTTCATGACCTGCTTGAGTTCCAGTCCTGACTTCCTTTGGTGATGAACAGCAGTATGGAAGTGAAAACTGAATAAACCCTTTCCTCCCCAACTTGCTTCTTGGTCATGATGTTTGTGCAGGAATAGAAACCCTGACTAAGACACCCTTAGACTCCAAAGACAAAGAGTGGAGGGAGAACAAGCCGTTCAGAGAAAATACATTCACCAACATGTTGGCACGTGATGCAATCCTGCCAGGAAGCCTTCTGCTGGTAATCTCCCTGATGGTCCAAGGACTCAGTTTCCAGGGGGCTGACTAGTATGTCATTATTACTACAAAGATGCAGATCTTCCTTTACAAACATCCAGAGTCTGTCATATGTGATTAGAAATACCCACCATGCTTTGAGAGTATCTGGTTTTAAGAAATTATCCACAGATCACAAGCTTCTTTAAGTTGGATTGCTGAAGAAGTGGTTAAGAAAGACAACGCACTGAATGCCACACATATTCTTTCTTTTTCTTTTTCTTTTTCTTTTTTTTTTAAGATTTATTTTATTTATATGAGTACACCGTCTCTGTCTTCGGACACACCAGGAAAGGGTATCAAATTCCATTACAGGTGTTTGTGAACCACCATGTGGTTGCTGGGAATTGAACTCAGGACCTCTGGGAGACCAGTCAGTGCTCTTAACCACTGAGCCATCTCTCCAGCCTGATGCACACTTTCTTTAATGGTGACTGTGGGGGTGCTTGTTTGAAAATGACAGATTTCCTTATGGTTGGTTCTAGGGAAGTCTTGGGTCCAAGCCCTGAACTTTACTTAGCTCCAGGATTCTCACTTTCTCTTCAGAACCTGAAGGCTGAAGCAGGCACAGCTTCATGTTGCTGCTCACGCATCTCTGTGTTCACTGCTCTGAGCGTGCCCTTCACTCCCTCCACTCTGGGGGGCCCACTCTTTCTCCTCCCACCCACCCACCCCAGAGCTCCATTTTAGATGGAAGACTTTTGACTTTTTTAAAAAAATTTTATTAAATCCTTAAAATGAAACAGACCAAAATGTCTTAATATATATTTTAAGATCTATTTCTATTATATGGGTTTGCATGTTTTGCCTGCATGTATGTATAGACACCATGTGCAAGCAGTACCCTTGGAGGCCAAAAGAGGGCATTTGATTGGCTTGATTGCCTGGAAGGTGGTTGTGAGTAACCATTTGAATGCTGTGAGCTGAATCTGTGTCCTCCGCAAAAACAGCAAGTGCTCTTAACCACTGAGCTCTCTCCAGCTCCTAATAAATTCCTTAAATAAGTTATTTTGATAGTATTCATCATTCAGGATTCAATAGCATGATATATATATATATATATTGTGTGGAAAAAAGAAGAAAGCCAGGAATGCAAATATTCTAGGAGACTTTTTTTTTCCACTGGAGGTTAAACTAGAATGATTTGAAAGAAAACAAAAAACAAATCCCAGCTGCCCTGAGTTAGCTATGTGCTGTCCCCAACTCTACTGTCCGTTGTCCAGTCACCACTCTGCCATCCTCACCAGGCTGGGCACACAAGGAACATCCAGACAGAAGCCTAGCATCACTCTCCTGAGAGGCTTCACCCAGTAGCAGATGGAAACGGATGCAGAGACCTACAGCTAAACATCAGGTGGTACTGGAGAAGTCTTGTGGAAGAGTCAGGGACAGAACTGAGAGAGCCAAAGGGGTCAAGGGCACAATAAGACGACCTACAGAGTCAAGTAAGCTGGGCCCAGGGGAGCTCACAGACACTGAACCACCAACCAAAGAGCATGCAGGAGCTGGACCTGGACTCCCTACATATTCACAGAACATGTGTAGCTTGGTCTTCATGTGGGTCCCCTTAACGGCTGGAGCCGAGGTCTTCTCTGATTCTGTTGCCTGCCATTGGGTCCCCTTCTCCTAACTGGACTTCCTGATTGGGCCTCAGTGGAAGAGGATGTGCTGAATAAACCATTTCCTCCCCAACTTGCTTCTTGGTCATGATGTTTGTGCAGGAATAGAAATCCTGACTAAGACACCCTTAGACTCCAAAGATAAAGAGTGGAGGGAGAGCAAGCTGTTCAGAGAAAATACATTCGCCATAGGCCTACTATGATTGGATATCCCAGGGTCAGGTGGTACCCAAGGGGGCTTCCCCTTCTCTGAGGAAGCAGGAAGGGGCTAATAGGGAGGAATCCTTAAAAAAAGGAAAAACAAATGTTTAATAAATAAAAATATCTTATTAAATTAATGCAATACATTGACAATCAGATGCAAAATAAAATATCCATTTATGGTTATACACAACACAAAAGAATAAAGTGCCACACCAATCCAACACCATGAGATGGCATTAAGATTTCAAATAAAATGAATAAATAGAATGTGTTGCCCAACCCGATATTTTCTTAAACTTCATACAAACAAGACATTAACACGAGAGTCATCAACAAGCTTGTGTGAAAAGGTAACAGAAGGGGTTCCGCTGGGGGTTCTGCTATGCTCGTCTTTCCTTTGAGACAGGATCTCACTATGTAACCCAGCCTGTTTCTTCAGTCTTGACATGTGACAAAACAATGAAAACTGTAATTAAGTTCTGCTTGGAGCCCAGAACTTTCCTCCTCCTCCCCCAAGAAAACACAGATCCTCAAAACCTCTAGGTAACAGTGTCTTAGAGGCCCCTGTGGTCAGGAGGGGCAGTAGCCTTCAAGGGCTCACACAGAGCTAATGGGCTTTTTCCAGAGCGGCCAGCAGTCAAGGAGCAATGCTGACATTTCCCAGGGAGAACCTGTAATGAGCAAGTGAGGCATCTGTGTTTGAGAGAAGAAGTCAAGGAAGAAACCAAAATGGCCCCAGGTCTGTTTCTGCCATGGAGACATAAACAAGGCTCCTCCTTGGTACTGGGGTGACTCAGTGTACCCCAGGGACTCATGGTCTCCCTTTGAGCAGCCCCAGAACAAGTCAAACACAAACTCAGTGAGTACATGCTTTATAAATGGTGTCTACAGATACAGACAGCAGACATGGTGTCTGGCCTGGACAGTGTGAGAGATGCCTAGAGGGATGGGAGAGAAAACCTAGAAACAAAGGCAGTTCTCTCTTTGGAGCTTTAGATCAGTTCTGGAAGCAGCATAAGTATCAATACATTAAATAAAAAGGGTGAAGAGGAACTAACTAGTACCCCAGAGCTCGTGTCTCTAGCTGTTTATGTAGCAGAAGGTGGCCTAGTTGGCCATCATTGGGAAGAGAGGCCTCTTGGTCATGCAGACTTTATATGCCCCAGTACAGGGGAATGCCAGGGCCAAGATGTGGGAGTGGGTGGGTAGGGGAGCAGGGTGGGGGATGGGGGAGGGTATAGGGGACTTTCGGGATAACATTTGAAATGTAAATGAAGAAAATATCTAATAAAAATTGGGAAAAAAAAGAAAAAAAGGGTGAAGAGCACAGAAAATGCAAAGTGAGCTACCATTTAGGGATAGATAGATAGATAGATAGATAGATAGATAGATAGATAGATAATATAGATTGACAGACACTTTAACATATATTCTACATATTAACTGTCTTTGGGAAAATTTATGTACAAAAACAATAACAGTTGCTTCTGGGAAGGGAGTAGAGAGGATAGGCTGAGGGAATAGAGCTGGTTTGGCATTTTTTTTTCTTCTTCTTGGTCTTGGGGACCATTCAGTTCCCTGTTGATTTGTGTTTGGATTGTATGTGTGTGCACGTGCAGGAGGGTGCACTTAGGTCTGTGAGTACATGTTCTGTGTGTGTGTGTGTGTGTGTGTGTGTGCATGCGTCTAGGCATCATTTTTCAGGCACTGCCAGCTCCTGTAAGCTTGGAGCTTACCAAGCAGGCACTGCCAGCTCCTGTAGGCCTGGAGCTTACCAAGCAGGCTAGGCTGGGTGGGCAACGAGAGCTTAGGATCTGCCTGCCTCTGCCTCTCTGCCTCTGCCTCTCTGCCTCTCTGCCTCTCTGCCTCTGCCTCACTAGTGCTGGGATCAAAAGCACGCACAAACATACACAACTGGTTTTTATGCGGGTTCTAGGGATAAGACTCGGGTTTCACACATGTGAGGAAAGTGTTTTACCAACTGAGCTATCTCCTCAGATGTCAATATCATTTAAATAGAAACTTAAAAAAAAAAAAAAGAACCATTCAACAAGACAGACACTTCATGGAGAACAAGAGATTGGATGGCAAGGATAACAAATCAGAGGTCAATATAATGCTAGACAATGAACTGGAGAGTTACTTCCCAGTGTCTTTAAAATTCGGATTCCTTGTTAATGAACAGTGCTCCAAGTAGTTAACATACATAAGCATGTCCGACCAGTACTCTGGTGTACATCTTTATGCTCAGAGGCCAGCACAGTGCACAAGGCATGGTGGGATATACAATGCCACTCAATAAGCAGTTCTTAAATTAATTTCTTAACGACAAATTCTATCCTGAAAAGACAGTGGCTGAGGAACAGAAATCTGAGAGCTGTTACTCTGTGGACTTAGTCGCTCAGCTTCTTGGCTATGAAGTGAGTATAACAGAGGTTAGCTGTTGCTATGGTGATGAGGGTTGCTATAGTGATGAGGTGAGATGTTGTGTGCTACACCTGACACCTGTAAGGCTGATACAGAACAACTGCTACTGAAGAGCCTCGAGGACTGAAAATAAAGATTATTCAAGTCAGACAGCAAGAGCCTGTCAAGCCAACCAGGTGACCTCTACGTTCCCTGCTCGTACCAGTAGTTACGGAGGATGCTAAGCAGCAGTTGAGTTCGGTGACTACAAATTAACATCTATCGTGTCTTCAGAATTCACCAGTCATAATCACATGCCCACAGCGAGAACACACAGACTCAAAATAAATAGAAGGCACTCATTCTTCAACACTCACGACACCATCTCTCATCCTGGCATTGAGTAGAGGAAAAGATCACTGTGCAAGGACCAGCTGTTAAGTCAGGAACCCTCAACCTGTTTCCCAAGACGATTGATGGGCAACTTGCTTAGCAGCGTCTCCTGAAGAAAAGTCCTTGTTCCAGGCTCCTCTCCCAACACTTTCTCTCTTGGCTCTCTCCTCGGGTTCCATTTTGAGTCCTTGGACCCATGTCCCATGGGCCCTTTCTTTCACAGACCACAAGCTGCCAATCGACGATCAGAGGGTTCAACACTGCTTACGTCTCCTCAAATTGTGTATCTGGAGAGTGATCATAGTATAATGATTTCACAGGGGCAGGGAATATGTAGGGGGAAAGGTATGATATGTAAGATAAACAAATGTGATGTTCTCTAAAGCATATAATAACGTTGCCATAAAATGGAGACAAATTCTACCTGTGTCTGAGTACCCTTACATGATGAAGGATGACTAACCATCCTTGTTTGTCCGGGACTGCCCTGGTTTTAAAATGGAAAGTGCTCATGGCTGAGAAATCCTCAGTCTTGAGCAAGCCAGGCTGGCTCCTCGGGGTGACTCAGCAGTATAAATGGTAATGTACAGGAGGGAACCTGCTTGGGTCTGCCCAAGTTAGCGAAACCACTTTAATCCTGCCTGGCCTTACTGTTTGGTTTCTAGCAACATTAAAATGAATTAGAAAACACTGTAATTTATTACAAAATAGTTCAGTTGGTTGGTTCAGAGTTTTCTACTCTTATAACTATAGACATTAGTAGCAGAATAAATTGAAGCACCTAGCATAAGAACGAACGTCTGTGGTAAGTCTGTGTTCCTAGGCACCTCGCATTATCTTCTCAGCCCTGTTTTCCTTACTATACAATGGAGATGACTCTCACATTTATCTGACTGGGGGCAGGATGATGAAATGAAATGCTGTATCACACACATGAAACAGTTAACAGCTAACCACACAGCAGAATCATTTGCTTAATCAAATGCTCATTCAAATAAGTCAGCGGCATCCCTGGTTACAGGGCTACCACACAGACACAGCAACAGCAAACCCAGAATTTTCTCAGATGTGGGGATCCTTAGGCACAGGAGCCAGCAGCCCCCACACACAGCCTCCTTTGAAAGGAGAGGAGATCAGGACTAGCATATTTCTCTTGTTAACAGTAGCTTTTTCTGCTCTTCCTTTTGCTTTTTTTGGTTTGTTTTTTGTTTTGTTTTTGCTGTGTGGTTGCTGGCCTAATCCACACAAATCTTTATGCTCCTGCCTCAGCCTACAGAGCGCTGGAACTGCAGCCTGCAGGACCCTGCTCTGTAGGTTGCTCTGTCCCACTCACTCCCTCATCTTGCCCCTCCCATTTCGGTTTTTTGAGCTTGTATCTTCAAGGCCACATTTCTCCACATCTAGCATTCTCACTAAAAAAAGAAGAAATCAATCTTAATTCCTTATAGCAAGATGCTACCACAACCCACGGGGACTCGATTTTCAACTTAAGGTTTTTAGGAGACACCGATCAATCCCTAATCACCAGGCTTTTAGCCCGTGAACTTCCTTATTCCAGGTCCCAGACCGCAAAGTTGATTATTCAACAATTTAGGGTACATACTTTCATTCTCAGATAGTTTTTAGGACTGTCTACTTTGTCTCCCACCCTTCCCTCAGAAACGTCCCGTATCCTGAGCTATCTTACCACCTGATTCTCTGCTTTCTCGTCCTCAGCCAATCATCCCAGATGTCTTTTGGCAAGGACTCTGTCCCTGTGTAAGTCCTAGGCTAGTCCTAAACCAGATATGTCACTGAAGCTTAATCCTCACACCCTGGCAAGCCTCTTGGTTCTGCTCAGGGCTTATTCTTTGGAAGCAGCCGGTTGCTACCGCCCCAGTTACAACACTTTTCCCATACACTCGCCGTCCGAAAGTGTGATGGGGAATTCCTCTCTGACAATTGATGTTCCCTCCCATATTCTATTTCCCCATTTGGCTTCAGGCAAGGCCATACATCACTGACTCACTTGGTATGCATTTCAAAGTATTGGTGGAAAGGTTTGCTCTAAGTCATTTTACAATAGGAAGGCATTATTTGAATATATTCATTTTCCTACACTTCAGTCATTCTTATGGGTAAGTACTGAAGTAAATATATGGAAATTATTTTTAAAACTGTGTCATTTCGTCTTCAGAAATCTTGCAAAAAAAAATGCTTTGTGGTAAAGATACCACAGCTCTTTTTAGACAGAAGTGTTTTCCCATTTAGGGCACCTAGAACCCAGCTCAACAGGTGCTGTAAGGAATACAAGACTTGAGTTCAACTGAGACCAATAGGCACCCCAGTGCTCTGTCTTCAGAGTCTGTAACAAGAAACCGTATGGCTTTCTTCTTCAGCCTCCATCACTGCCAATCCCTGCACCCCTGACCTCCAACTCCAGTTAGCGCATCTTCCTTGTTGTCTAAACTTGTGTGCTGCCCAGCTTTACTGTGAACCTCACAGTGCCCGCCTTGAAAGCTAAGTCTTTTAGCTTCCCTACGCCCTGGTCCAACTGAGACCTCTCCAAATTACAACAGGGTCCAACACCACACTCCAAGGTAGGAGGGGTCGCAGAACAACAATGTGAACAGGACTTAAGGAAGTCTCAGGACACCAGAGTCACTGTTAAAACTTACTCTGTGTAACTGAAAGCAAGCCCAGGGAAGGGAGGGCGACACCTTTCAAGTCAGTGTTTCCTGGTGAGGTTCAGCTAGCGTGCAGGGTAGGACGCCCTGTGATGTGGGGCTGCTCTTGTCTGGTACTACCAGCTCAAGGCCATGGTGAAGGGACCCACATGCACTTCCCTGCAGGCAGTACAGCAATGGAGGAAATACCTTGTTTTCTCAAGAAGAAGAGGACCGTGAACCCTATAACGAGGAACAACAGGATGGATCCCAGAAGCACCCAGTGAGTCCTGTTGTGTGGGAGACGTGCTGCAGGCAGTTCTGGAAAAGGATAAAGAGAAGCTGACGGAAGGTAAAGCTGTGCTAGGCCATAGTCAGGGGATGATGACTCCTGAAATGTCGTTTGGTCTTAGGATGAGCCAAACTTGTGTGCTCATTTTTGATCCACACCCATCCTGGGCTGCATTTTTTCATATTGGTTGACATTTTAATGTAGTTTTATTTATCTTCTCTAAACTTCATAGAGCTATCTCTAAATGTCAATGTACTGTTGACATATATTAGGGTAGGGGTGTGTCGATGGAGGCAGAAGCAATTCTCCTCAGAGTACCTCTGGGTTCATATTCATATAATGCCCTGAGCCTCTCACCAGACTGTCTCCCACACCCCCTATTTCTGTAAGGTAAATGGATTTTAAAAGCAGCTGAATTCTCAAACGATTTTCCTACACCCATTTTTGTGCAGCTCATTCCATCCCTACAATACCCTTCCCTGGTGAGTTAAAACCCAGCTACTTGGTTGCCCATAGACATCAGCCTTGTGTTCTATGCACAGGCAGACTTCCTGGACTTGAAGTATCAGGGACTGCCCTAAAGAGAAGTATGGGAGGAAAGGATCCTTCCTGTTGATTATAAGATAGAAGAAAAAAAAAAACCAACAACAACAAAAAAAAACAAAACAAAAAAAAACAATGCATTTGCTTCCTACTACAGCAGCTCAGAAGGGAAGAAGGCAGCTTTGATGTTACAAGTTTTATATTTCTGAAGCATAGGCTTGCTCTCACATTGCCCATGGTGCCCAAGTTACAAGAGCATTTCCTACATGTGACTGTCACCTGCTTCCTGGAGCACAGTGACTTACGTCCTATCCATCTACAGATACTCAATGACTAACATACAGTCTGTCAGGAGCAAATACTTAATTCTTGCTGAATGTTTACCAAGTAGCATTATGGCTTGCATGCAAGAGAAAGAGGAAATAGAATTCGTCTAGCCAATGTAAGTGTAATGTATTCATACACTCAGCCAACTACTGCTAAATGACTCTGACGGATGGCCATCGTGCTAGGAGTCCGGGGACCGAGTTGGGCACCTCACCTGGGATGATCAGCTCAGCTGTGTGGTTTTCCCCTGACTGTGATCTCCAAAACGTACAGTAGAAAACATCATTCGCTGTGGCGTTGACCCTCAGACTGCTGGTCACATTGAAAAGCATCTCCTCTGTCCGGGAAGTGGTGACCGTTCTCTTCCCACTCACGGGTCGGTGGTCACTGTTTGTCCAGATTACCTCAGCTTCTGGGTAACCCTCAGCCTGACATATTAGTTCATGCTCAGAAGTGGCTGGATCCGCGGAAATTCTCTGGTTGATTTTGCGGTACGGGGCTAAGTCAGAAGCAAAGAGAGGTCAGGGCTCTCCCATGTTAGGGCTAGGCGTGTGGCTTTGTGGTGTCTGCTTACAAAGAGCATCGACTCAGGCTGGTTATTGGAAAAATATGTCCCCGGCTCTGTGTGTTTGCTCTAGGATCTGTAAAATCAGTCATGCCTCATAAACGGTGACAGCTGTCACTGAGTCTGAATGTCTGTCTCAGGAGGAGGGGAGGGTATTGATTCATATTTGGGTTACTACGATGTTTTCAATTCTCCTGTCTATTTTTGTTTTGTTTGCTTTTGAAGAAGAGTTGCATGCAGACCAGGCTAGCCTTGAACTTGCTGCGTAGTCAAAGGTAACCTGCCTCTAGCTCCTGAGTGCTGGGGTCACAGGCAACTGTGATGCCACTGCATGTGGTTCTATGCTATGCCGGGGAATCGAACCAGAACTTCATGAATGGCAGGCAAGCACTCTACCAACTGAGCCACAGACCCGTCCCTCTTGTCTAGTTTTAATTGAATTCACCATCTTTAAAAATAAGCTCATTACAAAGTCTCCTTAAAGAAACTGAGGGTCAAAGATAAAGCTAACAATTCAACACAAAGCAAAACAAAATGTCAGCAGGGACTTTACCAGTCACTTTCAGACATTAGAAACGAAGATTGAGTTGGATGTGATAAATAAAGCATTGGCTAAAATACGCTTCAAGATGACTGAGACCACCTTCATTTGTTAATGATGAATTTCATCTTAACATACACCGATCCTGAGTTGTCAGAATTGCCAAATACTCTTTGTTCCACTTGTTTCTTCTTTTGAATATCTTTTTTATACATTTTCAGAATATATCATGTGTTAGACTGAATCAACCACATGAAATCAGTGAGTCATTTCCTTCTGATCTTCACAATGACAATTTCTTTTTTTTTTTTTTTTTGCTTTTTTGTTTTTGTTTTTGTTTTGAGACAGGGTTTCTCTGTATAGCCCTGGCTGTCCTGGAACTCACTTTGTAGACCAGGCTGGCCTCGAACTCAGAAATCCACCTGTCTCAGCCTCCCGAGTGCTGGGATTAAAGGCGTGCACCACCACCGCCCGGCAGACAATTTCTTATAATACAAGCTAAATATATATATATATATATATATATATATATATATATATATATTGGCACCAGATATATCTTTTATAATCACACACATGTTTATAACACCTCAAAGACAAATTCTGTTTGTTTTTAAACCTCTGGTTTAGCTCTAGAACACTCTGTTACCGCTGTGGATAAAAAACCAGGAAAAGTTCAAATCATGTTTAAAGCCATTCTATATCTTGATACCCACTCCAGAGGTACAAAGGCAGACAACAAAGCAAGGTTAGGAAGGGCGTAGATTTTGGAGATGGGCTAGTTAGATTCAGAACCTGGCTGCATAATTTTATCAGGGTGGAATTTAGGCACATCACATTATTTCTTCATTCCTCAAATTTTTAATGCCTGAGATTGGGCACAGCACTGCTGTGTAACATTGAATCTGTCATCTAGGAAAAGACACATTCAGATTTGAAAGATAGTAAATAGGGAAACAAACAAACAAACAAACAAAAAACAAACAAAAAAAAAAACAAAAAAAACCCCACATGGTCATGGGCAAGTGGTTCCCCCAAAGAGTCATGTTAAAGATTAAATGAATTCATATGAGCAAAAAGCCCAGGGCACAACCTCTCACATATTAGGTATTCTGTGAGTATTAATTATAACAGCTACCCCTGCTGATGCTAGGCAGATGTAGAGGACCATGAGCACAGCAGTTTCTTCCCATTTTCATCACTACTTCAGTAAGTCAAGAAAGTTCTTATGGCTCACGAGGAACAGTCTAAAATCTCTCAGATTCAAGCCTGTTTGTATAGCAAACATATTAAGCTAATGGGTTTTTGTTGTTGTTGGTTTTTTTGGTTTTGTTTTGTTTTGTTTTTAAAACCATCCCATCAACAAACACATTTTTCTTTTCTTATTACACTGTCACTTCATTATTTGTCAAAGCCAACAGGTCCAACAATAAAACTGACCAAAGCCCCTACCCTTAGAGCTTGTGTTCAAGAGAAGGAAAGAGACAATAAGCATGCTATGCTGTGACATCTTAGATAGGCATAGATAACAGAGACCAAGTTTAAACAGGGCTGGGGGATCTGGTGAGCCATGGCAACCCTTAATTGTTAAACCACGTGATGAGAGTGTTTCTTACAGCTGCTTAATGCCATCTACAGTCCGAGGACTAGTAAATGGACACTTCGTTCTTTTCTGATATTAAGTTCAGTGATTAAAGCTGAATATTTTTCAATTAAAAGCCAGATGCCTGAGGGTCTTCTGTAAACCTTTGAAGGTCTAACAGTATCCAAAGAGATAATAGAAACTGAGTTAATCCAAAACTACACTCTTTCAGATTTCAGTTTTGAAATGCTTCACCTTTAAAACCCCGTGGCGAGTGAACTCCCTGTAGGTCAGCTTCACCAGCACACACTGGCAGTGATGGGAAGGAGCCTAGCTGTGAAGTCATTTGCATAGCGCAGAATTCAGGAGTTCTACTTCCTTGACATGGAAAGCTCTTACATGCCAGCCACCACGATGCTTGAAACTAAAACCAGGGTCCTGCACATCACTGGGCATGTCCTCAGTCCTGTTCCTATACATAATTTTGAGTTAATAATTGTCGTGATCCCTTATGAGAAACGTGAATTTTTCCTATGTATAATATTGACCTTCATACTAGTTTAGGAATAAAAAGATCAAAGGAGACGATCTGATTCTAGCCAAGTAGTTTTAAAGTTATTATGAAAACCAAAAAAGGAGCAGGCAGGCCATCTGCAATGTCTGCCTGGAGAAGGTGGGGTTCAGCTCAGTGTCCATTGGGGTGAAGTTTCACAGACCATGAAAGGGACCTGATTTGAGGGGCACTACTGTGGGAGGTATGTGAAGAAGAGAGCCTTGGGGATTTCCGGTTCTGGTGGGCATCTGGTCTGGCTGTGTGCACGCCTGTGATGAGTGAAGCTTTCAGGTCTATGCAACCCAACAGTGAAAGCAGGGGTGGTTAGCAAGGTGTTTTCCTTCCCTTAGTTACTTCCAACCCAGAACCTTGAACTCAAGTAACCTGATGACATTTCTGTGGCTCGTTACCCTGGAACTTACACTCATAGTTCCTCCTCAGCACTCCCAGAGATGCAGGCCCTGAAAATGAATGCATGCCTGCTGAGCGTAGCCTGTACCACCTCTGTAGAAGAATGGCTTCTTCTACACTTAAGATCTTCACTTCTCAGCCTTCATAGATTAACCTTAATTTTTTTAATGTGACTCTTACAGTAGAAGAGATAGATAGATAGATAGATAGATAGATAGATAGATAGATATAGACAGATATAGAGGTATATATGCACACATATATACACATTATATATTGTATATATAATGTGTATGTATATGTAAATATGTGTGTCTATATATATACATATATAAAACTTTGTATGATATATGATAAGATATATATGTATATATACATTGAATTTTGTATGGAGATATTCAAAGGAAGGAAAATGTGCTAAGCCTGATAGACTAAATATAAACAGTAATCCAATCAAAAAGTTATGGAGGGATGTACAAATAGTAGTTACTATATATTTATGCTTAGAAGATGGTGGTTAGGGAGGAGGGACATTTTTATGATTCTATTTCTTTCCATGACATTCAAATTACTTGTTAAAAGTGTGTGTGTGTGTGTGTGTGTGTGTGTATGTTTGTATGTACATATATTTACAAGTAATTCAAAAAGCTTGCAAAGATGAAATGCCAGGTGTTTGCTTCTTATCATAAATGCAATATATATAATTATATATATTATATTATATATTAGTATACATTATATATTATACATTATGTTATATGAAATATACATGTATTATATCTTGTTGCATATTACACAGTTATATGTACACATATATGTAATATATATTACATATATTACATTTATGATAAGAAACAAACACCTGGCATTTCACCTTGCAAGATCATGGTATTTAGCGCAGAGCACGGCTGAGCACTATCTGGTACTGAATCTCAACTTGCTGTCAAACACACAGTGCTAGGCTTTTTCACTGGTGGAGTGTGCGAATGAATGAATGAACGAACAAACGAGCGAGAAAAAGAACGGGCTGCTGTTGTTCTGTGAGAAGCGTATGCGAACCCTCAAGAATGAAGAGCTCTCAACATTAGGGAGCTGTTTTAAATACAGTTGACACCTTCCTCATCCAGGGTAATTCTTACCATTGACTTTCAACGTGATTCGCTTGTAGTCCGCACCACCGTAGCTGATCATACAGCAGTAAACGCCTGCGTCCTGCAGCTTGACATCTGTGATCTGAAGTACAGCATTTCCCTTCAAAAGCTGGTCCTTTGGCAATGAGGCTCTCCCCCTGAAGCTTCTGTGCTGAGGCTTTAGGTCCTCCTCTCCGGCCACAAACTGAATCACTTGTTTGTCTTCCTTTTCCCAGTACACCACTAACGCAAGCAGGTCCAGCTTCCGTTCTACGGGGAATCTGCACTCCATCGTGACGTTGCTGCCATACTCCACCATGTACAGGTCCTTTGGAGCTGTGATAGTAAATGCTGAAAAGGAAAGGACCAGCCCTCAGAAGACAGAAAACTCCTCCAAACACATTTGAAAAACTGGGTAAAAGGTTACCATCATTTTATTTAGGGAATCACATAACACTAAAATTGTTCTTTAAAATAACTTCATGGGGGGGGGGGGTTGACGCAAGCAATCTAGATAATATATTCCCAGTCTTGTTTAAAAGGAACCAATAAATAAAAATATATTATCAGTGGGCCATCTCCCTGGGAATGTTCAGTAGTTATTCATAGGAAATGGATCACCTGTTAGTTCTGTATTACCCGGTATTTTTAAAAAAGATTTATTCATTATATGTAAGTACACTGTAGCTGTTTTCAGACACACCAGAAGAGGGCACCAGATCTCATTGTGGGTGGTTGTGAACCACCATGTGGTTGCTGGGATTTGAACTCAGGATCTTCAGAAGAGCAGTCAGTGCTCTTAACCACTGAGCCATCTCTCCAGCCCTTACCTGGTATTTTTATATTCATCCCCTGGGGGGTGGGGGCAGTTGTTGTTCATTCCTTCATTTGTTTCTGGTGCTGGGATTGCACCCAGAGCTTTGTTTACACCAGCCAAGTGTTCTACTACTAAACCCACACCCAAAGTATCTTCCCTCATCTTTCCAAGTAACTTATTTATGGCAAAGGAGAACGAGAATGTGCTTGGATAAGCAAAGTATATTCCTTTGAATTATCTTATGGGATGGAGTGATCGCTCATTAAGTAAACGACTTGCTGTGCAGCACATGGACCCAAGTTCAAATCCCCAGAGCCCAGGTAGAAGCTGGGTGCAGTAGCATGTGCCTACAATCTCAGTGGACTGGGAGGTGGAGACAGGAGAGCCCCCGGGAGGTTCTGAGCCAGCTGGACTACAGAACTCAGCAATGTGCAACAAATAAGAGACCTTGTCTCCAACAAGGTAGAAGGTGGAGGACTAAGCTCTAGGTTGTCCTTTGAACTCTATATGTGTGCCTAGAAAACGTACATACACACATACCCCTCTACACACACACACACACACCACACACACCATAAATTACTTCCATTTTTAACTTATGTCTAAAATATTGAAAATATAGAACCCACTGAAAAGGTTTGGTGACTTACCCCGTAGCAAGTGACAGCAGGCTGTGAATATAATGACAGCAAATATCCTCATGTTTGGGAACTATCTAGTAATGGGAAACACAGAGAGAGGTCTGCTTAATTCAATAGCTGAGCAAGGAGACACTAGTAGATGTGTCCTTCTAATATATAAATAAGCCCTAAAAGCCAGTCCAGGAAGCGCAGACGAGCCAGCTATAACTGAAACAATTCTGAGGGCTGGCCAACGACCGATTTGCAAGTGTGGAAACATAGCTGAGCAGTTCAAAATTCAATGCTTTCATCTTGTAACTCAAAGCCATGTAGACCCAAGTGAAAAGAAGTCAGTATGATGTGATCAGCAGCTTTACATTGAGTTATAAGCACCCTCCTCCAGATTGATAATATACATTCAAGATCAGCCAAGGACCCCCCCCCAACTCCTCCAGATGTACCATGCATTCTTTCAACATTGAAATGTATTTGAAAACTAAAACCTGCGTTAGGCAAAGCTTCAAAGCAAAGAACATCCAACTTTCACTTTTCAATGCTTCCTCCCCATTACATCTCACCTCTGCCTCTCACCTTTTCTACATGATAATTCTTTTCCCCAGTAAAGAGAGTACAAGTGGTAACAGGTATGAGAAGGAAGGAGACTGCCATCTGGCCCAGTTACTCTAAGGTCTGAATATCTGAATCCTAGTCTCCCCTCCACTGAACGTTTTCCTAATTCACTCAGCAAACACTGAGTGTCTCCTCTGAGTCTGGCACTGTTTTGGGCATGGCTGAAGCAGCAGGCAGGGAAACAGAAGCCATTCTTCCATGAAACCTGTGTCTAAAAGAACGTGCTCAAAGGAGAGCGCTACATTCCAGCCAGTCTAATAATTTACATTTTCTTCTTCTGTGTTATTCACATGTTTACAACTTTCATGGGAGAGTTGTCATCCCTTACTGTCTCTCTGACCTGTGTGATCATTCACAGTCGATCTGACAGGTGTATAAAGCTGACAAGGAAGGCTTCTGCATCCAGTCTCTAAACTCAGTGAGAAAACTATGCACCGGCCAAGAGGAAGACGGATGAGAGTCTCACATAGCTGTCAGGATAATCAATAAAAATGGAAAGAATGCTCTTGACAAGAAAGTCCATGGAAGATCTGTGATACCATTTGGACTTTCTGCTCTACCAAAATTACAGATTCCTCATAGGCAGTGTTAGTGAAGATATGGGCAAACAGGATTTCTTGACCTTTACTGGTAAGGATGTGAAATTGTATAGCTTCTTAAAGGTCAATTTTGTAATCTGCTAAAACTTTAACTGAGCATGTCATATGATCTCTCTATTCTTGTCTTGGAAATTCATCATAGAGAATATAAAGTCATACGTAACAGGGATGACACAGCTAACAACAGTCCCAGGCTTGAAATACCCCATGTATTAGCTAATAAAACTGCGTATACTCAAAATACTGTGACAGACAGATTTTAGTATATGCACAGGGGATGAGTCTGAAGAGAAGTAGGAAGGAATCTTAGAGGGAAGTATATAAAGCAAAAATATTCTTGTGTGGTAGAACAACCCCACTCCTCTTGAAGACACTGGCTGACAGTGATTATCTGCAAAGGTAATTGTGACTTTTATAGGGAAGACAGGTAAGTTCTTACACATTTATACTTTTAAAAAAAGATTTATTTACTTATTTTATGTATGTGAGTACACTGTCACTGTCTTTAGACACACCAGAAGAGGACTTCAGATCCCATTACAGATGGTTATAAGCCACCATGTGGTTGCTGCGAATTGAACTCAGGACCTCTGGAAGAGCAGCCAGTGCTCTTAACCGCTGAGCCATCTCTCCAGCCCACATTTATACTTTTTTAAAGGGAGAAAGATGGAAAACAAAAGATGAAATCGCAAATTTTTTCTTCACTTTTTTTTTGTGTGTCCAATTTTCAAATGAGTGAATAATCATTTTGCTTATTAGGAAAAATAAACCATTACACCTACCAAATTTCTTGTGAAGGACCCTGAAATGGAGCTCAAACGTCTTCACTGAGGTAGAGTGACCATTTCAGTTTATTTTTATGGTTGGATATTGTTGACGTTGGTTTTTTTTTTTTTGGGGGGGGGGTTCGAGACAGGGTTTCTCTGCTTAGTCCTGGCTGTCCTGGAACTCACTTTGTAGACCAGGCTGGCCTCGAACTCAGAAATCCGCCTGCCTCTGCCTCCTGAGTTGACATTGTTATAAAAACTAATGAAGCACATTACACACATTCTCCTTTTTAGGGATCGTTTGGTAATATTGGCTAACATATTTATTTAGTTGCCAAAGCTAGCTTGGGAAGGAGGAGAGCTGTTACTGATGTGATGAAATAGAGGCCCGAGATGCTGCCAAGACCCTACCCACCCCCGTACGCAACCCCAAGGTGACCGAGACTGAAATGGCCTACAGCACCACCAGTGCCAAGCTGGAGAAACAGAGACCACTCTCAGCATGTCTGTCAATAGTTTCCGTTCAGCCTTTTTCCTCTACACTTTTAAAGATTGATTTATTTTATGTGTAAGAGTGTTTTGTCTGGGGCTGGAGAGATGGCTCAGAGGTTAAGAGCACTGGCTGTTCTTATCAAAGTCCTGAGTTTAATTCCCAGCAACCATATGGTGGCTTACAACCATCTATGAGATCTGGTGCCCTCCTCTGGCCTTCAGGCGTACACACAGGCAGAACCCTGTTTAAATAATAAAGAAATCTGTTTCTTGGGTTGTTTTTGTTTTAAAAGAATGTTTTGCCTGCTTGTATGTCTGCTTGCTGTATGTGCGCCTAGTACCTCAGAGGCCAAAAAGAGAATGTCAAATTCTCTGAGGTGGGAGTTACAGATGACTCTGGGTTTCCTGGAAGAGCAGGAAGTGTTTCAAACCTCTGAGCCATCTCTCCAGCCCTGTTGTTTCACACATGTAATAGCCATTTTTAAAATGTAAGATTACAGCATAATTTCCCCAAGTCTTGTATTTAACGGGCCCCTAACACGGAGCACCTTTACTGTTATGTGTTGTCCCTTTTTTTAGAATGACAAGTATGTGTGTGTTTGGCCAATGTTTGGGTGAGTACCAGTTGTGTACCAGGTCCAAGTTTAAGCTTGAATGATAGATTTCCCTAAAGAGAACTGGGGATCTAAGGAGAAAGACTATGAAAACTGATACCACTGCAACTTCATGCAGCACAGACATTACTTTTTAACCCCCCCCATTCAATTCTTGAAAAATGTAACTTGATTTGTTTAAAGAAATATTTAGCTCTTGATAATTACCTGATTACTTATCTTGACTGTTAAGGTCATGGGCTTCTTACTGATTATTATGAACCGTTGATGTTAAAAAAGGGGGGGGGGCGGATGCGATAGCATCTGAGAGACTAGGGCAAGAGGCTAGCCTGGGCTACATAGTGAGACTCTGTCTCAAACAACAACAAAAGCATGGAAATAAAAACAAACAACAACAACAAAACAAACCAAGGACATTTACAAAAAGAGCAAAATCAAATGACTCATTATTAGTCATCTCTCCAGTTCATCTGCCCAAGCAGATGAGGTAGGATAACATCCAGGCCTGCGAGGACACAGAGACTGTTGTAATGAGGTCCTGGGAGAAATGGCCAAGCCGAGTACTAGACAGTCACACTGAGGTAGGTGCTATCCGCTGAAGACTATAGCTAATTTTTCCTACATTGTTGGAAGACTCAGTTGGAACAGTCGTCTCTTGATTATGAGTCTGCTTTAAAAGCTTAGTATAAAGTCTAGAAGGTGATGTGTTGGGTCTGATAGTCACCTTCTTCTTCGGTAACATATCCTCCCTCCCCTCCCTTCCCTTCCCTTCCCTTCCCCTCCCCTCCTCTCCCCTCCCCTCCCTGGCTCTCAGGGTGCAGGTGTGAGCAGTAGAAGATAAAAGGGGGAAATTCAGAGACCATGTAAATCAGCATGGTCTGGGACCTCTAGACCTGCACCTCCTCGTACATGGGCTAAGAGTCCAGGATCGCCTTCTCCCTCCACAAATTTGTAACCTCTCACAAATTCCCAGACAAGAGCTGAGAGCCTTTCACAGAGCAACAGAGTATAAAGTAAAAGAAGTGATGCTCATTCAAGATGGGGAAATAGGTTTGTCCCAGGGGAAGTCCAGATGAAGACCTTGGACCTCCACTTCTCTCTCTCCCATGGTGGGTGTGTGGGGGTGCCTGGGGAGAGGGGAAGCAGATGCAAACTTTCTTTCCCAAAAGAGTGAAATTTTACCCAGTTTTCAAGTTCTATCAAATGATCCAGAACTCTGTGCTCAAATCCCGCCCCCCCCTTCTCCATCCCTCCTTAGAGAGGCATGTAATCATGGTCATATCTTCCTATCTATGGTGCTCAGCTGGGAAATGCGAATATTTCCTGAGTATAAAGTTCTCCTTCAACACCGCTCGTCACTGTCGTCCGTCAGCTGCGGATACTTTCTGGAATGCATTCTCAGGTTTTTTTTTCTATACAAAGGCCTTTCAGACACTCAAACATAATGAAGGGCTTATACATATAAGAGTTTATCTAAATGAAATACCCAGCCATATTCCAGACAGTCACATACACAGATGGCCAGTTGACTGAGGTAGTAAGGCACTATGACTAACCTGTGCATTCGCCAGTGGGAGAGTGAAGCCCTTTAATAACCCAGCACAATGGAATATAGCAATTTAAAAAACTGGGTAATTCACAGGAAAGCACCTGCAAGAATTTATTCAGATTAAAAAAAAATAAGATAGAACATTGTACTTTCACCTCTTATGACAACCCCAACCTAAACTTTAACATAGCCGAGGTCACTGTGTCTAAGAACTGTTTGGGACATTTTCTTCCAAAAATCCTTTAGGTTCTCTGGGCAGATAGAATGAAAATCTTAAGCTCCAGCATCTTAGAGCTTGACAGAGGAAGGGACCTCACGAGATGCTTCAAGGGGAAAGACTTACCCAGTCATTGCTAGCGAACAGTCAAAGTCGCGCTAGGACCAATTCATCACCTCTTCTGACCCAGCTATTTACCCCCAAGATCCTATGGTTAAACACACAAACCTGCGGATTCTGAGTTCTTAACTTCCCCAGGAAACCGGTCGTGCTGCCTGCTAACCCATCGTGTTCCCCTCTCCGTCCTAAAAAGGTCTAAGGATTCTGGCTCTCTAAAGTGCCCTGAAAGTGGATTCCGCGAGAAGATGCTCCCTACCTGCAGGCGAGGAGACTGGCGGGCAACACGTAGGTGCAGCCTGGCTTGAGGCTTGGGGACCACGATTTCCTGGTCTTATCTCGAGCTCAGAGCCCCGCCCACTCTGCGGAAACCTCGCCCACCTCCGCTAGCTCTGAAACCGAAGTCACCCAGTCCCACTGAGCATGAGTTTATCCCATTTCCTGCAGATGACTTTAGAGTCAGCTTTGGGATATTCACAGTTTATAGAAAAACGAAAATAGGCTTCGGTGCAGTGACTCACGCCTTAATTTCAGTACTCGGGAGCCAGTGGCAGGTGGATCTCTGGTCTACAGAGACAACCCGGTTTCTACTGAGACCCTGTCGTGAAAAAGAAAAAGAAAAAGAAAAAGAAAAAGAAAAAGAAAAAGAAAAAGAAAAAGAAAAAGAAAAAGACAAAGACAAAGAAAAAGCAAACAAACAAAAACTGTTTAAAAACGAAACTAAAAGTGAAAGTGAAACTCGCATTAGTTTTTTTGTAAATCAGGTTCCCTGAAAGAAATGTCCAGAGTAAACAACTCAGCTGTATTTTGGGTGGGAGTGGAGCCTGGGGTCGCGTGGAGAGGAGGGTGTGCGTGGAGATCCACATAGGTTGCCTTCCTCTACAGCTCCCTCCTTGGTTTTTGAAAGAGGGTCTCTCTTACCTAACCTCGGGCTTGCAGCTGGCCAAACTAGCAGGCCAGAGTGCTCCAGGGATCCCCATCCTAGCTCCTGCTGCCAGAGCTAGGGTCTCAGATATGGGCCATCTCTGCTTTTATTGTGGGTAATGAGGACCCGAGTTTCAAATCTTCAGGTTTGAGAGCAGTGGGTGCTTTAAAAGCAAAATATCTGAAGTCATAAAATCTCCGACTTAAATTTTATCTTCAGAATTCAGACACTTTAAATTACCATCCGATTCCCCCATCTCTTTCAAGCCCTTTCTGGATACCTGGATACGTGACAGTCTTGACATAACTTTACATATAGGGTTACACAACCTATAGAGTTAATAACAGGCAAATGACTCAATTTTAATTCTAGAAAGTAGGTGTGTCTGTATAATAGGAAATATATTTTTAAATCGTGGATTTGGTGACTTCCTCAAAGTTCCTCGACATAATGAAACTAGTTGCCTTGCCGTTCAAGAACTTCCCATCTCGAACCGTGCCCTTTGTGAACGCTGTGGATCACGGCCCCTCTCGGCATCCAGGTGGGGGAAGTCTATTCTAAGCGATGTTGAGAAAGCCCTTCTGCGAACTGGAAGTGTGGGCTTTTTCCAAGACAACACCTTGGGAACTCCACAGAGAACTGTCATCATTTAAACATTTCACAGTTGGACTTCAAGGGCCTTCTTCATTCTCTGCTTTCCCCCACTTACTTACTAAAACTACTATCCTAAAGCCGTGCGCTGGGTGAATATTGGGGTGTCCGCTGGCTCGGTTGTAATGAGATTTTCACATTCTCAAAGCATCTCCATTTTTAACTTGGAAGTCATTGGGGATGATGCTGCCTTAAGGTTCTATAGAGAATGTGGAACTCTAAACTACAACAATAAAACCGGAATAAGACCAGAGCCTCAGCTAATATAGTCCCTCTTCCAAATGTCTTTTGAACCCCAATAATGGAATAAAGCAATTAAAGTTAGAGATAACTTTAGTTGGCCGACTGAAAATAAAATATAGACGTTATATGTGGAAATCTAGTCTAAACATACTTGTGTGTATATACACATGCACAGACAAAACATACTTCTAGTTAATAGTTCTTCTTTCTAAAAGTATAGCCGAGATCTAGGACATAAGCTTTATGATATGTTAGTATGGTCACGACTATTCAGATCTGTAACAAGTTCGTTTTAGAGACCCACTCCTTAGCTGAGTTCCCTTGGTGCCATAAGGATCTGAGAGGTGAGGAATAAGCCACACCCACTTAGTGGTCTCTCTGATGTGAATTTGTTTGAAAGCTAGAAGAGGTGAGGTGGTTTGGTTTGGTTTGGTTTGGTTTGGTTTGGTTTGGTTTGGTTTGCAAAAGCATTGCTTAAGGTCTACATAAATACTCCACAGAGAAGGCAAGTGGTGACTGAACCTGGCCTCTCTGAAGCTCTCCATGGGAACTGGGGCCTGCTGCTTTCGCTGATTTGCATATGAGCGATCTGAGGAGTCACCCCACCCCCACTCCTCCACCTGCTTCTCCTCTGACACTTATTTTCCCATGAAGTTGACTATGCCTCTTTAATGAAGTTTTGCTATCCTCCAGAAATAGAAAAGGAAGATGTGACTTTTATACACACATACACACAACACACACACACACAACACATACACACACCACACACACAACCAACACACAACACACACACAAAAGCAACACACACACAACACTCACATACACACATACACACACACCACATACACACACAACACACACACAACACAACACATACACACACCACACACACAACCAACACACACACAACACATACACACACAACACATACAACCAACACACACACACAACCACACATACACACACACACCACATACACACACACAACCACACATACACACACAAACCACACATACACACACACCACATACATACACACACACACACACACACACACCACATACACACACACAAACACACATATAATCACCATCTCAAAAATACACATAAGCCAAAATAGCCTAGGCAAGGAGAGAAGTATCCCTGAAAATGATATGAGTTTTTGTGATTTGGACAAAATGAATAGAGAAACGGTCAGACAAGAGAAAAACAGTGGCTAGCCAAGGCTGAAGAGTGGAAAAAAATCTCTAATGTCATTTCTAATCTCCCTGTTTCCTGTTCATACCCCACCTGGCCTATTCATTTCAGGGAGATGAACCTAGCTTCTCACAGTCTGCTTAGCTGATGATGAAGACCAACATCTCAAGGGTAAAGCACCACACACAAGGGTAAGGCGCTACACACAAGGGTAAGGCGCTACATACAAGGGTAAGGCGCTACACACAGGGGTAAGGTGATTCTGGAGATACCCAGGAACAATTGGCATGAGGGACAAACCGCAAAGGCTGAAGGGGAGCAAGCGTGACAAGTTCCTGCAGAGAATATGACTGGGCTGCAGTCTAGACTGAAAGGCTGGCTCTCATCACATCTCAGAGGGCCTCGTGGGTTAAGGAGAAAGGTTGGTTCCCAGTGGTAATGCAAAGTCATTGGAGAGTGCCAGAAGAGAGGCTCAGGCCTCATGGGTCTGGAGTTACAGATAGTTGTAAGCTGCTACACGAGAGCTAGGAATCAAACCTTGGTCTTTTGGAGTGCCTGTAACTGGATGAGCTCTCTACAGCCCTAGTTCTCACAGCTCAGGGACTATTTTCTGAAGGAGAAGGAGGAAGAGGAGGAGGAGGAAGAGGAGGAAGAGGAAGAGGAAAAGACCACTCGGGAGAGGAGAGCAGGCTGAGACCCACAGGCTGAGAACAGGGTCATGTGCTTTGCATGGGTTGCAGGAGGAGGAAGTTAGCAAGCAAGTACTTAGTCAATACTGACATCACAGCTGAAAAGCACCCTAAAGAGAAGCAGCTCCAAGTTTCCTGCTCATCAGCTGTGCGGTTATTTACATACAGCTGAGGAAGGCTAAAGCCCACACCCTCATCACTATTCCCCAGGGCTTCCCCAGCCAAGCTTCTCTTGGGATGCTATGAAATGCTTCGGCTGAGCCACTTGAAGCCTCCTTTGATTCAGGTTACACTCTGAGAGGTACCTGGCCCCTGCTCGGAACAGCTTTCCTCGGCTCCCCCGCCCTCTTCCACCACAGTTATTGTCAGTTACTGCATTTCAGTGACAAACCTTGACAAGCTACAGCATCATTAAAAAAAAAAAGCCTATCAAATTAATAAGATGAAATCACAATAACGATTAAAAGGGTCAGTAATAGAAAAACAGGTAGTATTTTCAAATGTCAGACTCTCCCGTGCATACACTAGATTACCTAACTTGTATAATAGTCTTATGAGCTGTGTTTCCTGGAGTCACCTCCACTTTAGGGCTGTGTAAATGGAGACATCTTGCTCAAGTAACTTGTTGAAGCTTACATGTTCAGGAAAGGATACAAGTGGGAATGAAGCCTGGAACAATGCTCCAGTGTGTGCTACACAGCAGCCACACAGGTGGCCTGTCCAGTGAGTGTCCTCATCCACTGCCAGCAATCACAGTGTGTGGATTTTAAGGCCCTGACTTACTGTACGCACCAGCCATTCTACCCCTACTACCCAAGACAACTGACAACAAGCTCACAAAACTAGCAATGTTATTCATACTAGACTAAATAGAAACATGCAAATGTCCATCGGTCTTAGTGGATACACAAAATGTCTTATATTCATACACTGGACTACTATTTAATCCCAACAAGAAATGGAGCCATGATCCATGCTATAATTTACCTGTTTAATTTTTATTTCCATTTAACATGTATTTATTCTCTGTGTGCACAAGTGCACACTCATGCGTGGAGCACTTAGGGATGTCAGAGGACAGCTCGAAATAATGGGTTCTTCCCTTCCACCATGTGGATCCCAGGAATAGGACTGGGTCTCAGGGTGACAAGCATGTTTACCCACTGAGCCATCTCACCAGCCCCCATACTATAGCTTAGATGAACACACACACACACACACAATAGCGTTAAAGTAAAAGAAGCCAGTAAGAAGTACATTTCATTTATATGAACTATGTAGATTATGTAAGTCTTTGAAAAGGTAGAAAATAGATTACAATGGGGTCTATAGGTTGACTGCATGTGACATTGTCCATAAAAATAGGTTCTATAGTTTGACTGAGAAAAACAGCTCATGATGAAGGAAGGATCTGGTGCGCGCACACACAGTACAAATGTTAACCACCTCTGCTCCCAGTCTTCTGGGCAGAAAACACGTTTTAAATCTTTCTCTTTGAAACTACAACCCTGTGTGTTTAACATTCTTGGTTCCCATAGTGCTATCTGAAGGTACAATGACCTCTGTTCCTCCTACAGGTTACAGAGCTGGGAACAGAACGGAGTCTGCACGTATAGACACTACTTCCTACCTTAGGGATCCGGTGTTCATTTCTCTCCAAAAGCATTTACTCCTAGCAACACCCACCTCCTCCCACAAATAGAACTAAATAAAGATACTGTTGCAATTTTTCCATCCAAGTAATGTTTGGAATGAGGGATCTAAAAGTCAGAATAAGGATCACTGGAGCTAAAAAACATCTATACAAGCCTGCAAGACTAGATATGCCTGAAAGAGGCAAGTTTGCCTTCTCTAAGGTATGGAGTCAGCCAAGGCTAATAAAGGGCCCTTCCTAAAGGTTGTGAAGCAGGTACTATTTTCCCAAGCGGTTATATAGTAAGTGCTAATGGGTCCAGTGTATCCTCAGTGAAGTTGGGAGTTGTACTCTAGACAGACAATGCTTGTTGGTAGGAGTACGAAATATGGAAAACGCATAGGGAAATACGGAAATTCTGGCCACTGTCTGCTTTTGTTCCCTGTTTACCTTTAAGCGAGATTTGGTGGTGGCTTTTTTTTTAAGGGTCAGGACTACGCGGACTTGAAACGACATTTCCATGCTGCTTCCTTGGGCCTTCCCTCAAATCATGCACCGTACAAGGACCATGCAGGTTGAAATTTGCGGCTCTGTCCCGCCCCACCCACCTCCCCGGCTCCAGGAGCCTGCACCGGAAGAACACCCCAGGCCTCTTCGAGCCCTTAAAGGAGCCAAAGGCCACGCTGATTGGTTGAAGCTCGTGATCCACTGTCATAGCCAACCAATCCTGGGGCTCCGCCGAAGCAAGGTACTGTCCCTGCGCTGATAGTTCTGGAGCTCTGGCTAGAGGCCTCTGCTGCAGTCACCGTCCCCGCACCGTGTCGCGTGAGTGCTTCGGACCACAGGCACCTGGGAGGGAGGGGTCGGCTCTGTTGCTGGGCCCCGCACAGCTGCAGCTCCGGCTGGACAGGGAAGGTCTGGGCTCTGGGTTCTGCGGATGCTTCCGAGGCTGACAGGTATTGCCAACCCAATTCTGTGAGTGTGATCTCTCTGTACCATTGTCACCAAGTTGGGACAAGACTGCAGAATGCAATGGGCAGGAAAATGGAATTCCTTCAGGGAAATACCTAAATGACGCTGAACTGGCTCAACAGAGCGAGAGTGGAAACAAAACAAAACACCCCCAGAGGTCCTGCTAGGGAGCATGGTTTGGAAGATTTATTGAGAATGATTGTGATGATGTGACTAGCCAAAAATTCTGGTACTAAATCAGGGAAGAAATCTGGATGACAAAAATCATGTAGAATTTCTTTCCTTCTAAGTCGAATCCTGGTTCCTAGGATGACCAGAGAAAGGCTGTCTGGGATTTGCATAATCAGCATACCCTTCCCAACACACCTTTCCAGAGTAATTTGAATCATGGCCTCTTGGAACTGGAGACATCCCTGCTTCCCCATCCCCAACCCCAAACAAGCAAACAAACAAACAAAAACCAGGAGCAGCCTGGATTCACATCCGTATCCTCCATCCTCTAGGACACCGTGGTTGTCTGTGTTGCCTGAAATAAAGTCAGTTTGGGGACACGCCTACTTATCACTGATAATATTTTGTCTCTGGGAGAGAGAAATTTGAAGGTATTTGGGACTTCCTAAGGAAAGAGTACAAAATGGCTTTGTTAGGTATGGGCAGAAGAGGTTGAAAACACTGTTCAAGGGTGAAGTTACAGGGTGTGGCATGCTCCTTTGCAGGTGAGATCTCCAGAGGGACACTCCTGTTTGCCTTCTAACTGTGTACCTGAGATTTCCCCCAACACATCCAAAGTCCAAGTCCAAGAGTGCAAGGCCCAGAAGGAGGTAAGCTTAAATCCTAGCTAGCTTTCCAAAGTGTTTCTCTTCTCTTCTCTAGATGATTGACAGAAAGATTGTCTGACCACTTCAAGGGATGGAGAGCTTACCCCCTTAGGCCAAGGGACTGAGGGAAGTGTGTGTGTGTGTGTGTGTGTGTGTGTGTGTGTGTGTGTGTGTACTAGAGAACAGTCGGTTTATTTGAAGATGTTTGAAGATGCTTGCAGCAGATGTAAAAATCCAACCATCCGCTCTGACATGCAAAAGAAAACTAAGGGACGTTGAGCAGCCTGACAAGGTTGGTCTCCTGTCAAGCATTCCTATTTTGTGCAAGTGTTTGTGTGAAGTAGAAGCCACAGAAACTATCATGATGGATGATAACACTTCTCCTGCAGGGCTCAGCTGGAAATGACTCATGTGAGCTGCCAATACTTAGATAAGAGAGCAAAGGGCTAGATCCCCCTTCCTGATGAGTCCCCTCTGCCTCTGCTGGTAGGGTGCTGAGTGGGACAGTGACAGACAGGAGGAATCATGATGTCACAGGGCTGCTCTCTTCCTTCCTAGGAAGTAGTTTAGCCTCTGCTCAGCAGCTGACTGGCTCAAGGGCTGCTTAATTCCAGGGTGCGTTCTTTGTCATTGAAACCAGTCTGTCTGTTCACGCTCCCCTGGAGCTGGCCTAACAGGGTAACCATCCCAATTGATGTGAACTACCCCTGTTCTCCATCCTCATCTCCTGGGTCACTCTTAACCCAGGGATTTCCTTATGAGGAAAGCTGTGGAAATAACTGTTGTCTGGGATTTCCTCAGATTATACATAAATCCTGGCTGTGAAGCATTGAGATGGGCCGCTGTGGTGGGAAGGTATTTAACAGCCTAAGACAACACTGAAGAAAGTGGAGACCTTGTGACATTCCCCTGGGCCTATGGTCTTCTGAAAAGTCAATACCTAACAAAAGTGTTTTCTGAACATTCTCAGTTGTATTTAGAACAAAGTTAGGAGTTCTGACCCATCTATAGTTTATAGCCCTCTGGGGAAGCTGTTAGGTAAGAGCATATAATAAGATAAAATAAATAAATCAAGGCGGTGCCTGATATAGAGGGTGGCTGGAGTCAGTTTTTAAGAAAATGATGGTAAGAAAGGCAATATAGATTATAAGGGGAAAAATAAAAATTTCAATTCATGTCCCAGGCTAGTAAAACAAAACAACCATTCTATTTTTTAATTTTACTGTAAAATTCAATAAATTATATTGAACATATTATTATAAAAAGAGGTCTGTACTTCTTTAGGCTAATGTAAGTGTTTCCGAAAACAGTAAAGTCGGCTAAGGTATACCACAGTGTTCGGGATATTCGGTGTAATAAATGCATTTTTCTCTCAATGGTATTTCCAACTTGCAATGAGTTTATTGTGCTGTAACTTCCATTGGAAATAATGGAGAAACTATACAATGTGGTCATCTTAAAACTCCATTTCTGGGCTGTGGAGATGGCTTGGTGGGTAAAGCACTTGCCATGTTCTGGCTGGGTAAGTAAGTATGCCTGAGGTTAGACAGCTACTTAGAATTTACACTGTTCCCTAGGTCAAGTCTCTCTCCCTCGCTCCCTCTCCCTATCTCTCTCCTCTCCTCTCTCTCCATTGTCACAGTGGATAGGAGCCCAGAGCCTGTATAAGGACACACAGAGTCTATTATTTAAATATGCCTTGCATTTTCCACTTTAGGTCAAGATGGGGTTTATATTCTCGAAATCTATGAACGAAAACATGAAAAACCAACAGGAGTTCATGGTTACTCATGCTCGGCTTCAGGTATGTGTTAGCTAAGATGCTATGTTCCTAATCATGTCAAGTTTCTAGAATGGTGCTCTAGAGGCACATTCTCTTCGACTCCCTTTGACTCCAAGACACTCTTGGGCTCCATCCTCAAAGACAAGGTGAAGTGGATGACCAAGTAACTGGTGAACTGCCCATGTCTCCAATCCAGATACTTGAGCCAAAATTTCCATACTATTAGGTAATTGCTTAGAGTATATTATGAACAGAATATGCCTCTTCCCCAAGGCATTCTGAATTCCTAGAACCTGTGAGTGTATTAGGAATATGATACCTTACATGGAAAGAGACTTTACAATGTGTTCATCTAAAGAAGTGTTATCCTGGATTATCAATATGGATCCATTGTAATTTCCAAGACCTTTATAAGAACGTGTGTGTGTGTGTGTGTGTGTGTGTGTGTGTGTGTGTGTGCGTGTGTGTGTAAGAGAGAGAGAGACAGAGAGACAGAGACAGAGAGACAGAGAGAGAGACAGAGAGAGACAGAGAGAATTAGGAGATGTTATACTGTTGCACATAAAAGTCTTAAACACAGTCACAACCTGAGCAGTATTCTACTGACTTTGAAGATGGAAAGAGCCCGGGCCATAGGCCAAAAAATGCAGGCAGCCTTAATAAGTTTGAAAAGCCAAAGAAACAGAGAGACAGAGCCTCACCAGCCCATGTTGGCCCTTTAACCTTATCAGAACTAATTAAAGCAACATTAGGAAACGGTTATAGACTGTGGTGTTTGACCTTGGACTAGATGTTTAGATAAAAGATCAAAGAGATTGCTGAACTATCTAAAATAAGCTGTCCAAGTATTTTAAAACATTACAAGACACAGCTGAATGTTAAAACGTTCGACCCAAATTGTTTTGCTAAGGTTTTAGACAATGATCATGAGGCCCCTGTGGTCTGTTAAGGCTCTAAGAGTAGAAAGCCCTACTCTTGGGCAGTACAAGTGAGAGATAACCTAGACACCTGGATGAATCTATCCATAGCATCCTGACTGTGCACCTGACCTGTCCTCGGTCTCCTGGTCTGTACCCTAGAGGCAATACATCCTTCTGAGATGCTCCAAGAAGTAAAAATTATGCACATTATATAGAATGTACATTATATAGAATGTGTACTATAATCCTTCTTGCTTATATTAGGTGTTGCTATCATTGTTATTAAAAATATTTTTTAAATGTTAGGGTTTCATATAGCCCAGGCTAGCTTCAAATTGGTTATATAGTCTAAGATGGCCTTGAGTTTTTAATCTCCTGTCTGTCTCTTCAGTGATAGGATTATTGGTATGTACCACCATTCCCCACTGATGTTAAAAACTTACAAAAGTTTCGGTGTGGGATAATGGTTCCTTTGGGGAAAATTGAAAGAATGGGCAAGTTACTTACTATAATGAAGCAATGGCCAGAAGAGATGTATAGGTTCGGAATCAGCCCAGTATCTCAGACACAAGAATGGCGTATGGGTGGAAACTACAAGAGTTTCATTCTTATATCAGACTTCATGACCTCAGGATCTGTGAAGATCTGGAGATTCTATTCCTCTTTATTCCTCTTGGAAGTTACAGAAAACCAGAGACTCCCACACCAGAGGAGTTCGTCACTGCACGGAAGCAGTGTGAGCTAAGTACTGATGTCACTTCCTCCTGCTACTCAAAGCCCATGCATTCTGTGGATTTGGGTCAGTTATGGGGAACACTGAGTGCCAGGAATCTATGGCTTCTATAGGGAACCATGAACAGGAGGAACGTGGAGGTGTTTGCTTTGTTTCATTCCCCAGAGTTGTTCACTGACACGCAAGCAAGAGATGGTAGCTAGGGCCTTGCTTTTTTTTTTTTTTTTTTTTTTGACCTACCCATCAAGAATGTACAGAATGTTCATGGTCCTTGGTAGTCACCTGACTGGCCAGAGGCAAGAGAACAGCTTTAAGTCCTGTCCATGGATGCCAGTGAGCAGGTTTTTTGTATGTGGCATTGAAGTCGAGTTGTATCAGCCACCAGTCTTCTGCTTAGCTAGACCCAAAGTGAGTCCAAACCTGGGAACCCAGCCCCCTTTGAGCCCATAGCTTTGTCTCAGCTGGAAGAAGTCAGGTTGAAATTCTCCCGAGGGCTGTGGCTACCGCACCTGCATGCAACCAAGGAGAGACTAAAGGTGTGGTCTGACCAGTTGCACCTTCAAACATACTACCTTCATTTTCCAGAAGACAGACCCCTACGTTCTATTTGTCCTGTCTTGGATGCTCGACTCCACAGTGAACATGTCACACCTGATACTCACAAGGCTTCCACAGAGCAAAGGTTATTTTAAACAAAAACTCACCAAATTACTTACCATCAATTACTGGCTGAAGTGAAATCCCCTCAATAACTTGTATGCTGGAAACCCAACTCCGATATAACTTCATCTGGAGACTGGGTCTTTACAGAGGTGATCAAGTTAAAGTAAATCCTTAGGGTGGGTCTTAATCTGATATGTTGGTGACTTTTAAGAGGAAATTTAATCATGCACCCCAAATATGTCATTTACAAGCCTGTGACAGAGGTCTCCTCACAGCTTGTCCAGGAATCAACTACATTGATTTTTGGATTTCTAGATTCCAGAACTGAGACAGAAAAAAAAAAAAAAACAAAACAAAAAAAACAAAAAAACACCAACCAACCAAAAACACCCTCTTTTTTTTTTTTCTATTGCTTAAACTAGCCAGATTGTGGTCTCTGTTTGTTTTTGGGGGTTGGGGGAGGCGCAGTGGTGGCGAGTATGCAGCTTTAGGAAACTAAAGCAGGAAGCACTTGGAGCCTGCTTCCAGAAGGGGGCGCTGGTGCATTGAGCAAGGGGCTCCGTGTAGCGCAACTGCAATTGTCTACTTTTCTCCGTATTTCTATAAGCCCTGCCTGGAGCAGCAGAGAGGTCACGAGTGGGGGAGATTTGGTCACCATGAGGTTTTTGTACAGAATGGCGCGTCAGTTCCACTTACATGTGTGCACGGCAGTATCTGAATTGCTTCAGACTCCTTCCCTCACTGCAAACTTTGCAAACGGACTACATCGGTTAAATTCAGCCCACCTTCCACTCAAAGAATTCATCCTAAGTGTTGTAGGGTCCCTACATAGTTTCAGGAGTTTAGACGTTTTTGTCGATGTTCAGTGATTATTATACAAGGCCTTTGTTTTCCTCCTCAAGAACCACAAAAAGTTTTGGTTTTATTTTTCTTAAAAAAATGATTTTTGAGAATTTCATACAAGGCTGGGGACTACGGCTCAGTGGTAGAGCGTTTGCCCAGCATGCACATGGTTCTGGGTTCAGTTCCCAGTACTGCTGCGGGGGAGGGGGGAGGGAGTGTGGGAGTGTTTTAGATGGGAGGAACTCATGTTAGTAGATGTAACGATATTACCACCAATCTTTAATTTTCTGGTAGAAACTGCATCTTCTAACTGCTGTTATCGAGAATGAGCTGTACATTTAAAATGAACAGTTTTTCACAGTGCCACTAGATGGCACACAAACAACTTTATAACACCAGAAAACCTGGAAAGAATCCTGATGTTATGATGTAGGCTGGAAAGCGGAAGCCTAACACAGAGAAAGAAATAGACAGACGTCTGCCCGCGCCATTCCGTGGGACTGTAGGCAGAGAGCAGTATGGTCGTGCTAAGATTAGCGGGCAGCAAAAGTTTGTCGTTTGCTGTGTTCAGGGAACAACATGAGAGCAAAACGAAAGCCAACCAAACATGAGAGCCAGGCTGTCTGTGTGCTGAAAAGTTAAGGTAGTATAGATTCTCTTAGTTTTTAGTGAGATTGGATCTTGTGCATGGATGATGTAGTGTTTTGACCCTGGTTAATTTTTATTGGAGCCACCTGAAAAGAGGGAATCTCAGTTGAAGAACTACTTCAATTAGATTGAATCATGTCTGTGAGAGATTGTCTTGACTAACTCGAATGATACGGGAGCGCTCAGCCCACTGTGGGCAGCACCATTCCTAGACAGGTAAATCTGGGCTGCATAAGGAAGCTAGCTGGATAGGAGCTCCTGGCTAGAAAATAGTGTTTTCCACATGGTTCCTACCTCCAGGTTCCAGCCTTGAGTTTTAGACCTGACTTCCCTCCATGATGGATTGCGACCTGGAAAATGAAATAAATCCTGTCCTTCTAACGTTGTTTTTTGGTCATGGTGTTTCATCACAGTCACAGAACCAAATAAAGCAGTTCCTAATGTGGAAATGATAAGAAACACTTCCAGACATTACGATGGTCAGCGATTTATGTGAATTTCTGTGGTGTGCCTATCGAGTGCTAAAATACCTTGGTGATTTCTTCTCTCAAGGAATCACATATTCTTGAACAGGGTAAAGATGGCAGTCGATGAGTTCAGTACTGTGTTAAGAACCAAGTACGATGTATATTAGTGTGTCTGCTGACTACAGAATGGCAGGGGCTTTTCTAAAGATCACATATTCAGTTAACACTTAGTCTGGGCAGTGAGCCAATGCCAGCTAGTTAATGGAGGAATAAAAAGTGGGGTTGAGACCTTTGCTCTCTGTCAGTTCTGACATGGTTCAAGTAGTTTATATAGAATTTTTCTTAGAAAAAAATATTTAAATCATGTTTAATGAGAACACTTTTAAATCTATTAGGAAAACTGATGTTAGTTTTAGGTTCATTGTTAGGTTTTGTTTATAATATTTGATGAATCTAGCTATTGGTTTAGGAGGTTACTTATTATAATAACTATGCCATTGGAGACATGACTTTATTATATATGGGTATATTTTAGCTTTTCAATCATTACACATTGTTTAGATGCCAAATACTATTAAGACATAATTTTGTTATATTTTTCCAAAAGAAAAACATTAACTTCAAGTTTCATTTGTTTCAAAATTTTTAAACATGAAGACCTCAAAAATTTTAAACATGAAGACCTCCAAGTTTTTAAAACTACAGTAGAACGAGAGATTATGTTATTACCTTTCTTCTTCCTCCCTCCCACCTGATCCATGATGAGGTCTCTCTGATGCCTCTTTACTAAGACACCCACTGCCCTGTGTCTCCTTTGTTGCAACATGCCACCAATCCCAGATTTCCAACCCTAGGTGAATCGTTGTTGTTGTTGCTGTAGTTGTTGTTGTTGTCCCTTGAGACAGGGTGGCAGTGTAGCGCAACTTGGCCTCAAATTCACAATTCTTCTTTCTGTGTCTCCTCTTGAGTTCTAGAAGGATGGTCATACCCTCCCAAGCCTGGTGCAGCGCTCTTAACCTGTATCCTGTGAGAGAGAGCTTTATAACTAGAGCCCAGTGTTTGAGTCCTTTTTATCTTTGACAACGACTTCGGCATAGTTTGACGGATCCTTTCCCCTTCTGCACAGTGTTTCTCATGTCATGTAGTCCTGGGATCTTATCAGAGTCTCATCTTATCTGGGGCATCCTCTGAGTTCTTGGCTGACTTATAAATTTTGATACATGGAGTTCACTCTTTACCATAAACTTTATTCATGTGACAAGGACAGCGTGTTCTGTGTTCACCCCAGCATCACCCTGTTTATGAGGTGATCTGCTCTGAGGACATTTATAAAGATCTTTAGAAAGCTTTCTGCTTCTGCCTTTGAGAGTTCCTAGTCATCAGTTTTAGACTGACATCTACGTGATGCTTACTGGGGTTAAAAAGAAAAATGTATCCTGTGATAGCTCGTTTAGACAGTAGTTCTTAATCCCAGCTGCATACTAGAACTACCTAAATGCCCTGCAAAAAAAACTAAACTAAACTTATGCTGATCTAACCTTCCAATTAAGATACGGAATAATTCTTTTGGTATGTTAGTATGGTTACTGGGACTTTGAAGAACTCCACAGATGTTTACGGCTCAGGACACTGATGTTGAACTTTCCTGGATCTTGTTTTGATTTAGATGCCTTTTCATAGGAACACAAATTATTAATTACTGTATTTATATCACTTTGGGAGATATGCATTGGTATATGAGTTTGGAAAATAAGTAGTCTAGCAAGGATAGGTTTTACACACTCAGTATTCATGTATACAAAGTCGTATGCTGTATCTTTAGCAGAACTCAAAATGAGTCTCAGCTTCTACTGATGAAGGCATTTTGGCAAGGTTAAGTGGCTCACTTGCTTCTTGCCATTTATCCTTCTCTGTTCATTTTTTCCTTGGACCAATCTTGGTTTGACCTAGGGGACCACAGGTGGTACAGACGTTAGAGGAGGCTTCTCTGATTGAGGGGAGCTTCTCTGCTGCCATTTACAGCCACCTGGGAAACATGAGGTGCTCTGAGGACATTGACCGTGCTCCAGGGGGAGTCTAGCCATGACTTCTACACTCTTCAATGCTGTGGATCCTTGAGACCCAAGTTATCTTCTCCAACTATCACTGGCTCATATTCTCTACCCAAGTCTCTGCTATGAGTATAGCATTCTGGTATGCTACCGCCTTCTAATTTTTAGTTATCCCCTGTAAACCGTTTCATGGGAAAGGGAACCATGAGAACACTTACGTAGCTGAGATTAACCCAACTGTCTCTCTCAGACCTGCCTGAACCCAGATCTGCCTTGCAACCATTGTCTCTCTACTTTGGTTTCTCCCCTCCCAGAATCCTCTCTGTTTAGGGATTCTCCAGGCCCACCTAGGATTTACTTACTATGCTCCTGTTTTATAACTCTCAGGAGAGGCCATGTGGCCAAGCCTTATCCTTACACCAAAACTCATTTTCCTTTTTCAGTTCCGCCACGGCAGAATGAGGACATGACAAGAACCTGAGTCACGTTACTTTTCTTCCATCACGAACTCTAGCTTTCTGTTTCTGAGCTTTGCTGATGATGTGTACTGTCTGGGTTTTAGAATTTAAGAGACAAGAAAGAAGCAGTTTCTCCCTGAAGAAACAGGGGCTTACATTTCATTTTGCTACTGCTCCGTGATTTTATTTTTTTCAAATCCAACCAGATATTGTGTCCTGTGTTTTGGGCTGTTCAAAGCCAAGAAAGGCACTGATTGAAGTGCCACAAGACAAAACATGTGACAAACAAAAATCTCTGTTGACATCCTTCCATCACTATATGAAGACCTGGCATTTCAATTTGTAGTGGGTACATTTGGAAGGCAACATGAGCGGAGGGCAAAATGATTTCCATGCAAATATTGAAAAGAAAGGCCAGCAAGGTGCATATTTAGTGACTCAGAAATCTTTCTTCACACGAAACAGAGAAGCCAGTGAACATAACCGTGACTTGGATCCATAGCCATACAAGTCAAGAGCTCAGGAGCAGGGCACATTGGAAGGAATTGTCACTGCCAAAGGGACAGCTGCGCAACTTAGTGGAAGTCTATTGTGATTTAAACAAAAGAAAACTGCCTCAGAACAAAGGAAGGAGGAAAAGCAGGTGGTAACACTGTTCCAAGCTGGCAGGTGAATAACTGCTTGTTTGTCTTTTGTGCTTAGCTGGAAAGGCAGCTGACCATGCAGAATGAGATGAGAGAAAGGCAAATGGCTATGCAGATCGCCTGGTCTCGAGAATTCCTCAAATATTTTGGAACGTTTTTTGGCATTGCAACCATCTCTTTAGCAACTGGGTATGTTTACAATTTACTTGAAGAGTTTCTGAAATAACAAAGCCTTTGCCATGGTCATAGCAACTGTTAAGTTGGCTGGAGTAGGCCTAGAATACATTCTTCCAAAGATGGTTTTTTTTTTCTTACAAGGATAAGATATGTATTTGCAGGTTATATTTGACATTTATCGTTTTATTTCTGAAACAGAGCACTAAAGAAAAAGAAGCCAGCCTTTCTCTTTCCTATAGTTCCACTGAGCTTCATCTTCACCTACCAGTATGACCTGGGCTACGGAACTCTTCTACAAAGGATGAAAAGTAAGTCCTCCTAAACTAGAGTTTCTGGGTTGTAATTAACCTGTGGTTCAGGGCTGGGGCTGAGAGATGGCTCAGTTGGTAACGTGCTCACTCTTCAAGCAGGAGGCCCTGAGTTCAGTCTCCAGTACCCATGTGAAAAAGCCAAGTGTGACGGTACAGGTTTGTAATCTCTGTACCCGGGAGGCAGAGACACAGATCTCTGGGGCTCCTGGCTAGCCAGACGAGCCTACTTGGCAAGCTCCTGGCTAGTCTAAGATCTTGTGTCAAGCACAAAAAACAAACACAGAGACAGTGCCTGAGGATACTGACGGCTAACCTCAGGCCTCCTCAAGCAAGTATACAGACAGAACATATACATGCATGCACACACACACACACACACACACACACACACACACACACACACCTTATAAATCTTTGGCTAATGTGGGTTCTGATTGGACCAGCATCTCTACAGTGGCATGAAGTCAGCTTTTACTGGCACATAAGAACTGACTGCTAAATGTTTAGAAATTTTGCATGTTGAATATGAGGCACACTTGTTTTTTAAAAAATTAAACAAAATAGGTTTATTTATTTATAATTAAAATAGGTATAAGTCTACAGACTTATAACTAAATTATAATAAACACTAAATTTCATTTAAAACAAAAAAGCATTGAATACACAGAACTCATCTGTTTTAAATTATTTTTCTATTCTGCATAATCATAGATTACGTATATCAATTGTATCTGCATTATGCAAATGTAGACACAGCATACAGATGCCACAAAGAATCGCAGTACTCATTGGTGGCTTGTGATTGGCCAGGTGAGGAGTATTTACATTGTGGAAACTGGCGAAACACCAAGTCAAGGCTTAACCTTGTATTCTGCTGATCATCTAGGCCAGGGATTGGAAAATGTTGACATTTTAAACCTTTGGGAAGGAATTCTAATGATTTATATAAGATATTTATTTATTTCTGAGACAGTCTCCCTGTGGGGCCTAGGCTGGCCTTGAACTCATGATCGTCTTGTATTTCCTCCCAAGTGATAGAATATAAACATGTAATGTGTTTCCCCTGAGTGGTGTATTCCTTCTCCTGAATCAGATGGGTGAGGTGCTTAACTCTGAGATTTAAGGTCATGGATCCAGTACCCACAGTGTATCCCTAGGCAGCAACCATGTCCTCTTAGGGAACACTTAGGACTTCTTCATCGGCTTACCTATTTCTGCATTTTATTTCAGGTGAAGCTGAGGACATACTGGAAACAGAAAAGATGAAGCTGGAGATGCCAAAAGGACTGATCACCTTTGAAAGCCTCGAGAAAGCCAGAAGGGAGCAGAGTAAACTCTTCTCGGACAAATGAAGTCACAGCTACTAGCCTCAGAGCACACGTCGTGTCTCAAAAGCACAAAGTTGTTGGCTTGAATCATGGTGTTTACAGTTTTTTAAATGATCGAGATTTTGATACGATGCATTTTTATTTTAGAATATTAAAATTCAAAATGAATTTGCTGAACTATTTTAAAATAAAATTTCTAACACTCAACCAAATCATGACAGTATTCTAAATAACATCCAAATTTCTCGTGTGTATGTGTGTTTTATAAGTATCCAGGTGCAAAATTAATAAATTATGTTGTTCTGAATTTGACCCCAATGTCCTACTGCTTGAGGTCCTATGAGACAGACTTTGTCCTCAGTATTCAGCGCTCCCAGGCATCTGTTATTGTGTCCTGTCTCACACAAACGAAGAGTGACCAATGCACAGTGAACGACAACGGTTCAAGGAGGGGGAGGAGGGGGAGTGGGGAGGAGATGATGAAGTTGAGAGATATAAATAGGGGGTCAGTAGGGAGTATGAGGAGGGAAATGAGTTGATTTTATTTCATTGTATACATATACGATAGCCTTAATCAATCAATCAATCAATCAATCAATAAATGAAATTATAGAGGAAAGAGATGGTGATTTCATCTGATGGGTCCAGGCACAATGGAATCTACCATAATATCAACTAATCCGGAGGCTAGGGCAGGAAGTTCTTAAGTTTGAGATCAGGCTGAGCAGTGTAAAAAGATTCTGCCACACACACACACACACACACACACACACACACACAATCTCATAATACTAGTGTGTTATTAGTGTCCAAAATAGCTCATCAAGAGTTTTAAGTTTAGAATTATTCTGCTATGTGAGCTTTCTGAACATCAGTGTTCAGCAGGTGTAATTTCAAAGCTGTGTCACTAAAGACCTTACAGAAGATTTAGCTGCTGTGCAACCCACCCAGGCCCGTAGCGCTCTTTGACTGTCAGACCCTTCCTGCTGGTTCCTTGTCCTGAGGTAGAGTTCATTGACAACTCACATTCAAACAGCTACTCCTACAAGAGTCTTCCCCGAGTACACAGAGAGACAAAACCCAAAGCCGGTCTAAACAACTGCTTTTAAGCACAGCTATGTTAAAACCTGGTTCAACTGGCCTTAGAGTTCAAAGCTTCCCTTCTCCCCCTTACGCTATCTTTTTACTGAATTGACAAACATTTCATCTGTAACTCTTGCATTATCTTAGTCATTTACGTTAATTAAATACTTAGTGCATCTTAATTACAACTTTTATTAGATTCCTAATACTGAATCAGTTACAGTCTTTTAGCTAACTTATTATCACAGCCTTTTGTGTGGCTTCAAGAAAAATGAGTTAATAAAACATAAGAAAGCATGAAAGGCAAGAGAAAGCTGAAGTGGCTTTATGAACAAACATTTAAAGACTCGTGGAAGCCGATGGTGGGAGACAAAGTTGGGATGGGACACTTTCCACTTCTAGAGACATGCTGGCAGAGTAAGGCAAAGCTATATAGTGAGTTCGAGACCAACCTGGACTACATGAGGCTCTCACAAAACCAAAACCAAAAAGTACGTGGGTTAGAAGAGAATAGACAAGGGACAGACTCGAATTGTCAAAATTGGGCTGGGCATGGAGTTTGGTGGTAGAGTACTTGGCTACCATGTATGGGGCCCAGGGTTCAATTCCTAGCCTGAAAAGACACACACACACACACACACACACACACACACACATACACACACACAGAGGAGAGACAGACAGATATAGAGACAGACTTCATATGATATTATATATAGTACATATGTGTATACACTCACAGACATCAAATTTCAAAACCTCCGCAACTGATATGATTCAAATGTCAGTCATCTAATTGATATGTTGTATAGATTTCAACAATTCCAACATCCAAATGTCCAAATGTGAATGGGCATTCTAGAGACTCTCACCGGAACATAGATCTTTTTTTTTTCATTTCTGTTCTGCCATTCTGAGAAAAGAATAGGCTCTTGCTGAGAAACCCTTATTAAATACAGCCTGTTTCTCAAACATTGTGGTGTTTCCTGCCCTTGGGGGTGTGTCTATTCTGCAAGAGGATTGGAAATGTTCCCTTGGCTTTCACCTTGTGGGTATCCGCAGGAGACTTCAGGAAGACAGTGCATGCTACCAAAGTGCAGAAAGCCGTGTCTGGCACTCTCTATCTCCACTGATTTTTTTTTCAAATACCTACTTTGGTTAGTCTGGTAACTTTTGAAGACTAGAGCAGTTCCTGGGTTATATACAGGCAGAACACAAGGCCCAGAAATGTGTGTACATGGACAATCTGAAAGGTATAAAAGTCAAGAAGAGGGCTGAGGAGGAGCAGTCTTTGTGAGGGGAGGGGCTCACTCGAATGCTTCCACTAGTAGACAGGCCATGCATAGCTGCCAGTGACTGTAGTGGGATCCTCTCACAAGCCAGTTCGTTTTTATATAGCTAATAATGAGTGTGGTCTCTTCTGACGCAAACATACATGTATTCCCACTGCCGTGACTTTGTGTTCTAAGCATAAACACCACCTAAATAACAGAACTGTACATACTTCCAAAAATCTGAATGTTTTTATACCTTCCATCAGTATAAGATATCATCTATATCAGTGGTTCTCAACGTTCCTAATGCTGCAACCTTTTAATACAGTTTCTCATGTCGTGGTGACCCCAGCCATAAAATTATTTTGTTACTATTTCATAACTGCAATTTTGCTACTGTTATGAATCATAAGGTAAATATTTGATGTGCAGGATATCTGATATACAACCTCTATGAAAAGGTCATTTGACACTCCCCCAAGGGGTCATGACCCACAGGTTGAGAACCGCTGGTCTAAAGTCAAAGAAGAACATCGAAGTTTTTCTATTATAAATTTTCTGCTGGCTTCTGCTATTGTAATTAAACATCAAACACTGCCAGAAGTCTTAGCTGCTGACTCAGCACTATCTGCCACACTCACTCCTTTTCTGTTTAGACGCAGAAGGCAGGGATGACTTCAGTTAGACCAGCTTTCTCTGAGCACATTTGGTACCCAGTACTGGAATTGCTTCGATTACTATTCCCTGCATAACCTCCATTCTTCTGTGTCATTTTTTTGTTCTTATTTTTTAATGAGAGACCTGTTCTGGCCAAGTCTCCTTTAAATCAAAAAGCTCATGCATTGCGATTCCACTTATGAAATCTTTGGCAGCACTAACCTCAGTTGACCATAACAGCCTTTTCCTGGAAAGTTCAGGATTGACTAGAAAGGACCGTGAGGGAAAATAGAACCGTCTGTGTCATGACAAAGATATGGCATACACCGGTGTTCTCATTTGTCAAGCTGTATGCCTAATATTTGTGCATTTCAAGGTGTATTATCTAAAATTATAATAACTATCACCATAATTTCCATTGTTATAGTTGGATGAGTTGGAGACTATAGAGTGTGGGGTGTGTGCTGTGTGTGTGTGTGTGTGTGTGCTGTGTGTGTGTGCTGTGTGTGTGTGTGTGTGCTGTGTGTGTGTGCTCTGTGTGTGTGTGTGTGTGCTGTGGGGTGTATGTAGTGTGGGGGGTGTGTATGTATGTGGTGTGTGTGTGTGTATGTGTGTATGTGTGTGTAATGTGTGTGGTACCTGTGTGTGGTGTATGTGTGTGGTGTGGGATGTGTGTGTGTGTGTGTGTGTGTGTGTGTGTGTGTGCGCGTGTGCTATGTGTATGTGTGTATATGCCTGTATGTAGGAGAAGAGGAAATTGTAGGTACAGGCAAAATAAGAATGGTAGAACACTAGTCATGGAAACCAGTAAGTGACATATATGTCTTTATGTGACATATATATTTCATATGACACGTATTTTCATAATTAATAATCTTAGCAAACTTGATTTTTCCAGACTTCTGAAACTGCGTACATAGAAAACATAAATAACAAAAGCATAATGTTGAGTGAAAAAAAAACCCATAATATTCAGAGGGATTCGTTCAACATGGCAATGAGATTCTTGAAACACAACCCGGGTCAAGGAGGTGACATTACCAAGATGATGGAGTGGGAGGTGGAAACCTTCATCCCCCACCCCCGCAAAAAAAAAAAAAAAAAAGCCACTTATTTATAAAACAAAACACCCTTGAGAAGGCCCATTAAAATTCTGCAATACAGTGGAGCAGAATAGAATGGAGCATCTATGTGGATAGGCCAGTTGATGCTCTTCTGAGACATCCGGATGGCTAGGAACAAAAAGGAAAGGCTGGAGGCTCTGTAGCATCAGCCGTGTACTGTAAGCCATAAGGCAGAATCTCTGTGTTCCCAAGAAGCTTGCTCTTTAAAGGATGCCACAGAGTAGCAGCTGCTCCTTTCTGGAAACCATAGAGTCCCGGCTGCATGCTCCCCACCTCTCCCAGCCTTTTGTGCCCTGACCCCACCCACACTGCTCCAGAAAGGCCCGCATTCTAGATCTATGCTCTTTGGCTGTATTGCCTGGCTCACATCTCAGACACCAGACTTACTCATTGCTAACTTGTACTTGAACCCCCAGTGTGAACATCCTCAGACTTGGATGCTAAGGATCTCTGCAAGGTGGCCAGCACTGAACTCACCATCTGTCAGGTGACAGAAAACCTAAATAAGAAACAAGGAAGTTGAATTATATTTCCGAGCACATCGACCTAACATTTCCTCTGTCAGCTGCTGAATACACACTCGTAACAACTGTTCAAGGGATCTTCTGCATGGTGGAGCATGGGTTACATCTCAGAACACAGCTTAAAATTTTCAGAAGATTAAAGTCATATCAAATATCCTTTCTGACCACAGTAATTTGGAACTAGAAAATAATATGATGAATCATGGAAAATTAACAAACCTGTAGCAATTAGATTTTCCCTGACTGACAATTATATCTGAAAAAAATTTTTTTAATGTTAAAGATTTAAATAGAAATACAATGTTCCAAAATTTATTGGTGGTCGCAAAAGTTTTTATAAGAGATAAGTTTATCACAGTATGTACTCAATGATAAGTGGATATTAACTCAAAATTTCAGAATATCCAAGGTTCAGTTCACAGACCATATGAAGTCTAAGGATGGACGCTTCAGTGCTTTTTAGAAGGGTGAACAAAATACTCACAGGAGGAAATATGGAGACAAAGTGTGGAGCAGACACTGAAGCAAAGGTCATCTAGAGACTGCCCCACCTGGGGATCCATTCCATATACAGCCACCAAACCAGGACGCTATTGTGAATGCCAAAAAGTGCTTGCTGAAAGAAGCCTGATATGACTGTCTCCTGAGACGCTCTGCCAGAGCCTGACAAGTACAGAGGAAGAAGCTCACAGCCAACCACTGGTCTGAGCTAGGTGGGTCCCCGATGGAGGAGTTGGAGAAGGAACTGAAGGAGCTGAGGGGGTTTGCAGCCCCATGGAGGGAGCAACAGTGTCAACTGGCCAGGACCCCTGGAACTTCTGGGGACTAGACCACCAACCAAGGAGTACACATAGAGGGACCCATGACACTGGCCACACAGTGGGAGGAGAGGCCCTCGGGCCTGGGAGTGTTCAATGCCCCAGTGGAAATGCAGGGCAGGAGGATGGGAGTGGGTGGGTGGGGGAGCACCCTCATAGAGGCAGGGGCCTGGGGGATGAGATAGGGGGGTTCCCAAGGGGATACCTGGAAAGGGGAAAACATTTGAAATGTAAATAAAGAAAACATCCGAGAGAGAGAGAGAGAGAGAGAGAGAGAGAGAGAGAAGGAGGAGGAGGAGGAGGAAGAGGAGGAAGAGAAGGAGGAAGAGGAGGAAGAGGAGAAGGAGGAGGAAGAGGAGGAAGAGAAGGAAGAGGAGGAAGAAGAAGAGGAGGGTAGGTTGTAGTGGTCATCAGTTTGAATCTTCTTCTAATTGGGTCACTTTGCTGGAGGGAGGGGTTCCCCACTTGGGTTATGGAGGCGATGAAACACCCACCCACTGGTGGTGAGCACTTAAGAGAGATGGCAGCTATTAAGCATGCAGTTACAGGATTGGGACATGGGCCTTGGATGCTGTACAGGGTCACATGGGAGTGGCAAGTGTGAAAAGATTGAATGGGTAAAACCCCATGTGAGACAGGCATTCCCAGTATTGAGAGGGTGACATGAGTCCTGGTTGCTAAGAGAGTATGTGATTGGCTTATTTGAATACTATAGCAGGCTAGCAGAGAATTGAGGCTCACTCCTCTGGGACCAGCAAGAGTAGTACTGCATTCTCTTCAGTAGGAAGGGTGTTTCACTGGGAGATGTTACCTGCCATAATAGAGAAGGAGGGTAGCTTGTGGGCAGGCCTTCAGAGCCCCTTCCGGCTTTAGCTCATGGCAGTACATGAGATTCCTGGCCATTCATTTGAAGCCTTAGAACCAAGTCAACCCCATCGCTTCATCAGGAAGGAGAATAAGCATTTGATACATGGAAGGACCGGACCAAAATTGTTATGATGACTTTCTCTGGGGTTTACAAACCTGTGGAGGACTGTTGCTTCCATTTGCTCTGGCACAGCCAGGAGAAAACATCTGTGGTTTCCAGGATTCTTGGTATAAAATATGTTTTTATTTAACTGAAATGCTGTTGTTCTTGCCCAAGACTCTTGACCGAAGCCCAATAAGTAGTTCTTTGGAAATAAAGCACTCCCACTTCAGTGGCTAATCAATGCAGCCAAACAAAGGCTGGGTGGCTTGTCCCTTATCACCCACCTTAAAGCATTAGGCTAATACTCATGAGGTTTTTGGTTGGCATGTTTTATGTGTACGGCTGGCTATCGGTCAATGGTCCTTGGTTCTACATTAGTGGTTCTCAATATGGCCTCTGAGAGGTTGGTTTTTTTTAATATTATTTATTTATTTTATGTATGTGAGTACACTGTAGGTGTCTTCAGACACACACCAGAAGAGTGTATTGGATCCCATTACAGATGGTTGTGAGCCACATTGTGGTTACTGGGAATTGAACTCAAGACCTCTGGAAGAGCAGTCTGTGTTCTTAACCACTGAGCCATCTATCCAGCCTGACTCCAGAGAGTTTTATTTGTAAGATCTGAGAAGGGTTTGTAGGAATTACATCATCAGAAGTATGGTATCTTGTCTGGAGTCCTAATTCTAGACTCTTGCCATCCTTCAATAGGCCTATTTCATTACTAGCAATAGAACTTCCCAAAGTTAGTATGAGTTCCAGGTTCCATGTGAGGACAGAGAGTGGATTGTGGTTGTGGTGTTCCAAGAATGTTTGTGGCAATGGCTGGATTATGTGGCCAGAAATCAAATTGTGACACATCATCAGTGCCTGGTGTGACATGAAAGCCACAGACCACAAAAAAAAGGGACACTTCAGTGGCCAACCACTAACTTCAATCCTTCAGGTATTCAAAGTAACCCTCTTCTCATCTGCTCGGGCGTCAGGCATGCACAGATACATGTCTGCGCAAAAATACTCATACATGTAAAAATAACATAAGTAATCTAAAACCCAAACCCAAACCAAATACCTATTTGGAGTCTGTAGATCGAGTCCTGGAGCCATCCATGGGTGTGGCTGGGGTGCTGCCGAGCTCGCTACTATTTGAGCAGAGCAATAAGCAATGAGAAGTGGTTCTCTCTCTCTCTCTCTCTCTCTCTCTCTCTCTCTCAATTGAGAAATTCCTAATAGTTTCCCCAGTGAGAAGCCCTTGGAGATCAATGTCCCACTGTTACTCTTCGTTCTCAGTAAGGCAGCAGGTAGGGAACTCTGGAGGAGTGATTGCGGGGACAGCTGGGAACTAGAGAGTTACCGCCATGTTTTATCCAGAATGCTTAGAAATGCGCCTCTTCACTTTATCCCTCAAGCCCTGAATTGCAATAAAATGGTAGAATACAAGGCAACCAACAGAGGTGCAGGGGCGCACGGATCATCACTGGGCCCAGGAGCAGACTAGCTGCAGTCGGCAGAGTGGAGACAACAGTAATAACTCATCAGAAAAACGCAAAGCTACAGGAAGTTACTGGTGGCCAGCTGTAGAAGGGTCTTTTAAAAACTGAGCGTCCCATGACTTTGTGAGCCACTGGCCAAGCCTGACTATGTTATAGCGGTCAGGAGCTAGCGCAGGTAGGAAACCATGAGCAGAGGAATTCAATAATAGGCTGTGGGAACTCAGAGGTGCTTGACTATCTAACATAGGCAGGACCTGTGCTCTTTGAAATGGTGATATCAACACGGAAGAGCCTGGGCGATGGGACACAGATGACATCGGGATACAGAAGCAGCCCTGCACACCCAGCCCCGCTGGTATCCACCTTTCCTTTCCAAACAAAGAACTTCAGACAGAAGTCCCAGCCTCAGAATACACACGTATAAGACTGGGTTTTACATGCTGTCAAGAAAACCCCAGGTAAACCATTTAGAATAAACAGCCAAACAATTACTTCAGTCTTTGGAGTATTGTCATGGCTAATGCATAGTGTGCCTAAAGTGTTTGTGAGAAACTGTGATCTCAGTTTCCCTGCTTGGGGAGGTGGGTGGTGCCACACTATGGGAGAAAGAGTGAGTGGGGGAGTCCAGCAGATGGGGACTTCTGACAGTCCCTGCACTGGGGCTATAGGACAGCATATAGTTGCTGATGTTAACACCATAGTTGGCTCATGCTACAAAGTTAGCTTGAGTTACCTCTAAGCCCAGACATGAATTCTATGCTTCCCACCCCAAAACCTGCTCCTGTGTGTTGTCAAGTTGCTTCTGGGGAGCCAGGCCAGCTATGCCCCACACTTTCAGTGCCGCTGTTCCCACTGTCAGAATGGCCACGCACAAATGCTACGCGCCCCTCCCACAGCTGTAGGTAGGCACCTCACCCACTAGGCCATTGGAGTATCTCTTAACTCATCATGATGCTGGAGACAGACAGGCTCCCCAACCCTTCTAACCACACTCATCATACCAAAGTCTCCAATCACAGCGGAAGCTATAGAGCCCATGTACCGCAGGGCCCAACTGGAACCAAAGTCAACATGCCTTAGCAAACAGACACCCCACAAAAGGTGTTACAAAAGCCACAGTGGGCACCATCAGTATGCAAATATCAGCTCAGGGTCACAAGGAAGATGAAAACCATGGCGCCTTTAAAGGAACACACACACAACAAAGCTCAATACACAGAGGCTGCAAAGCTCCCAAAAAGGGTCAAACTCCAAAGGACGCGCACAAGGACACTGAACAGCATCGGGGACAGTGCAGGGAGACAGGAGAACAAAGCTAGGAACCCAGTTAAGCGCATGGCCGGAGACATCGAAAAGAACCAAACAGAAACCATAGACATGAAAAAGCTCACTACTGAGACACGATTAAGGAATAAGTACTCACATTTGGGACACCAGAAGCCAAAGAAATAGATAAAGTTATTAAAAACAAACAAACAAACAAAAACCTATTAAATGAACTAATAGTTGGAAACATCCCACAGCCTCAAAGGTAGACACGCAGGTATCAAAGGCACATAGAACCCCAAATAGAAGTGTCACAATTGACAAACCCCCTCTCCTCCGTGGCATACATAGTCACAACTGTGAAAATTACAAGGTAACCCCAGCTCCAGGGGACCTGACTCGTTCTGGCCTCCACAGGCATCTATATTCACATCACTTGCCCACCTACCCCCACATACATGTAATAATAATAATAATAATAATTTTAAAAAAACCTTTAAAAATCCTTTAAAAAGAAAGAACTTTAAAACCTGCAAGGGGAAAGTAAGAAGCCACATTGCAGCCTCTGTCAGTCTGTCTGTCTGCTTACAAGAAGTCTTCGGACCAGGAGGAAAGGGAATGGTTGATTCTATGTTCTGAAAGAAAACACTTGACAATCAGGAAAGTTGTTCACATCAAAGCTGCCATTCAGAAATGCAGGAGAAAAGCAGTGAAGACCCCAGAGAGGCAAAATCAGGGTCACTAGAGCAACTTCCATCAGATGCCTAGTGGAGTCCAAACCAGAAATGAAAGACAGCAAGCTAGCGCCATATGAATGCTGAAAGAATAAGACCCACCTGAAGCACAAAAGTAAGCTGAAGTCCACGTGAGCGATGTATCAAACCAAGACAACAGAATCAAATAGAAGACAGAAGACACAAACTAAAAATGAAGCAAAGTAACAAGAATATGTCTTTATTTATTAATAAAGCAAATTTAAGTGTAAAAGGACTAGGCCTCCCAGGTAGGAAATACTGACTTCTGTACAGGAAAAAAAAAAAAAAAAAAAAGATGGCCGTTTTTTTTCTTTACCTGTTTCATTTAATGTAATTCCTTCCAGTTCTATCTACCATGCTATGAAATGATCATATTATATTTCCTTAGTGGCTATATAATATTCCACTAAGTATGGATACAGATTCTGATTCTGTGTCTTGATTACTGTGACTTGTGCACACCGGGTGCACAGGCATCTCTTTGGCACGGTAATTCTATTGTCCCGGGATACATATCCAGAAATGAGTTAGCTTCATCCTTCCTCCCCAAATCTCCGTGTAATAAGACTTAGAAATCAGGATTAGTTTTATATACCATCACACTTCTAGCTGGTTTGGTTACTTCTATACTATTTCTCACCAAGTAGCCTGTAAGATTGTAAAAAAAACAAAACAAATAACCTCCCAAAACCCAAAACTAGACACAGAGAAACCTAGAGGGTGGGGAGGGATGGGTAAAGGAAGGCTGGGTCTGCCTGGTACATGCTGTACACATGAACTGAAATGTCACACTGAGCCACAAGAATACATAAAATTAATATGTATAATAAAATAAAAAGAAAAAATGCTTATTTCAAAAACTAACAAGATACAGGCTAAATAGACTTTTAAAAAATGAGGGTCCAATGATCTTAGAAATAAATAATTCAGCAAATTGCCCAAAGCAACAGTCTGCTGTCCAAAGAAAATTCCTTTCACCTGTAGGCACACACTGCACACACTGAGCAGAGAAAATACAGCACTCCACACTAATGAAGAGCAGTGGCAGACAGGAGCGCCTACACTTGCGCAGGATAATATTCACTCTGAGATAAACTGCAAAAGGAGTCAAAGAAAGGAACCAATTCAGCAAGAGGACATAACAATCACAGATGTACATTGACACATGATATAGCGTGCAGTTTATTAAAGCATTAGATACAAAGGGGGAGATAATCTCCAGTAAGTGTGGGGGCTTCAGCAATCTTTCACCAGGTGACAGACATGTACATGAAAAGAAAGACCAGGATTAACCCACACTGAAGACACTAGTGGACTTTTTCAGCCCAACAGCTGCCAAGTGCACACGCCTTTCATGCACATGCCCACGTTCTCTACATTAGACCACAGCAAAGCAAAATAGCACATTTTAGAACATCAAAATCACATCATGTGTATCTTTCAGGTCATAAGGAATAAAACTAGAAATTGAGAATAAAAGAAACATCAGAAATTATATTAACCGACACAGACTGAACAACTGATACCAAGTAAATACTAAGTCATTAAAGAAATAACAAAGGAAGTCAAAATTGTTTTCAGTCTTGTCTATAGACTCCTACACAATTAATAATTTAAAAAATTATACTATATTAGTCTGATGATTGGTCAAAAGGCCATAACATACCTCTCTTTTCTTGTATTTCTTTAATCAATGTATATAAAAGAATAACTTTGAGCCTAAAAAAGAAAATTCTTAAAACTTACAAAGATGGAAACAACATAACAGAGGTTAAGGAAAATTTTAAAAGTCAATAGCCAGCTGGAGAGATGGCTCAGCGGTTAGGAGTGCCGACTGCTCTTCCAGAGGTCCTGAGTTCAATTCCCAGCCCCCACATCTGTGATGGGATCAGATGTCCTCTTCTGGTGTGTCTGAGGACAGCAAGAGTGTGCTTAAAAAAGAGAGAGAGAGAGTGAGAGAGAGACAAGCTTGAAAAAAATGTAAACTAGTGTTCATAATCTCTGAAAGGGAAAGAAATTAAAATGATAAAAAGTTAATAAAATTATATGATTACTCATAAAACAGTAAAAACATTCTATGATATTAGGAAATAAAGCCTATTCTACATAAAGTCCACCCCCAGTATGGATAAATAAATCTTTAAAAAATAAATAAATAAAAGTCAATAGCAAAGGGAAATTTATAGCAATAAGAAAAATGATGATCTTTCGAATAACAGCCAAATTGTGTATTTCAAAGATCAAAAGGCAAGGGCAGGTCTAATCCAAAATAACAAATGCAAAAAGTAAGTAGAGACTAAATTATAATTGAAATGAGGAGCTAGTTCTGGTGAAGACAGACAAAATTGAGAAACTTTTAGTTAGAAAAACTGAGACAAAATAAAGGAGAAGATGCAACTGACTAAAATTACAGACAAAGATCGAGGCAAAATAACTCATGACAATTATATTTTGTATTTTAGGGGTTTTTACTAAGACATTCTCCAGTTAGAGTCAAGAATGTTTGCTTAATTTCCAGTCTAGATTTTGTTTTGTTTTGTTTTGTTTTGTTTTGTTTTGTAGGGTTTTGGGTCTTTAGTCTGGTTATAACTCATGGCTGAGGTACCACAACTGATGAGACTTTGTTTGGCTTTGGTTTTTAAATTATTTTTGCTACAAAATACTATAGTTGCTTCATTGAGGACTACATTAAAAGAGAGAGAGAGAGAGAGAGAGAGAGAGAGAGAGAGAGAGAGAGAGAGAGAGAACTAAAAAGGCCTTATATGCTATGGGCAGTCTAATAAATCAATTTTGTTTAAAGAATTGAAAAGGAAAAAAATGGATACATTTCTGGATATAGATAACTTATCAAGATTGAACCATGAGGACATAGACAACCAGAAGAGACTAAGTCAAGTACGGAGAATGTGTAACCAAGAAGTCTCCCAACAAAGAAAGTTGAGCCCCAGATGGCCCTGTGGCTGAATCTTACCAGATTCTCAAAGTATTCCAAAGAATCAGTTTATTCTCTCAGTTCAGCATTGCCCCAAACCAAAAGGAAACAGAGACAACAGAGACAACAAACAAAACTATAAACCAATGTCACTGATAAACATAGACACAAAAACACTCAACAAAATATCAAACCATCAAAAAGATCATTTATGGTGATGAAGGTGGATGCGTCCTTCTGAGAGAGGGAAGGATAGTTTACCATATGCAAATCAATAAACGTAATATATCATCAGAATGAATTGCAAAAGTCGTAAAAATTATCTCCATATAAGTAGGTAAACCTTTGGATAAAATTCAACACTGTATCATTATTTAAAGCAAGTTATAGAAAGTTGCTACCTGACATAATCAAGAGTATACAACAAGCCACAGCCTACAATCATGTCAGATGTGGAGAATCTGAAAGCATTTCCTCTAATACTTGGAACAAGACAAGGCTCTTACTGCTCTCGGTCCATATAGTCCTAAAGACTTTAGGATGAACCATAAGGCAACGAAGTGCACAGAAAATAAGTAGCCAAAAAGGAAGTCAAATGGTGCAGGTACTATGATTCTATCTATCTATCTATCTATCTATCTATCTATCTATCTATCTATCTATACACACACACACACACACACACACACACACACACACACTGTTATGACCAACAGAATATCCACTGTAGGATCTAAAACCAACATACAAATCTCAACAGCATTTTAAAACAACCACACTGAATTTGCTGAAGAGAAATCACAAAAACAACCAGGTTCATGTCAGCAAAAGCAAACAAAAACAAAACAAAAAACACATTCCGGGTGAAAAGTCAGTTTCCCTCTTAACAGTTTACCCTCCTCCCGTTATGTCTTCTATGGCCGACCTACCAGCAGCTGTAATTATAACCTTACTGAGGTTAGAAGGTAACATGACAAACGTTCATGGCTGGGAAGCCTTTGCTTGTAAGAGGATAGGTGGCCTCTACTGCTGATGTGACTTAGTCCAGGGGCCATGCCTTATTCTGTAATTAAGGGAAAACTTAGAATAGAGAGGACAGAAGGGTGGCGTGATGGACGAAAGGTGGGTAAGGGGAAGGAGACCCAAGAAGACAATACCACGCAGGCGAGGGTGGGAAGTGGGTGGAGCTGGAACCATTAACACTGGTGCTGAGAGCTCCCAAGGGATATAAAAGCCGGATTGAGCACTAGGAGAGCAGCAGGAGCCCAGTCCCGCCAAGGCTGAGCCGCCCAGAAGCAGCCCAGACCGGAATGTCCAGCAGATTTTTGCTCCAGCTTCTGGGGTTCTGGCTACTACTGAGCCAGCCTTGCAGGACGCGAGTCTCGGAGGAGTGGATGGACCGAGTCATTCGGATGTGCGGCCGTGAATATGCCCGTGAATTGATCGAAATCTGCGGGGTCTCGGTGGGAAGATTGGCTTTGAGCCAGGAGGAGCCAGCTCCGCTTGCCAGGCCAGCTACTGGTGAGCGCCTTCTCGTGCTTCCCATTGGCTGACCACCAATTGGAAAGGCCCCCCTGTCTCCACCCAGGGCGGTGGGAGGTTTGTGATCCCCAGCCTCAGGCTTGACGTGCTTGATTGGGTCAGAGTTTCAGTGAGAACCTATCAGAGGGAGTTAGATATTCTGCAGCCAAGGCTTCATTAGTACTAGGGATGGAGCTAGGTCCTAACGGGAACCAAAATCTGGGCTGTGGAGTACGCCCGGGCAGACTACTCCGTTTTTAAGGCACATCACCTAGGGAGCCTTGCTGAGCTTCTTTTTTTAACTGGGTCTTGCAGTTCAATTGAGAGGTTGGGGGAATGTAAGAAAATCAATAAGGGCTAGCTTGCAGACTATCATGACCGAAAACTCATTAGTGTCATAAAAATAATATTTGAATCCAAAACCCAGTAATTAAAAAGTGTATGCCTTTATGAGTTCAGTTAGATTAAAATGTTATATTTGTGTCTATTGTCTACAGACCAAACATACGGATTTCACAATAAGTGAAAAATAGTTTTAAATAAGGAATTTCAAGACACAAAAGCTTGTAAGTTAACTCTGACCCCCAACTACAGCTGGCCTTTGCTTACTGGTTTTAAATACATCAACTTTGCTTGGCAGCCGATGAAACTCTGGACAAAATCTTAGAGCAAGGAAGGATCGGTAAGCTGAGTTAAAGTTAGAATGTCTTCCTGAAGAAAAAAGCCAGGACTTCTGATAGACACAAAATGCTACAGAATGCCACCTGCCGTCGCTGGTTTAGACTTGGAATGAACAGGTGTGACAGTGCCATCACTTTCTGTGCCAAATTCCAAACGGCTGAAGTTGGTTGTTGGCTAAAAGGACAACGGGACTCTTAGGAAGGATCTTTGTCCCAGAACACCTCAGTATTGGGGAGTGGTTTGGCTTTCTCTGGAGGGTAAGCCTTCATGGCTAACCAGGTATCTCCCTTCCACACTTGGGCTGTGCCTTTTGGATTCCTTGGTTTTATTCTTTCCAGAGGAGTGACTGGTAAGCTGACATGCTGTTCTGCTGTACACGAAGAACAGCATCAAGAACAGAGAGAGCCTTTGCACTATCATTTAAACTTGATTGGCATTGACAGTTTCTTTGTCTGCTAACACTCTAAATTTGTGCATTTGGAATAGGTAAGAGCAGGGGGAAGGTTTGAGTTACTAGAAAGGGTTTTGTAGGCAGAAAAAATTTTTCCTCTAAATCTCTTAACCGACATCGTTGGTGGAAACAGTCCGTGAATGTTGAACTGTAGATGTGTACAAAGAATGAAGGTGTCACTAAGTTCTAGAGGGTTTCCTATAACATGGGAGCAGACACCACACTTAGCATATTGGTCCAGGCACCATTGGAAACACACAGTTTGGGAAGCATTCTTTTAGGCTGTTTCTGTCTTGAGTATACAATACCACTGAATTGGAGCAAACACTCTAGGGAAGAAAGATTGCTCCGTAAGTGTTCAGAGACATCCATCCTTCACTAGTCAGAGCTGAACTGCTGGAAAAATCTGTCTTTTAAACTTTATTCTAAAGCAGTAACTTGACACTCTGGGACTCCTAAAATCATGGAAATAGTTTTCAAGGATTACTTTTTCATGGCTGAAAGGCAATGAAGAAAATTACTCAGGTTAGAAAACAGGTAAATGAACTGTTTTTGTTTTATTTTATTTTATTTTATTTTATTTTATGAGACGGGATCTTTCTAACATAGTCCTGGCTTATCTGAAACTCTGTAAACCTGCTGGCTTTGAACTCATGGAGGTACACTTGCCTCTGTTCTCCAAATGCAGGATTAAAGGTGTGTGGCACCACATCGGGCTAGAAAACATGAAAAATAGTGTTGTTGATAGCCAGCGTGATTTCAGAGAAATAAGAGTTTAGTGACAAAGGGTGAAAATTGCAGTTATAAACCAAAATGAGGACGGTTGCAGAAAGAAGCCACATGGAATAAACAGAGCCTTGGTAAGGTCGTAGCACTCTGAACTGCCCAGCCAGCAAAACCACTGACATTTTCAATACTCTCTGACCCTGTTTCTGTGTTTAATTATATTCAGGCAAAATGCTTTTCTCTATACAGGTGTCTGTAGTTTCCCAAATGCTCCTTGACATGAATACTGCTTGCCCCACTCACTTTTCTTTTTTAAACTTAACAGAAGTTGTGGCATCCTTCATCAACAAAGATGCAGAGCCTTTCGATATGACGCTGAAATGTCTTCCAAATTTGTCTGAAGAGTCCAAGGCTCGGGCCTCGTTCCCAGAGCTACAACATGCACCTGTGTTGAGTGATTCTGTTGTTAGCTTGGAAGGCTTCAAGAAAACTCTCCATGATAAACTGGGTGAAGCAGAAGACGGCAGTCCTCCAGGGCTTAAATACTTACAATCAGACACACATTCACGGAAAAAGAGGGAGTCTGGTGGATTGCTGAGTCAGCAATGTTGCCACGTTGGTTGTACCAGAAGATCTATTGCTAAGCTCTATTGCTGATACGGAGCTAATTGTGTACAACCAGTGCAGTGTTCACATGTGTTCTTGCTACCTGGTTGATGGCCTCTTTCTGTTCCCTTTTCTTATTTATTAGGATCTGAGAAACCATAATTTACACTTGGATTTTGTCCTTTGATATGAAAGAGATGTTCTTTGAATTATTGTAGTTCTGTTAATAATATTTGTATGCAAAACTCATTTTGTCCTTTTCATGGTATTATTGCTTTTGTATAATATTAATTTAAAATGACTATACATCCTTACCACTTCATGCATACAATGCTAATACAATGCTCTCTTAAGAAATCCTGTGGGCTCTTCTGGCCTCTGCAGGCACCACACATACACGTGGCAGGCAACATATACGCAGGCAGAACAGCCATACTCGTAAAATTAAAAAGTAATAATTATATGCCCCAATACAGGGGAACGCCGGGGCCAGGGGGTGGGAGCGGGTGGGTAGGGTAGCAGGGCCGGGAGGGGGGAGGATATAGGGAACTTTCTGGATAACACTTGAAATGTAAATGAAGAAAATATCTAATAAAAGTTGAAAAAAAAACTTTCTAATGCCAAGATAGATAAAAAAAAAAGTAATAATTAAATAAAATTTATTTAAATAACAATTTAATAAACCTATTAAACTGTGCTAATAATAAATACTACTTAAATGTTTTTCTTTGCATAACAGATACACATTAAGACTCAATTTAGGAGACGCTAGGTTATAAATATAAACAAAAGATGACTCCATTGCCTAATGAGCTTTTAAAAAAGGATTTTAAACATTAAACAGTGCAACATTAAACTAGGGTGATGACAGAGGTAGGGAAATAGTACAGAGAACTCAAATTCTCATTTATTCACTTATTCATTAATTTACCAAATATTATATAATTACTAGTACTTAATTTATTATTTGTTGATAGCATTATTAATTGTATCTGTTAGTCTCAGTTATTAAGAACCTACTGTATTCCTGACTCAGTTTCAAGCAAGGAAGATAACACAGTAAGTAGATCAAATGAAGATTCTTACCTCCATGGCAAACACATCCTGATAGGAAGAAAGCACATAGATAAAGAAGTGAAATCTATGCCAGTTTGTGCAGGACAGCCTCCCGGGGAAATACAAAGCAAGACAATGGCAGAGTCTTAACTAAGGCTACTATTGTTATGATGAAACGCCATGACCAAAGCAACTTGGGGAGGAAAGGGTTGATTTGGCTTACACTTCCACATCACTCATCAAAGGAAGTCAAGGCAGGACCTCAAACAGGGCAGGAACCTGGAGCAGGAGCTGATGCAGAAGCCATGGAGGTCTCCTACTTACTGGCTTCCTCCTCATGGCTTGCTCAGCCTGCTTTCTTTCTTTCTTTTATTTTTTTTTATTAATCATTCCATTCATTTACATCTCAAATGATATCCCCCTTCCCGATTACCCCTCCACAGTAACCCCCATCCCATCCACTCTCTCCCCCTCCCATTTGCCTCTATGAGGCTGCTCCCCCATCTACCCACCCACCCACCCACTCCTGCCCCACCACTCCAGCATCCCTCTATGCTGAGGCATTAAACTTCCCCAGGACCAAGGGCCTCCCCTCTGATTGATGTCAGACAAAACCATCCTCTGCTACATACGTACCTGGAGTCCTGGATCCCTCCCCATACACTCCTTGGTTGGTGGTCTAGTCCCTGGGAACTCTGGGTGTTCCAACCAGTTGACACTGTTCTTCCTATGAGGTTGCAATCCTCCCTCTGCTCCTCCAGTCCTTCCCCTAGCTCCCCCACCAGGGTTCTCTAGCTCAGTCTGATAGTTGTCAGCCTCCTTTCTTAGAACCCAGGACCTCCAACTTCAGGGATGGCACCTCTCATGGTGGGCTGGGTCGTCCTTCACCACCAATTAAGAAAATGTCCAACAGGCTTGCCCCCAGCCCAGTCTTACAGAGACATTTTCTCAGTTGAGGATCCCTCCTCTCCAATGACTCTAGCTTGTGTTATGTTGACATAAAACTAGGCAACCCAGGTATTGAAAGCATTCTGTAAATCACATTGTTTAGCAGACAAAGCTTGAGCATGTAAATCTCCATGAAGGAAAGTGATGAGATTGCTCTTATGTATATTTTGTTATATAGTATATACATTATATAGTATGTAGTATATACCATGTGTCATATATCATATATCAACTGATAGTTGATTTTACAGTATCCATGGATGCCAGTAGAACTCATGACAAAGCTAGGGGAACAAAATATAGAATCAGAAGACAGAAAAGAGAAAGAGAAATTATAAGTGGAAGTACTGAGAATATTAATGTATTAAACTCATGCTCTCCTCTGTCTGGCCATCTGAAGTTGATGAAATTGCTTCCAGATAATAAAATCTCATTGGAAATTATAAATGAGGCAATTATTAACGCAGAGACTCATAATGGGTCAAGGTACGGAGAACAAGTGACTATCAAGTGCTTAGCCCTAAACAGGTCACCCCCATCAAGACGCATGGAGTATCTGTCATGGAAGAAGTGGGGAACTAGAAAGCTCTAGAGAATGGGAAGAGTGCTCTGAAGTGCTGCCTTCTGGACATGGACTTGCACACACTTGGACCCCCCAACATTCTAACATGGACCAGGAAATGGGGGTGTGTTGGTTATGAGGTCTCGCCCCTCCCTGAGAGGTGTTGACTGTTTTTCTGTTGCCCATGCTACAGTTAAGTAACCCACCAAAGCTCATTCAAGACTCTTGATTGAAGTCATCCAGTTGCTCAGAGCCTCTTTTAGATCACTGGTCATTTTTACCAGAAACATTTGAAGTTCTTAATCTGGCATTTGACCTATTTCAGGATCTTTGGGTTCCGTAGCTGAAGAATCATGACCTTATGGAAGAGTTACATGCTTTGCCTTTTTTGGTGTTCTTTGCATTTCTGTGTTACAGTCTGTTGGTTTGAATACCTCTTCTTATTTGGTGGCCAATATTCTCACTGAGCAGCCTATTCTTGGAGACTAAGTCTCCAGCATTACTTGGCAAGAAAAAAAAAACCACCAAAACTTAAAATTTCTGAATCAGCAAGAGCATCAGAATATACAATCTATTAATATGTTACCAATGATTATAAAACTGACAGTGAAAATGACTGTAGAATATATTATGGAGTTAAAATTATTTACCGTGAAAATACTAAGTGAATGAGATAATGGAAGAAGACAGTGTCAGAAAGTCTAGGAACTGATGAATATTTCCAACAGTGGAGCAGAACATAAAACCAACATAGAAAGAACAGTATCCTTAATATAGATCAGTAACAAAAGCACGAAAACTCCTGCAGTGAAAACTTTAAGACACTGAATAAATTGGAAAGATAATAGAAAACAGAATGGCTTCCCACGCTCAAGAACAGACAAGAGTTAACATGGCTAGATTGACTGCTATCAACAAAAGATGTCTACAGATTCAGTACAATAGGCAGCAAAATTCCAGTGCCATTTTCGACAACACCAGAAAAGATAACTCTAAAATTCACATGGAAGCACAAGAGACCCTGCACAGCTAAAGAGATGCTCATCTGGAAGAGCAGTGCTGGAAGTGTTTCAGTAGCCAAGAGCAATTACAGCAGAGTCCCAGACGCAGAAGCAGTGGGTTGACAGATAAGTGGACCAATGCAACAGTGTAGCTGACCCCAAGTCAGGCTACACACTTTTACTGCTGCCTGATTTTTAACAAAGGTGGGAGAAAAGATAGCTTCCTGAACAACACTGCTGAGAAAACTGGATTTTCACATAAAGAGTGAAGCTAGATTCTTATTTTCTATATTGCATTTTTTTAATTCAAAATTTCTCAAAGAACTTAAAACTTGAAACTATAAAACTTCAAGAGGATAATTTAGGGCAAACACTTCAAAATGAAGCATAGCCAGAGGCTTTCTGAAAAGAACTCCAGTAGCGCAGGAAATGATCCCAACACTTAAAAAGATCATATGATGTTAAAAGGCTCCATATAGCAAAAAAAAAAAAAAAAAAAAAAAAAAAAAAAAAAAAAAAAAAAAAAAAAAAAAAAAAAAA
>LR749785.1:532766-645909 GCA_902729485.2 Mus minutoides | reverse complement strand
ATCATCTGATCAATTAATGGGTTAATAAACTGAACTCTCAAAAGGAGAAATGCAAATGGCTAAAACAAACAAACAAACAAACAAACAAACCAATACTTGAGCATTCTTACCCACCAGAGAAATACAGTTAATAAGTGAGTTGACAGTTCATATTGCTCTATTCAGAATAGCTGTTAACAATAAACAAAGCACGGGACTGTAAATGCTGGCAATGATGAGGAATGTGTAGTCCCGGCTGGTGAGAAGACAGATACATGCTGCCCGTATGGCTGCTCCTGAAGAAACTAAAGAGAAGGAGCACAGCACAGCCTGGAAACTACAGGGGCTCTAAGTCATCCCGTCCCAGAGACACACACATTTGTATTGCTGCACTATTCACGGTGGCTAGGAAGTGGAGCCAGCGGAGATGTCCTTCAGCAGATGGTTGGGTGCTGATAAGGCGCTGAGCTCCAGGGTTAAGAGCACTTGCTGCTTTTTCAGAGAACCTGAGTTTGTTTCCCAGCACCCATGTCAGGTAACCAGTTGATCTGACAGGACACCCTCTTATAACTTCAATGGGCACTCACACTTGAGTGCACATACCCATACATATATTTAAATATAAAAACAATTTAAAAAGAGATGTGGTACATATGATCAATAAAATTTGAATACATTTATGAAGAAAAACCCCACAAAATTATGACCTTTGTAGGAAAATGGATACAAGTGTATGTTATGTTAAATAAAGTACATTTGATTCAGAAAGACAAATATTTTATGACAATGTTCTGGAGTAAAGTTAATAGTATCAGATTCTAGTAAATACATCTGAAATTAATTTTATAACATTAGAACTTATTCACTCAAAATTAGGCAGGTAGATAATAATTTTTTCAGTTAAGTAAATTCATTCAGCCATAATACTGCTAATAATAGTGTGTAGCAGTTAAGAATGCATTCCCGGGCAGTGGGACGCTCTAGTGGGTTAAGGCACTTGCTGCCAAGCCTGACAATGTGACATCAATCCCAGAGTCCCACATGGTACATGGAGAGAACTGGATCCAACGTATACACACACACCACCAGTAAATAAACATAAACATAAACATAATAATCATCATAATAATAATTTATTGTAAAAAAGAATGTGTTCATATAAATAAACTAAGGCAAACTTTACCGGGAACCGGATACTAAATGATGCTTTTACTTACATGTAGAATCTAGACTTAAAACTATGTATTTGCGTGTTTATATATGTGTATGCTTAAATGTTTGTGTTTGTAGGTCATGAAACTACAAAAGGGATTCCGAGAGAGATGAGTGCTTAAATAAAGTAGGAGGCAATCAATTAATAGAGGACATGTAATAAAAAAGCAAAAAGGGGAATTACTAAAGGCAGAAACTGGGAGAGAGCAGTTAAGGGAAGCGAGTAAGAGAGTGAAGTATAATACTATAGATGTGAGAAGACACCGCGATGGAATGAGTAATTTTTTAAAGGGTTTATTTATTTTATTTGATATGTATGAGTGTTTGCTTACATGTATATGCACCACGAGTATGACTGGTACTGAACTGGACTTACAGACTACCATGTGCTGCTTTGCTGGTACAGGGAAGCGACCCCGGATCCTCGGCAAGAGCAAGTTCTCCTAACTGCCAAGACATCTCTCTAGTTTCATTACCAATTTTTTAAAGTTAAAAAATTATAATCCATGAAGGAGATGAAAAGTTTCTCCGAAGAGAAGAAATGGCTCCTGTAAACACTAGGCAACCTCAGGTGGAGGATGCTGCATCTCAGAGTCCTTATGTTCTCATATTTCATGAGGCAGTTTCTTGGAGCGGACGACAAGGAGAATGAATGCATAAAGTCGGGGAAAGAAGACATTTCTAAACTTGCATTTCTGAGGCGAAAAGAGCCTGTTAATTTCAACTTTCAGCAAGCGGAAGTCCATGTAAGTCTGGAACACCCCAGACCTAACCTAAGTGTTCTAGAGAAGATTCCCTGCCAGGGAGGGCAGCCCGAGGGCGGGGCGGAGAGGGGCGTGGCTGGGGGCGTGGTGGGTGGCGAAGGCGGGGCGGGGCGGGGCGGGGGCGGGGGCGGGGCGACGGCCGTTGCAGCGCGTCCGCCCGGCCCTGTGGCAGAGCCCAGGGATGAAGCAACTGTGCTGTTGTCTGTTATGGCTTGGACTCCTACTGACCCCTTTCTCCCGGGAAGAAGAAGAGGAATCCAGACCCAGGAAGCTGTGCGGCAGGCGCCTGTTGATAGAAGTTATAAAACTCTGTGGCCAAAATGACTGGAGCCGGTTCGAGATGGAGAACCAAACTCCACAATTCTTTCCCCACTACTCACGCAAGGGCAAAGCCTTCAACCCTCACCCTTCTTCCTCCACCTGGAGAAGATCCACAAACCCAGGTAAAACTCTGAAGGGAAGGCTTGGTAGCTTATCAATGTGCAAACTCCTCTTTTCTTATCCTTGACTTTGCTCTGCCAGTGAATTTCTGTAGGAAATAGAATTTTTACCTAGTAAATACAGTTTAAAAAAAACATACAAAGTTATATGAAGTTCACTTTAGACTTAGAAGAAATAATTCGTTCAGAGTAGGCCTTATTGAAAAAGATGGCCTTTGGCAAAAGAGGTTGCTATGGTTTCAGGTATACCCCAAATTCCATGTGTTATAAGCTTAATCTCCAGGGCCTCGTTAGGAAGTGAAGCGAGGGAACTAAACGTTCTTGAAACGGAGTCAGGCCATTATCATAGGAGTGGATTGTCCTGAGTGAATCTGTTGCAAAATCACTTCATCCTCCTTTTCCGGCACCTCCGCTACGGGATGATGCTACAGAAAAAGTCCTTGGACCCTGGAACATCTTCAAATCATCAATCAAATAAATTCTTGCTCATTTGAAATTAACCACTGTCAGGCATTGTCAGAAGACGGATATAGGTGGTGAGGGACTACTCACATAGATAGGTGGCTGGGATGGGGGCGTTTATTTAGAGGAAAAGTTTATTTAGGGGGGAAAGACACCGCTGTCTGAATTATACGGGGAAGAGCGAGTGAGACAGGATGTGTTGAACAGGAGGGAAAGAAGCAGCAGCTAGGGCAGTTAAGGTTCGTCCAGAAGGGCTGATAGAGGGAGAGCAAAGTCAACACAGCAATTCATGTGAAGTGAAAACTTGATAAAGGGCACAGGGAAGGACAAGGGTGGATGAGGTGAATCTCCGCATGGATAGTTCATCTATGCAGATAGGTAGATTGTAGTATGGGGACAGATGAAAATTCTCTGTGGTTTGCAGCAGCACTGAAGGTGAACTAACATGATGAATTGCATAGACAGATCTTGTGATCTTGACCTACCCTTACCATGCTGATATTAGCCTTTCTGCTGTGTTGTAAAATGTGTTTGTAGATTCGCTTAACTAATTTTATAGTTTTTTTTTCAAAGCAGTGTTTGTAAGTGAAATGACTTATCAGAACTTTTTTTTAAAAAATCAATGCTCTTACTTGACTTGGAAATAAGGAATTAATGAGAATCATAAAATGAAATGGAACTGCTTGTAAACTACTTTCCTTTAAAAATAGGCGGAATTCACCTCTAAAACCATATATGTGTGACTAGTTTTGTTTTTGATTTCTTTGTCATCGATGTTTGTAACTTTCATATGTCTGTATCTGTTAAGATTTTCATAGGAATTCATTTCTATTTGATTTCAAATGTCACAGAATTAATAACTATGTATGACCTATACTATTTCCTCCTTTCTTACTGTATTTTGTTCCCTTTAATCTTTTTCTTGTTTAGTTATAATTCTGTCTTACTCATTATAATAGCAGAAAAGGACAGTAAGCTGCACCCTCCAGCTTCAGGGGACAGAGCATGCCTGGCAAAACCTCACACTGAAAGAGGCGGGTGGGAAGAAAGACCCAGTGATGGGTTTAGAAAGGTCAAGGATCCACGCAGACTCTGAACTCCTCTAGTTCCTTTTCCTTTTCTCCTTCCTCCTTCCTCCTCGTCCCTCTCTCTTTTTGCCCATCTGTATTTGTGTTCCTTTATTCTATGACAAGCCTCATGAAATCTTTTCAGTCTTGAAAGTCACTAACTCCTCCTCTTCCTCCTCCCCTCCTTCCTCCACCTTTTCTCTCTTTCTCCTCCACCACCTTTCCCTCCTCCTCTGCCTCTGCTTTCTCCTCTTCTTCCTCCTCCTCCTTTTCCTTCTCCTCCTCCTTTTCCTTCTCCTCCTCCTTCTCTGTGACTGAGCCAATTCTCCACACACCATGGATCATCCTCCCCCAGAAAGATTTCCTTCTTTGAGCTTACAGTGGGGTTCCAGGATGCAGAGTGCAGCTCACAGAGCTGAATCTATGGTTAAAGCCTTGGGGGGGCGGGTGAGGAATTCTCCTCCTAGGCAGTACTAAATGTTACCACAGTAGATATCCACAATACCTCTGGATAATTACATCCAGGAGTTATTTCAGCTTCTATGATCCAGTGTCCAATGATGCTGAGTTAAGACAATGTAACAATAAGTCTGCACTCGGAGCACAACGCCACTGCATACTTCTTTACATTTTGTTAAAGAATGAAGTGCTTCTATTAACCACTTAGTTATAAGATACACATAGAAGACAGACTGATCGGAAATCATCAAAGGCAAACACTGTAAACAAATGAACTGAACACGGGCTTTAATGGGTATTTCAACAAAGGTGTCATATGAAGCCCATGAGAAGATGTTCAGAACCACCACAGGACCCAGCGATTCCACTCCTAGGCTTACACCCAAAGGACTGAAAACACCAACACATAAAAATGTGGGTGTGAATAGCCAGGGCAAGAGCCATTCATAATAGCCAAGAGGTGAAGACCACCAAGGTGATAGATGGGTGAGTGAGATGCATTGTGGGAAAGCCACACCCTGGGAAGTTATTTAGCCATGAAAGGAATAGAGGAGGGATACATATGGTTAAACGTGGTTACCCATGGAAAATACTATGCTAATGGAAAGACAGATAAAAATGAGCACTACCTATTTGGCTTTTGTCATTGGCTTTTGTCACACCACGTGTGTGAGATGTACAGAATAGACAGAGCCATGCGGGAGAGCATGGCTGACGGTTGCCTGGTGCTAGAGGGAGAGATGGTGGGTGAGACTGTTAGCAGAGGCTGCTGGCTTTCTGTTTGTTTATTTTTTTGTTCTGTTTGCTTTTGTTTTTGCGAGGTGAGAGAAACGTTCTGGCATTAGAAAGTGGCAGGCACACAGCCTTGAAGACCCAGTAGGAGCCACTGGTTTCAGTGTGTTGTAGAATGCTGAATTCGACAGCACGTGAGCAGTATCAAGATAAATGTTATTACAAAATATTCAAAGGTTGTTAAGCCTTCTCATAGGAAAACATTGCAACTATTTTACTTAAAAGCACATTGCCTCTGAATAGCTTTTTCAGTACTTTTCAACTGTTATTTAAAATAATTTTTAATAATTATCTGATTTTAGTATTGTAATACTAAATTCATATCTAATAGGAGATTTGGATAAATAGGACTTTCTTCCCCCATTGTCTCTCTACAGTCCCTGCAGGCGTCTCTCAGAAGAAAGGAACACACACTTGGGAGCCTCAGTCACTGCCCGACTATCAGTTTGAAAAGGCGGAGTTGCTTCCTAAGGCAAGAGCGTTTTCCTACCACAGTGGCAAGCCCTATGTTAAGAGCGTACAACTTCAGAAGAAAAGCACGAACAAAATGAACTCCTTGAGAAGTTTATTCTGGGGGCATCATCCCCAAAGGATGCGCAGAGGGTTTTCAGATAAGTGCTGTATGATAGGATGCACCAAAGAAGAGATGGCCGTCGCGTGCCTCCCCTTGGTTGATTTTTAAACCTTAATGATTAATCAAACATCACTGGTGACAGAGATGTACAAACTGTCGTAGAATCTATAGTTACTTAATAAAAGCATACTAAATCTAATTTACTGCTTATCTGTTCTTGCAGTTCTGCTTGTGGGTGCAGGACTGAACCACAGCAGAGAATATTCGCAAGTAGTTTGTAATGTTGTGTGTTAGTAACAAGAATCCTAGTATTTAGTGACTCCTATTTTGTTGTATATTTTCTAAAGAATAGGTATAAGTGCCATAATCCATGTAGGTATTTGAAAACTACCTATTTGGCTTTTGTCATAGTTGAAAGCTCTTAAGCTGGGTTTAAATGGAATATTATCATTCTGTCTAGATGATAAAAAGAAGACTCATGTCCATAACTACTGGACTCATCTCAGTCATCCAACTCATTTGTCAAGGCAACTTAAAGCAACTAACTATGCCCCTCGCACATGCTATTGCACTGTAATGGTAGGCAGACACATTGTTTCAGGGCCTTGAGTTTTACTCATGTACCATTTCCCTGCCGAACCATCTCACCAGCCCTGTGTGAAACCATTTTAATGCTATAAAGTTGAGCAAAACTTGGAGGTTCCAAAGTAGAATTCTCACCCACTAAATGATGGGTAGGCATCGATGGGAAGATTTCTCTCATTGTCTTCCCAGGTATGCCCTATAACACCCTGCTCAGTGGGACTTGTTTCTCTTCCTCTTCAGCTGCGTTATGTCTTAAGATAGAACTTCTTTTCCACTCAAATCTACGTTTCTGGTGCATTTGTAAAATGTTTTGCTTTTCAACTGCTTTCAAAATATACCCTGCACATTTACCTTTGTAAAGAGAGAGAACCATTTTGAAACAAATTTATGTTGTGTCATGGTTGAATAGGTCCACAAGGCTTTAGATGAAAATGTACCTTTAATACGGACAGAAGTTTAGATCAGTTAAAGAAATGCAACTCTATGCATTTAATTCCAGCACTCGAGAGGTAGAGGCAGGCAAATTTCTGAGTTCGTGGCCAGCCTGGTCTACAGCATGAGTTCCAGGAAAGCCAAGGCTACACAGAGAAATCCTGTCTTGAAAAACCAGAAAAAAAAAAAAAAAAAAAAGGAAATGCAACTCTAAAATCAGATCTAGGCGTTACAGTAAGGAGGGACAAAGAACAATCTCTAACCAGCAAAGCTTTAAGCAAAAGAGAGAGAGAAAAAGGACTCACCAAACTGCAGAAGGACACACTCTGCCGCTGGCTACAAGTCAGGGAAGGAATGTCTTTGGTCAACACAGCAAGCAGATACTGGAGAACGGCCCCGCTCTTCCTATCCTATTCAGCAGTGTTGACTGAGGAATCATTTTTAAAGAGATCTTTTAGTCAAGTTTTTAGCCGCAGGAAGTAGAAGTCCCTGCAGTAATAATAATAAAAAAAAAGGTAATTTTTATTTTTAGAATTAGCATTCAAATTATATGGTCCTGGTTCTATAGAGGAACCCAACCAATAGAATGACTATATGTGAAAGAGTTATTTATTGCTTACAGAGTTCCATCAGGGTGGTCCAACAACGGCTGTCTTTACATTGGAGAGCTGAGACCACAATGCCAGATGCCTCAGCAGGCCAGTCTGGCACTGAAGGCTTAGAGGATTCCTAGAGAGGCACTGGTCTTCATTCCAAACTCATCTATACTGGAAGCTTGCAGAAGTTGGGTTCTGATATCAGGAAAGGAATGTAGCAGCAGCAGCAGCAGCAGCAGCAGCAGCAGCAGCAGCAGCAGCAGCAGCAGCAGCAGCGTAGACGAATGCACAAACAAGGTAGAAGAACTGGTCAGAGAGAAGGCGAAGGGACAAAACCTGAAAGCTTTTCCTTTAGACTTTTTATATCTGGGTTGCTACCAAAAGGTGTAACATGTTTAAGGTGGATTTTTCAACTTAATTTAGGAAAATCCCTCACAGTTGTGCCCAGATGTTTTTCAGGCAGTTGAATCCAGATCAGTTAAATTGATAAGACTAAGCTTCAAGAAAAGAAAATGTCCCTTTTGTTATTGTACCTTCCTGCATGTTTTGACTTCTTGATCTTCCTCCCCCTCTGCCCTCCCATCCCATTACTCCCCTGCTCTACCCACCCCATTCTCTACAGGAGCACCCCATTCAACTCCCAAGCCACATATATGCCATTACTCTCTCTCTTACTTAAGCATTCTCTCCCCGAATCTTGGCCCCTTCCCCAGTTATACCCACATATGTATCACTTAAAATAAAGGATCATGAGAGGAGACATAATGTCTTAGTTAGGGTTCCACTGCTGTAAAGAGACACCATGGCCAAGGTAATCATTATAAACGACAACATTTAATTGGGGCTAGCTTACAGTTTCATAGGTTCAGTCCGTTATCATGAAGGTGAGAACATGGCAGTGTCCAGGTAGGTGCGGTTAGGAGGGGGGTCTCACGACCCACCCCAACAGTGACACACCCACTCCAACAAAGCCACACCTCCTAATAGTGCCACACCCTGGGTCAAGCGTATTCAAACCACCACATTCCACTTACTTCCTGGTCCCCATAGGCTTGTTTAAACACATGAGTCTATGAGGGCCATACCTAGCCATAGCATAATGTAAAATACATTTAGTCCAACTTCCAAAGTCCTATATTCTATAGCAGTCTCAACAAAGTTGAAAGTTCAAAGTCTCTTCTCGGATTCTTCCAATCACTTAACTACAATCCCCAAAGCAAGACAGAAATCCAGCCGGGCAAACTCCAAACTCTGCATTTCCATGTCTGATGTCAAAGTGGTGTTCAGATCTCCAACTCCTTTTTCATCTTTGTTGACTACAACAAATTTCTTTCTCCTGGTCTGGTTCCACTCCCTGTTAGCAGCTTTCCTCTGGAGGTATCTATCCCATAGCTATGGAATCTTTAACATCTTGAGGTTTCCAAGTCAACTTCAACTTCACAGCTTCTTGTCTCAATATCTGGGATCTACACATGATCTTCTGGGGCCCTCCAAAGGGCCTGGATCACATCTCCAGCTCTGCCCTCTGTAGCACTCTAGGATCTGGTTGACTCTACTCCACTGCTGCTATTCTTGGTGATCATCTCATGATACGAACATTTCCAATATGCTGGGCTCTTCTGCTATGACTAGGCTTCATCAGTAGCCTCTCATAGGCTCTCCTTATGGTGCCAAACCTCAACTTCTTTGCATGACCCCTTTAGTCCTGGCCTGTCAACTACAGCTGAGGCTGCACCTTCATTAATGGCCTTTCCTGGCCTCTCACAGTTCCAAGTCTCAGCTGTTCTTCATGACCCCTTCATGCCATCAAAACCAGCACTATCTGGGTGATTCATACATATTACCAAATCCAGCTCCAGCATGAGGTACAATCTTTGCTATCTCTGGAATGCGACTTCTTTATGCTCTCAGAAAACACATCCCAGAAGATTTTACCTCAGTGATGCTGGTCTCTTTTTAATCACCACTAATCTCTTGGCTCCAGCTAACCAGCATCAATTGTCCCAGTAGTCCCTTCTATTTTGGACTTTAAAACCAGAGCCACATGGCAGAAGCTGCCATGTGCTTGTTGGAGCTAGAATATGGTTCCCTTGTTCTATTACAGTATCACCAGCTTGCTGTTTTCCAACTCCTTCACTGCCTAAGCTTGGCTGTCCTGGAATTTTCTCTTTAGATTGACCTTGAACTCAGATCTGCATCACTGTGTCTCCTGAATGCTTCGATTAAAGATGTATAACCACACCTGAACTTAAGCTTTTCTCCACCTAGAACTTGTTCTGTTCCAGGCTGTCCTTGAACTCAGAGATCTGCTTGCCTTTATCTCCTGGAATTAAAGGTGCACACCACCATGCCTGAGCCAAACCTTTTCAAGGCCACTATTCCCCAAGCTCCGGATCAAAAGCCTGTGTTTTCCAGCTTCAAGATCTGGATCACAAGTATGCCCTCCATTTCTTCATTTTAGTTCACTCCAGATTTAAAGTCCAATGCAAACAATAACCAGGTCATGATGATGTTTAAATATAACTATCACTTCTTCAATTGCCAAAGCATAAGCCTATCTGGGTAGGATCTTGCCCCTAATTCCATTTAGTATCCTTGAACACAAGATTTAGCTTCACCCCACGTCCTACTCCTCTACTCTTTCTTTGAAGCATATAATTTTTTATTCTTCCTTTCTGTGCTTGCCACTTTTCATTAAAATGCTCTTCATAAGAGTGAACTTTGTCAGTGAGTACTTGTCATGTGTGTTCTCTTGTGACTGGGTCACCTCACTCAGGATGATATTTTCTAGATCCATCCATTTGCCTGCAAATTTCATGAAGTCATTGTTTTTAATAGCTGAGTAGTACTCCATTGTGTAAATGCACCACATTTTCTGTATCCATTCTTCTGTTGAAGGACATCTGGGTTGTTTCCAGCTTCTGGCTATTATAAGTAAGGCTGCTGTGAACATAGTGGAGCATGTGTTCTTATTACCAGTTGGAACATCTTCTGGGTATATGCCCAGGAATGGTATTGCTGGGTCCTCAGGCAGTAGTATGTCCAATTTTCTGAGGAACCACCAAACTGATACAGAGTGGTTGTACCAGCTTGCAATCTCACCAACAATGGAGGAGTGTTCCTCTTTCTTTACATCCTTGCCAGCATCTGCTGTCCCCTGAGTTTTTGATCTTAGCCATTCTGACTGGTGTGAAGTGGAATCTCAGGGTCATTTTGATTTGCATTTCACTGATGACTTAGGATGTTGAACATTTCTTTAGGTGCTTCTTGGCCATTTGAGTTTCCTCAGTTGATAATTCTCTGTTTAGCTCTGTTCCCCATTTTTTGATAGGGTATATTCAGTCACAAAAGAACACATGGTATGTACTCACTGATAAGTGGATATTAGGCAAAGAGTGTGGAACATCCACGATACAATTCACAGACCACAGGAAGCTCAAGAGGAAGGAAGACCAAAGGGATGTTTTAGTCCTACTTAGAAGGGGGAACAATATAATCAAGGGAAGTAGAGTGTGGGAGGGACTTGGGAGGAAGAGAGGATGGGGAGGGGAAAAAGAGGGGCAGAATCAGGTATGGGAGGAGATGGAGGAGATGTACAGAGGGGCAGTAAATTGAACAGAGATGTGTAGCAATGGGGGATGGGGTACTGGGGGTAGCAACCAGAAAGTTCCAGATGCTAAGAGGCTCCCAGGACCCCACGGGAATGACATTAGCTGAAATACCCCACAAAGGGGAGGGAGAACCTGTTGAGACCATATCCAGATATTAGACATGGCCCCCTGATTGAGGGATTGGGCCACCCACCCATCTCCAAAATTTTAACCCAGAATTGCTCCTGCCTGAAGGAAATATAGGGACAAAGAGTGGACAGAGACAGAAGGAAAGGCCACCCAGAGATTGCCCCACCTGGGGATCCATCTCACACACAGACACCAAACCCAGGCACTATTGTTGATGCCAAGAAATGCTTGCTAATAAGAGCCTGATACAGCTGTCTCCTGAGAGGCTCTGCCAGAGCCTGACCAATAGAGATGTGGATGCTCACAGCTGACTATTGGATGGAGCACAGGGACACCAATGGAGGAGTTAGGGGAAGGACTGAAGGAGCTGAAGGGGCCTTATCTGGCATCAATGGGAGGGAAGGCCCTTGGTCCTATGAAGGCTTAATGCCCCAGTGTAGAGGAATGCTAGGGCAGTGAGGTGGGATTGGGTATATGGATAGGGGAGCACCCTCATTGAAGCAGGGTAAGGGGGGATGGAATAGGGAGTTTGCAGAGGGGAAGCCAGGAAAGGGGATAATATTTGAAATGTAAACAAATAAAATATCCAATAAAAAAAATAAAAATAAATTTTAAAAAAAGAGTGAACTTTAGTAACCACACAACAGAATTTATACCAGGCTGGTTTTAGACTTCCTTTGTCAAAGCAATTTATCTAAATTCCTTTACCTTAGCCTCAGGCAGACTCTTCAGACAATGGGAAGAAGCAGACACGTTCTTCACCAAAATATTACCAAAAATATCTCTAGGCTGCATACTAAAAGTCTACTCCTCTGAAACCTCTTGAGTTAGGTCCCTGCCTTTCAAAACACACTCAGGAACATTATCTTCCATGCTTCTGGTAATAGGACCCATTAAGTCACACCTAAAGCATTCCACCACTTTACAAAGTCCCCAAATCCACATCACTCAAACAAGAACATGGTCAGGCCTATCACAGCAATACCAACAGGTTCCTGATACCAGCTTCTGACTTAGTTAGGGTTTTACTGCTGTGAAGAGATATCATGACCAAGGCAACTCTTATAAAGACAACATGTAATTGGAGCTGGGTTACAGGTTCATTATCATCAAGGTAGGAGCATGGCAGCACCCAGGCAGGCATGATGCAGGAGGATCTGAGAGTTCTACATCTTCATTTGAAGGCTGCTAGAAGACTGGCTCCCAAGTGGTCAGGAGAAGGGTCTAATTGTCCATCCTGATAGTGATACACTTCCTCCAACAATCCACACAGGGTCTCACTATGTAGCCCTGGCTGGCCTGGAACTTACTATGTAGACCAGGTTGGCTTCAAACTTATTGAAATCCGCTCATCTCTGACTCTCCAGTGTTGGGATTAGAGACATGCACCACCACACCCACTGGTTGATCTTTTTTAGGGTTTTTTGAGAAACAATGTTGATGCCACATTGGCCGTGCCTATTTCTATCACCACTTACAATGACTAAGGATTCCTCCTTCCCCACGTTCACACACTGGCAGTGCTTTTGTGACATTAGCCATTCTTGATAGGGGTGAGACAGTATCTCGGTGTAGTTTTACTGAGCATTTCCCTAACGGCTAACAATGTTGACCACCTTTAAAAACTATTTATTGTCCACTTTGTTTCTTCTCTTGAGACCTGTCTATTCAGGTGATTAGCATATTCATTGATTCAATAAATTTTTAGTTTGTGTTGCTTAATCATGGCAGTTTGTGTGTCTTGGATATTTCACTATCGGAGATATACACCTAGCAAAGATTCCCTTCAATTGTGTATGCTGTCTTTTCACTATGCTGCTAGTCGTGTTTGCTATGTAGTTTTTTTGTTTTTTAAATTTCCCAATTCCAGATTCTTGGGGTATTCACTGTGCTACCACAACTCATTTGCCTAAGCCTGCATTTTGTTGTGTTTTCTCTGGCAGTTACAGTGACTACGGTTTTACAAGTTAGGTCCTTGTTCCATTTTGACTTGGTATTTGTGCAGAGGGAGAGAGATGGATCTAGGCTCATTCTTCTGCGTACCAATGCCAGCTTCCCCAGCACCAGTTGTTGAAAGAGGTGTGTTCCCCCTGCCCTGGTGTTTTTTCTCCTTTGTTATAAGCAGTGCTTACAGCTGTGGCGGCTTATTTCTGGGTTCTCTTCTCTGTCCTGTGGTGCACACGTCTGGCTATGTGTTGGGGCCCTGCCATCTTTGTCACTATTGCTTTGTAGAACTTGAGATTAGGAACCAGGCTATCCAACTGTGTTCTCTTAGCTTTGTGTTTCCATATGAATGTCAGTTTTCTTCCAAGCTCTTTGAGTAATATTTTTGAGATCTTGAAGGTAATTGCATTGAATAGGTGATTACTTTTAATACTCTACCCACCTTCACAAAATTCTGTCAATCCAGCAGCAGAGAAGACATTTCCATCATCTAGTGTCTTCAATTCCCATTTTTGTGTCTTATTTTATTGCAGAGATCTTTAATCCTGTTCATTAGATTTATTCATGGATATCATTATTTTTGTGAAGCTAACATGGATATTTTTTCATTTCTTCCTCAGCCAGCTTATTGTTGGTACATAGAAAAGCTACTGATCTGCGTATTATGGTATTGAATAATGCAACTTTTCCTGAAAGCATTTATCAGATTCTAGACTTTTCTTGTAGAGACCAGACATTCTTCTTAGTACAATGCCATAAGCAAATAGAGACTATTTAATTTTTATTCTTTTCTATTTGTATTTATTTTATTTATCTTTATTTTCTTCGCTTGTCTTATTACTGTTCTGAGACTGATTTTCTCATGCCAAGTTTAAGTTTCAGGATCTCAAAGCCACGGTCAACCCTTACTTCAGTACTCATCTTGCTGGAGTCTAATCTCTGTGTATGCTTAATCCAGTCTCTGAGCGTTTCTTCAGCACAGACCATTGTTCTAGCTCTTGGCACGTGTGAACACTCTGCTGATAGCTACAATTGATGCTGGTCAGTAAGACAGACACATCTGGGTGCCCACTGTAGCTAAGCTCCTTCTGTGGGTTGTACTTCTTAAGGTTCACACATACCAGTCCTTCCCTCAGGATGCAAAGACGGACTCTGCATTTTATATATCAAACCCACAAGGGATTCCCTTCTCTGTTTTAAAGCAGCCACCCAAGAATCACCGTGTGCCTCCACAACTTGACAAGAAGATCCTATTGCTGAAGACTCTACATGCTGAACTGTGAACACCGAGACATCAAGCAGGTACTCAACTGGAGGCTTCATCTCTACGAAGTTTAATGGTTCTGGAAGGTGATATCCATGCTACCAGAGGGGGAAAAAACCATTAGACTCACCCTGCTATGACTCCCACAAATTACAAAACCAAGAGTCCTGACAAGATAAATCCACTGGTGCAATAATGGCACAAATGTTACAGGAGCAACCAATTACCTTCTGATTAGATGTAAGGTCCACTCCATGAGATAGGACCATCAATGGTACTGTTAACAGGGCCAAAAAGACTCAGCTAAATAGGCTTTAGGTCCTAGAGGAGAACCTACCACTGTTTCTTTGCTAAATGAGCATAGTATTAAAATAACTTCTAATAACTTATTGCTATGTGCATAAATCAGTACATCTCTCTGACCTCCTAAGAGACGTTTCCTCTTTCTAGAGATGACAGTTAACACTGAAATCCTCAGTTGGTCAATATGCACTGAATAAGGATATTGAGTGCTCAACCTGAAACAAAATGCACATTTCACACTCCTGCTCTCAAGGCTCAGGAAGGAGAGGTGGAAAAATTGTAAGAGTCAGAGATGAGGGACGATTTAAAAAAAAAAAAGTGTTCTCCCAATACAACAGGGCAAATGCACATACAAACTCAGGTGATTATCAAGACATACACAAGACTTGCACAAGTTCAAGCCAGATAAATTCCTAGCATGGAGGTGGGTATGGTATTTTCACTACAAGCCAAGGAGCTATTAGCACTGCGGAGCTGTTGAAAGAGGAAGAACTTTAATGATGTAGCCCCTGGTAGGTTAACCACACTCCAGGGCAGGCCCCATTCCCAAGAGTAGTTGGGCAATACAACCTGGACTCGGGAGAGCAATAAGGGGGTGAGGATGGTAAGAGAGACTTAAGGATAAATTTAATCAAAATATATTGTATATAATTATAAAATAATTAATAAAACATTTAAAATCACAATATAGGGTCTGGAGAGATGGCTCAGTGGTTAAGACTACTTGCTGCTCCTACAGAGAATCTAGGGTCAGTACCCAGTTGCCACATGTTGCCACAAAACTGTCTATAACTCCAGTTCTAGAGGATATGACACCTTCTTCTAGACCCTGGGGTCACCAGGGACATATGGTGTATTGTATACACACACACACATGCGCACCTATATATGTATATAGGTAAATATACATATAATAAAGACCTTAAAAACACAATAAGTGGATAAAAAGTGACAAAATCCAACTTCTTTGATAAAAGCCCCAAAGAAACCTGAAACAGTGATCATGCCTTAATATGAAAGGCAATATATCCCTATTTATACTGAATAGTGGAAAACTGATAGCTTGTCCTCTAAAATCATAAATAGGACAAGGGCATCGATTCCTACCCTTATCCAGGATTAAATGCTTAACCAGAACAATAAAGCAAGAGACAAAATGAAATGATAGCAAAAGGGTTAGAAATAAAAAGACCATTGTACAGATTCCATGATCCAATACTCTAAAGATCCATAGATTGCATCAGGAGAACCTTATTTCTGATAAACAATTCAGACCTGTGTACAGATTCTATGATCCAGGCAAGTGAACCCAACAGAAAGTTCTCAAAACATAAAGTATAAATGGTCAAATATACACTGGAAAAAAAATTCAACACCTTAAGTCATAAAGGTAATGTAATTCAAAACTACAGGTACCCCATCACTGAGATATACCACTGCCCAGCAAAAAGCTAGAAACACCACCATTCACTTAGGTTTATGAAACAGTTTCATCTATATGTACAAGTGTGATGGTCTGGGTGATTACACAAAGGAAAATAACTTATACTACGATTACAGCAACCTTCCAATCTTGTGAGAACATGCTAAAGGTCCAATGACGTAGTTACTATGACAATATATGGAGCACACGGTCCACCCCGGGTTGGGGTAGGGGGTGGCTCCCCAGATGTAGAAATGTAGGTATTTCCTCATCTCTATTATGTAATAAAATTGTTTAGGTAAAACTTTTCACTTTCAGGAGGAAAATTAGGGCTTTAAGACAGCACTTTGCTAGAGTAAATTTTGCAGTGCTATCAGCAGTATGTATGTATGTATGTATGTATATATATATATATATATATATATATATATATATATATCACACAAAAATTTTTTTTCTAAAGGAGTGGTTCTCAGCCTGTGGGTCGTGGCCCCTTTGGGAGAATAGCCATTTCACAGGGGTCTCCTAAGACCATCAGAAAGCACAGATGTTTACATTATTATTCATAGCAGCAGAGAAATTACAGTTATGAAGTAGCAATGGAAATCATATTATGGTTGGAGGTCACCACAACATGAGGAACAATAAGGGTCACAGCATCGGGAAGGCTGAGAGCCACTGTTCTAAAGCCAAGTACCCACTGGAGTATGGGGTTATCTAATGATCATAGAATAACATCATCTGATATTTACATAATTATAAAATTCTGAAAAGAGTTTCTTAATTTATAAAAAATATTAGCTTGAAGAAACATCTGATACCTGCTTCTCATGTGGCACTAAGTTCTACCTATGGGAATAATTTCTTTATGTGTACCTTTCAAACCAAAACTAAAAAGATTATAAACTCTCAATGAGAAGTAAGTCTTTTCACAACTTTGAATTTTACAGTTAGACTGTCATCTCATTCTACAATCTTAAGAATATGCATGCGAGATTCTTTAAAAGTAAAATTCAAATATTTTTAAAAGCCTAACAACATGTAGTTTATATTACAATTTTTAAAAATAAGTAAAATGTTAGTCTTTTATTAAAATGTTAAATTTTAGTACAAAAAAAATCAGATCAATTGTATATGATATACTACTTTTATCCTAGATGCTATAGAACTAAAATCTCTCTCTCTCTCTCTGACACACACACACACACACACACACACACACACACACACACCTTTCTTGAGAAGATCTGAGAAATTACATAAAAATAAATCTGACTTCCATTAAAATACATATTAGATTTTTTTAAAAACAAAATCCACTAGTCTCACCACCACAGATGGTTTCTATATGTTACCTTCTAAAATTCTTAAAGAATGTGAGCGGCTTGTCCACACTTCTTCAGCACAACCAAAACTCTTAAGTCCAAGTTAAAAAACAGAACATACCACTGAAAACAGAATTTTTAAACAAATTACCAAATATTTAAAATCTTATATAAATAACACACAAAAATCTTGTTTTATTTTTGACATGACATTGTCTGAGAGGGAGCAGCACTAAGGATGAAAACAATTACTTATACTTTGAAAATATGTACGCTCTCTCTTCTCTTCTAGAGATGTACATTACATGTCTGCTGGTATTCTTGAATGGAATGAACAGCAGATGCTCCACCACCCTTCCCTTCCCATCTGTCTGGGAGATTCTGACGAAGGGACATTTCTCTTACAGCTGTAATGGCAAACCTGGAAACCCCTCGTACAGTCTTAGACCATGTTCCAACCCATTAAGCATCTTAAAGAGCTTGTACATTTTACAAATTATGTATGGCTTATGCTTCAATTTAATGTATAATGACAAGTCTCAGGGATTTAAACATCTCATTGGCAGTTAACAGTTCAAGGGAGGGAAGTATTTCTGGCATTCTTAATCTCAAAAATATAAAAGAATACTATTCATTATAGTCATAGAAAAAGTTGGAGACAGTTCTATTTAAAAACACATTTACCGTAAACACAAGGAAAACAAATAAGAAAATAGATTGTGCTGTGTCTTTGTAAGATTGTCCCATTTCAAAATTCTTTAGGGTCATGAAGATTTCCTATACAAGTAAAACTAGACTTTTGTTCCTTTTGCTTTGAAAAATATTTACAGTGGCATGGAACTACAGGCCCTGACAGAGCAGTAAATATGAGCAAGAAAGAAAAGGTATTTAATTTTCTGAGCATTTTAATTTGTATCATGAAGTTATTATAGATCACCTATGGAAAAATTAGAAAACATTAATAAACATCAGCCCTCATGTAAATCACACAAGTGGCCAAAGTATTATACACTCCACGTGGTAAAAACTGTACATGTATGTTCTGTGTATCTCCTACACTGCAAAATTTACATTATAATTTTTTCATTTCTCAAAAGTTGAGTTGAAAACTGTCTATTTTCTTCTTCTGCCAGAGGAGATGCAGAGACTCTGTGGTGAGCTCCATGCATCGGCCCACGAGCATGCTGCCAGACTTCAGCAGTGGTTTATACAGATGGTGCATAAACAAATGATGGCGTTTCCAAAGCTTTGAGCAGACGGCGTCACGTTTTCTTCTGCCTAGCTAGCATCACGATAAGGATGTGTAGACACAAGTCCACGGCCATGAGGCTACAGAGCTTTGTTCTGGAAGTCTGCTTGGTCTCTGAGTGAAAGCCATCTCTTTCACGCAGCCATACTGTCCCGGATTTGATCCACCCGAAGGGAAAGGTCCCTGAAAGAGGGGCGCTGGCTTACATTGTTGTTCCAGCACTCTGTCATGATCACATAGATCTGTAACGTGAAAAAGTTAAACCAAAGTCAGAAAGACCCAAAGTATCATGTTTGTTAGAGGATGATATGAATTTGGAAATCTTAATTAATTTACATAGGCCAATAGTAATGCTATGGTTATGCCTTGAAACAGAAATCTGTGTATGTTTTCAATAAAACAGAAAGAAAATGGATAATTACTGTGGATTAAAAAAATTGTTGGATCAGGGAGATGGCTCAGTAGACAAATAAGGCTGCACACAGAGCCTGGTAATGAGAGTCAGTCTCTGGGAGCATGCAAGGACTCAGCCCACTACTCTCTAATTCCAGCACCCCTAAGACATGAGAAGCAGTCATGAGGACCAACTAGCCTGGTGGGCTCAGCACAGCAGCAGAAACAACAGAGAGTCTGTCCCAGCAAGGCAGAAGGCAAGAACCAACCCTGGAAGGCTTTCCTCTGATCCCGACGTGCACTGTGGTATGAATGCCTGTAGTCACACCCCACCCCACATGCCAAGACACCCACCTCTATGACACACACACCAAGACACACACACTCAAAATACTCAAACAATACATACATACATAGATGGACACACACATACACACACACCTTTTTCTTACACATGCATACAGAGACACACACACAGACAGACACACACATCTACATCACACTCGCACACATATTATGTAGACACACGAAAGAATGAATGAATGACTTTAAAGCCTGTTACCTCATCTGGGCATCCTTCTGGCCTTGGCAATCTTCCATTGCTCTTCAGTAGCTCTATCAAATGGAACACGATCATTTGCCCTTGTTTATCATTGCCGATCATTCGCATAAATTCCTGAAATAGAAACCCATTTTAAATAACTTGCTAAAATAAATATTACACTAACAAAACAAATGCAAATTAAGATAAAATAGATATAAGAATTTTTATATTAGGTTGGTAACATTTCATTAAATATATAATGTGAATCTAGCAAATTATTCAGCCCTCTCACTGCTGTAAATATGTAGCCTGATGCAGCTCTTCTTTTGAAACAATGAACAGTGATTTACTAACTCATAACTTCTCACTAACAAGTACACTTTTCTTCTAACATGATAGCCAGAATCAAAAGTATTTATTTATGTATAAAAATGGTAAGTGATTATCCAGAAATATGCAACTTTATGTCAGAATGGTACTGGACAATTAAAATCATACTTGTAGTAACTAACTACAGATAAAGTGAGATATTATGAAACGACGTAATAATTAACAGGACTTCACAGGAAGCCTACGAAGCTCAGTTGTATAAAACGATAGGTATTTCTTTGTAAAGTTTCACTTTTATATATAAAATAAGTCTGAAAGAAAATATTACAATATTAAAATGGTTATCTATGAGTAATTTAATTAAAATAATTTTTATTTTTTCATACTTCCCTATACTGTGAGAAATATATATACTTCCAAAAGTTTATTTTAGGTTGTGTAAGGCTTCCTAAAGTACAAGTGCACACTCAATGTCCTTTCCACGCCACTGAGGTGTCCTGGAGGCCTGGGCCCCAGCAGCACTGGAATGATGGACTCTGTAAGGGGTCCACACCAGGCTCCCTGCAGGTTCCAGTTCCTGGGAGAGCAAGCTGCTGTACAGGAAGAGGAATGCTGGCCCTCCTGGCTCTCAGCTGAAGCCTTGCCTTGTGATGGGTTTTTGCAGCTCTCTTTCTGCTTCTCTGCCATGTTGTAATGAACCCAAAGGGCCCTTGGCTTGATAATGGAGTTACACTCTCCACAACTGCAAGCTTTTCTTTATGAATTACTCAGCACCATGTATTTTGTTACAGTCACAGAGACAATGGACAAGAGAATACAATGAATTTAGTTAAGTTTATAGTTATTTTGTTGGGTATTGTTGAATATTGTCCCCAAATAAATAATAACAGGGTTCTAAACCAGGTCTTAGACATGTTACTCATCTTTGTATAATGCCTTTCCTGTGCTTAAAACAAAAGTTAAACAACAAGAGAGGGCTCAGGGTTAAGTTAAGCAACTAAAAAGCACACTGACCACGGGTGGACTTTTACTCTTCTCGATATATGTGAAAAGTTCATATAGAACCACTCCAAAGCTCCACACATCTGAGGCCACAGAAAACTTGCTCTCTGTCAAGGATTCAGGTGCATACCTGCAATATTGCAATCATTTAGAAGAGTTACTTCATGGAATGACACGTTATATTGAAGGGGAAACAAACGACAAACATCCAAGGGAACAAAGAGGACAGAAGGCGTGTGATCTGCTCCACAGACCTTTCCCATTCAGCCTTTGTTCTGTTGTTCTCCCCAGTGATGAAAGACAGCTACGAATCTGACATATGCTGACAGTGGGTCCTCCTAACAAACCAGGAAGCCTGGTCCCAAGACCGTCTAACACACAGAAACCTAAACACATTATTTTTCTTTTGTTGGCAGCACCAGGTGCTAAATGACAAGTTTTTCTAAGAACTGAGATGTGAGATGCTCTTAAGTTGTTCTTTTAAATAAATCCAGATTAAAAATGGGGAGGAGGAAATATAGCTTCTAGCCAGAAATGTAACTTGAAGCCTTGAGAATCAGGAGGGGAAGGGCTGAAGAGATGGCTCAGGACTTAAGAGCACTGGTGCTCTTCCAGAAGTCCTGAGTTCAATTCCTGGCACCTACATGGTGGTTCACAACCATCTATAACCATAGTCCTATGGGATCTGCTGTCCTCTTCTGGTGTGTAAATGTACATACTGACAAACATCTATATATATAAGGTTCATAAATAAATCTAAAAAAAAAAAAGATCAGAAAGGGAGTGATTATGAAAGAGAACATGGAAAATACAAAGCCACAGGAAAATGGTATCCCAGCCAGAGGTGGGCAGTGAACCATGAGTTTTATAGTTCCATGGTCAAGCATGTCTTTATTATAGAAATAGCTACAGAGACCTGTTTGACTAGCTAGACTGAAAACATGAACAAGCCTTAGAGGCAGGTCACTCTCTGTGTGGACAGAGGTCACTCTCTGTTCTAGGACAGCCAGGACTACACAAAGAAACCTTGGCTCATTCACACACACACACACACACACACACACACACACACACACACACACACAATCTCTAACCTTTTCTTCAAAACCTAATTTAAGTTTTACCTGCGCAAGTCCTCCCGTCAGTAGTCAATCTCACTAACCGGCTGCTTATTGCACATCTAGACTTACAGTCGTACTACACAAACATGCAACCAGTGTGTAATCTGTGTACTTAGCTTTTCATTCTATTAGTAAAATGTAATCTCCTTAAGACAATGCTATTATCCTATATCCTAAAGTGCATTTCTCCCTCCTCTTAAACAACTGGCAGGTTTGTCTATGTACCCAGCTTGGCTCAAATTCCAGCCCCAGCCTCTCAGCACTGAGCTTACAGCCATCCTGGTCTTATGGTTTTGGTTTTTAGTTTTAGGGTGGGTTTTTTTTTTTTTTTTTGGTTTTTGTTTTGTTTTGTTTTGAATTTGTAATTAATTTCTTAGTTACATATTGCCAACCCCCAGGTACATTTATTACATAATGCCCCTTTTCTTAGACAAAGATAAATCAAGTCAGGAAAAGACTTAACTTTTCTCTGTAGGTCTTAAGAGGAAGATTTTTTTTTCCATCTTTTTTTGTGTAGTATTTAGGGAATTTGTATATTTTATATCTCTTTAAAATGCTCCTGCTTAAAAGCCACTGTCGATTTTATGATCCAGAAACATATTTAGCAATTACCTAGGAACTGTCTCTTGGAAATAATCATCAAAGAAGGCAATGCCCCTTTCTTCTGGTTTCTTGGGGAGGGGAGGAACCCAAGTTGGCCAGAGCCTCTTTTCAAAGAGCTAGCCCATGTCACAGTATGGTGAGACCAGTACCCAGCACAGGGAGTCAGACGGTCACCAAGGGGATTTAGGATGAACTATGTGTGACAAGCAGTGTGGTTAAGTCCTTTCACTGGAGGAAAAATACCTGTGCAGTAAACTTGTATGCAATGGGCTGTTTCTGCCTGAGTACAGAGAAATGTAAGATTTCTTTCCATCGTGGAGATCTCTTATGACACGGGGATTGTTTACAGCAACAGCAACAGCATGCCCATACTTAATCCTTATTCAACAATAGGTCCTTTCTGTCTCCTGCTTTCATAGAGAGGTTTGCAGTTGAGAGAATGGGTTGGCCTTAATTGTATTTCTGCCAACATTTCTTCTCTCTCTTCTAAATGTAGTTTCCTAGAGTTCTATCATTTAATCCCTCCCTCTACTGCTACCATGTTTCCTGAAGATGGTATTGCCTACGTTTCTACTGAAGTCTCCAAAACACAGTCCATTCTCTTGGCTCTAATGTATCTCTTGTTTCCACATTAAATACCTACAGGAAAACAGAACTCCATCTTCCCAAATCCTGCTGAGTGTTTTACTTTGATTACATAATACATGGAATCACAATACCCAAGAAAGGATTCTTAGGAATTTTTAAAGATAGTTTACATTTTTTGTATTTATGTATACGTGTGTTTGTTTATTTGTACATGTGTGGAGGTCAGAGACAACCCATTGGTTTATGTTTACTTCCACCATGCAGATCATGGGGAACCTAACTCAGGTCTGCTGTTGAGCCTCTGGTCGGCCCAGGAATTATTTTTAACTCTCTCATTGCTGTGTGTAACAAGCCACCATATCTTTTCAGAATGGTCTCCATCATTACAGCCCTAGGCCACAGCCTATGACTACTGCAGAGTAACCCAAGATGCACAAAGACTGCCCAAATGATGTCTGTAGTAAGAAAAGCACAAGCCTTCCCTGTAGGGTGCAATTCTACTTCAACATTTTCTTTCTTTCTTTCTTTCTCTCTTTCTCTCTTTCTTTCGGTTTATTTTATGTATATGAGTTCAATGTCGCTGTCTTTAAACACAGCAGAAAAGGGCATCAGATTCTATTATAGATGGTTATGAACCACCATGTGGTTACTGGGAATTGAACTCAGGACCTCTGGAAGAGCAGTCCATGGTCTTAACCACTGAGCCATCATCTCTCCAGCCCCAACATTTTTTTCAATACTGAAGTAGAAGCACTTTTCCTTGAGCTTAGTACCAACCCCTAAAACATGCTGGAACATGCCAAGAGATTAAGCATCTTGAATAATTAAAGTATTAAGGAGGACAAAGATTTATTTTTAAATAAAATCAAGCTTTAAAAAAAACCATGACTAACTTCTATGGTTTAAAAACTACATGTGATTTCTCTCATATCTTAATTTTGTTTGCTAGAATTTGACTGTGTTCTCTCCAAAATTCAGGTGTTGAAACTTAATGGTCAATGTAGTATAGGAAGGGGGCTCCTTAGGGAATGAGGCCACAGGGATTCTAGCTGGAGAATCAGAGTAAGGAACTCCAGTACAGGCTGCAAGGCTCCTGCCCTTCCACCTCCCTCCATGGAAGAACATGACAATGTGGAAAGACTTGATGAACAATGTGTCTTACTCATGTTCATCCTGACTGCCCGCCCTCGTGACTTATGTCTCCACATTCATTCTCTGGAAGCCAGGTGCCAAAGCTTATATTGTTTGGTGGTTTTTACTATGACCAAAAGAAAAACTAAGGCAGGCATTTAAACATCAGGAAAGAGCGTCACACAGGACGGGCTCTGCAGCATGTCCCACTAGCTTCATGATGACTACAGAAGCACATATTCTCCGTGCGATTCTGGATCGCTGATGCTAGGAACCAAGCACTGGACCTTCTGTGTGCTCCTACCAGCATGTCTGCACTTGCCATTGTCTCGGTGCACATGATGGGGATGTGTGCCTATGTGTGTGCCTATGGAGGGAAGAAGACAACTGTCAAGATTCGGGTCTCTCCTTACACTTTCTACATGGATTTGGGGATTATCTCAAGTCAATACAGCAAGCACCTTTATAGGTGAGCCACTTCACTGGCCTATTACTGCTAGTTTTTCAAAAATAATATTTCACCTGCAGTTATGACTCTGTGTGTGAGGTGATCACTGTAAATTCAGTTCCTCATGTCATGGTGACCCCAACCATAAAATTATTTTCACTGCTACTTCATAACTGTAATTTTACTACTATAACAGTAGCAATAGTTACTAGTGACTAGCAATGAATACTAATGAATAGTAATGTAATATCTGTGTTTTCTGATGATCTTAGGTGACCCCTATGACAGGGTCGGTTGACCTTCCTCTAGGAGTTACTACCTACAGGCTGAGAACTGCTGACCTAAACACTTGACTGAAAATGTCTACAATAAACTTGTTAAACAGCTATCCAAATCTGTGACTTATTCACATGGCACTGGACTGCTGAATCTGAAGAACTTGAGTAACTTAAATTTAAAGTATTTGTATTTTAATAATCCACTGGGAAGAAAAATTTTGTGGTCTCAGGAAATCCAGTTCAACTATTCTGATTCCAAAAGGCCTAGACTAGATGATCAGAATTTTTCCAAGTACCAAATGTAACTTTTAAAGCCCAATTTGGGGTGAAAAGGGAAGTACAAATAAAAGCTTAAGAAGTAAAGGAATAATATAAAATTTCCATGAAACAGAATATCATAATTTATGTTTTCTAGTGGGTACATATACACACAAGTTTTAAAAGCAGCGATGCATTGCCTACTCCTGTAAATGTGCCTACTGAGCAGCCTCTGTAACAAACCGGGCCTCAGAGTCCCTTAAGACACTTGAAAATTATTACAGCACCCCTAAAACTTTTGTTTCAATGGGTGGTATCTAATTCTATGTGCCATTTTAGATCTTTATATTAAAATATAAAAATATCTTATTTCTTTAAAAACGTATTATGTGTTGACATAAATATTTGCAAGTTTCTTTAATGACTGGTTAGATTAAAAAATGCTTCGTAGTCTTGAAAAATTCGGCTAGATCCTTATAAAATGAAAGCTGACAGTCAAAGAATCGTAGTATCTCTATGAAATATTTTGCTTTCAAAAGAGGATACCAGGGACTCCACACAGACCTGCTTTCTAGACCAGAATCAGATGCTGTCTGAAATAAGAACTCAACATGATAAAGGCTTTCATTGCCCACCTTACACAGTGTCTACTGAACAACACCTCCAGTTTATGACGTCATGCACAGAGTTTCTCACCAGACCGCTGGGTATTTCCTGTTTTTTTCTTTTAAGAATGGCCTTAGTCTCTTTCCAAGGAAGGCACAATCAGATCCCGGTCTTTTCTGAGGAAAGGGAACATGTAGACGAATGGAGAGCTGATCTACCCTGAGCTGAGCTACTCCAGCCTAACATTCTCAAGGCCGCCAACCCTTTGGAATGGGCACAGTCAAGTCAGGGCAGGGCTCAGTCTCTTTCTAGTCCTACTACTCACCACACCCAGTCTGCTGCCATCACTCCAGCTCCCTTGGAAGGACTTAGTGAGGGCTTGTTTTCTTGGCGGTTAGTGTGCTAGTCTTCTGTATATTCTAGATACTAATTCTCTGTCAGATGTACAGCTAGCCAAGATTTTCTCCTATTCTGGAGGGTGCTTTTACTTGATTGTTTCCTTGTCCACACAGAAGACAAGGAAAATAATTTTAATTTCATTAAGTCCCACTTGTCAATTACTGGCCTTGTTTCCTGAGTAACCAGAGTCCTTCTTAGAAAGCACTGACCTATATATACCTGTATCTTAAAGTGATATGAATCATCATATCTCTAAAATAGAGGGGAAAGGAACCTCTTCCTTTAAAACACAGTTATAATGCCAATAAACTTATGTGAAAAAAGTTATCCTAAATATTTTAACCAAAATTCTTTCAGGACAGTTTACTATAACAGAGATGAATTGTAAATTTAGAGCATTAAATAAACATAACCGAGAAATATGGGTGACCCATGAAGTTAGCACTAGCAAACTGATATTTTTTTAAATAACTGGAAAATTTTAGACAATACTTATAAATTGACAGTTGTATTCTTTGTATTACTCTTTCTAAATTTTAAACACCATCCTTTTATTCAAACAATGCTGCCTTAATAAGTATTACTTCAGCAGAGAAATAAACCAGAAATTCTATTGGAATAGTATATAAAACGAAAAGAAGTTCATTGTGGTATTCCTAGAAGACAAAATGCATCCTAAATGAACACACTGAAACTTTGCATCAGGTGTGTGTGTGTGTGTGTGTGTGTGTGTGTGTGTATGTGTGTGTGTGTGTGTGCGCGCGCGCACACACACGCACGCGCGCACTATTGCTATTCCTCTGGTGAATGGGCCTGTGCCCATTACATTACCTTCTATGTAACTCTGTTTATGCCTGGACACGAGTGCTGCTGTCAGCCAGAGTCTGAGAAGTTTGTTCCCGGTGGTCAGCAGCAGCTCTTCTCTTGAACTCATAGCAGCTCTGATTACTTGCATAAAGCTGGGTCTGTCACTCTATCATTAAATACAGAGAGGAGCTTATGGGCTCGCATAAATATTTTAAGCAGTGGAACTGCTGAGAAAATCCAAACCCTCACCTATGCTCCTATAATCAGAGCCTAACCAAATTCCCTGGGTTGTCATGGAAACAAGCAGCTCACTCCAGAACAGAGGCCAGCTGGGGATGAGGGTGAGGCAGAGAGTAAACGTGACCGATACATCCCATGAATGTACGAAAAATGCCATGACACCTACTATTATAATTAATGCTAATAAAATGGTTAAATAAGTTAAATAAGTTATGAATGTTCCTGACAATTTTAATTAAAGATAAAATTACTTCTAATGCTTAACTGCTATAAATCCAGTATTTAATTAATGCCATGTTATAACATTATCATGATTTAGAAAGATTCAAACTGTAAATGATAAGATCAGACTGAGTTTGAATCCCAGTGCTACAATTTATTAGTCATATACGTTGGGCAAGCTACTTAGCTTATATGTACAGTAAGTTCCCTCCTGATTAAATGGAGCTACAGGTTTGTCAGAAATGCTTGAGATGAGAAGTGCTGTTTCAGAGCTTTTCAGATTCTGGGACATTTTCTTACATAAATGTCTGTCAGTGAAGCCTCCCGACTGCAAACCTGAGGCTAAGAACCACGTCGGCACCTGAGATGTCTCATGCTCCGTGCCTTTTGATTCTGGGTTTTCAGGTTAGGACTGTTGCATCTCTAATACTCATAGGAATATACATTCTCCGTGGGTTGCAATAAGGATCCCTGAGAGGTTGGAGAGCTGGCTCAGCAGCTGAGACCACATAAGGTTCTTCCAGAGGACCCAGTTCAATTCCCAGAGGACCCAGTTCAATTCCCAGAGGACCCAGTTCAATTCTCAAAGCCCACACCAGGTGGCTCACAACCACCTGTTGTTTTCCTTTTTAGAAAGGATTATTTGAGATAATACATGAGATGCACTTAGCTCAATACACATTAGCTCAATACAAAGCCTAGGATAAATAATGCTATTATTGGGAAAAGTGTTAAACTGAACATTATTAAATATTATACATTAAGTAACCGTAAGACTAAAGTTTGAAGCAAGCCCTCTAAGTCTCATTCCATTACTCCAAAGCCACCGTACTCACCAGAATATGGGGCTTTCCCCCGGCTCCTTCACTTTGTAGTATTCTTTGTCCTGAGGCAAGACTTTGGTTAATCCGAAGTCTCCTATTTTAACCCTGTTCTCATTTTCCACCAATATGTTCCTTGTTGCCAGGTCCCTGTGGATGTACCTTTTTGTACCAAGATATTCCATGCCCTATAACCAAAAAACATATTTTTCCTTTAGTAGTCATACAAATATAATTAATATGGCTGTATTCCTACAAGTTCTCTTTATTAGTTAAGAATACGTTTGTACGACTTGAGTTAGTTCACCATGTTTATTTCCTCTATAAGAGACATGTAGGATGTTGGGTACCTTGCATATCTGAGATGTGTACTGCAGAAGTTTTTTGTGATCTATCCGTTCTTTATGTTTTTGGAGATAGTCTCGTAAACTTCCATATGGTAGATATTCCATAATTAATCTTAGGTTGCGCCGACCTTTTAAGTACAAAAGGAACACAATGTTTTACTGTGCTGTATTTTACTGATTAAATACTGGGATAAAAACTATATGTAAATGATTTAAGTATATACAAAATTTGGGTCCATGATGATAAAAGTTAATCACAAATTAAAGGTGATATAATAGTTAGAAATATAGGTTTTCAATCCAAGTTTTTTAAGAAGCTTTATAAATATTCTTAAACCCCCTTTAATTATTTTTACAAATCTAAATAAGCTATTAAGGAATCTTTTCAATTATAAGAAGCATCTAATATAAAAACATTTTAATACATTATATAAGGAAATTAATTTTGTTAAAAAAGTTAACACTTCTTACTTAAGAAGTGGTGAGAATGGTGATTAACCAACCAGTGGAAATACTGTTGTAGTTCCAGCCCCAGATCCCCCTGCACGATCTCCAAGCCTCTCTCTCGGGCACCGACTAATATACTACCTGGATGACAAAGACACGCCGTGAAGTTCAGACAGGTGTGTCTGGCAACATACCCGCACTGTAGCACACTCCCTTGTACTTCACAATGTTGTCGTGCTGCAAGGATTTCAGGATTTCAATTTCCCTTTCAAAATCTCGGAGGTGCTCTTCAGTGCTGTGCTGCAGTTTCTTCACAGCTACCACCTCGCCAGTGTTGTCCTGCAGCGGGTCATAGCGGCACATCTCCACACTCCCAAAGTTACCCTAACAACACAGGCATTAGGATGGAAGCCAAACGTTTTCAAGACAACTTGATATTAATTTCCAAATATGCAGAAAATGCTGGCTGCTAGAATCAGTAGAAAGAATTCTCAGCTTATGTTAGACAGCTTTTGGAGCAGTAAATGGAAGTATTGTTTTAAAAACTGGGTAGTAAGTATGCCTATAAACAACTTCCTTGAGATGAAGTAGTACTCTTTGAAAAATTAAACAATTAGTGAACATAGTTATTAAAGACAAATCAAGGTACACTAGCAGTTGTGGTAGGTTTCTATAACTGACTTCCAGTAACCTGTTTTCTATCTCACTGCACCTTAGCACTGCTGCCAGTGAACAAGGGTTGTTATGGTCTGAGAATGTGAGGCCCACAGATTTATACAACGAAGGCCTAACCCCTGTCTTATACTGTAGTGTCTTAGACAGAGTGATAAAGGTTAAATGGTCACAAGGGTGGCACCATTATAAGAACGAGAATGACTCCAGAACTTTCCCTCTTTGGATGGCTATATGCCTCAAATATTCCCAAGAGTATTGTACAGAAAAAGGAACAGTCAATTATTAACATAGTTAGGCTAACTTTAATATAATCCTCAATGTTTAGTTTTAAAACATTCAACTGAAACTTCTAATTTAGGTAAAGGTCTCAGCGAAGCCTTCATGTTGTATCTATGCCAAAATCTAATTCGTACTGAGATATGGTATAGATATGATAAACAGACAAGGAAGAGAGCCTATCACCACAAATGGGCCTGCTAAGCACCGTGGCTTTTCTCATCTTGTTATACAGTATAGACTGTATAATATAGGCTATGTATGAGTGTGCAACCTTTTAATGGAACCTCTGTTAGTGAACATGGTCATTCAAGGTCCTACGCTCTAAGCACTCAGACTATTTCTTCCAAGATGAAGTTGGAAAGCAAACAGAGCACTGTATGTTCCCTTCTCTCTTACACTAACTTACTCTGAACTACTAACTTCCCCTTCCAAGTGAGAGACACAGAGTACCTTCAGTTTGGGAAGTATTCCTTAGTTTATATCCATCCTCTTAAAAGATGTTGAATGTGCATTGCATGTTAAAGGACCTGAAGTATTCTTCAGTACAGTGCTATTTAACAAAAAACTTCTCTAATATTTAACAAATAAGCTTTTTTTCTCTACAAATACCCCTTAAATTTTTTGTGAAAAGCATATTTAGTGACTCTAGTCCAAAGCCTTTTTGTTTCCAGAACACAATGTTTGATTATATTCTATTTGAAAACTTATGACAGCTTACCTTGCCAAGCTGCTGTAGAAACTTCAAGTGTCTCTCTTCAAACTGTGTGGGGTCCCTGTCTTCAAAAGCACCAGAAAACCCTAGGGCACCTATTCTCATGTTTGGTAGCATGTCATTTTCTGTTAGTAGTTCATAATCTGTAGAAATAAGGAATGACATGATATTAAATTGGCAAATATATTCTCTGGGTAAAACTGATATTCAAGGTAAGAAACAGAACGAGTTTTAGAATACTAAATAACACAGGGAAATGCAAAATTATTTAGATTATATTTATAGGGGCCTTTAATTATTACCCAGACTTTCAACATAGATTTTTTTTTTCAAAAGGTAAAATACTTTTTTCCTAAACAGGCTATTCACAAAGTAAAGTCCTACTTAATTCCTGTAGTGAGAGGTAAGTCCTAACAGCTGGCTGGGGGGCAGGTGTGCATTTATCTCAGCACTCCAGATGTAGGGACATAGAAAAATAAGCCTATCTCGTGTTTACACAAACAAGTCAATTACAAAATAGATGGGAACTAGAAAAACCAAAGGGGAACTTGTTACAAACTCCACGTAGCCGAGTAACAAATGTGATCAGGTAAACGTACTTCTCATTACCTAAACATACAATAAACAAACAAGTGTGATCAGGTAAACTTGCTTGTCATTACCTAAACATACAATGAATTCTAAAACTCTTGTTTTAGACACAGATAATAAATTCTGTGGTTAAGTTTTCTTGTTCACAAAATAAACAAGAAAATAAAATTAGGTTATAAACAGCAAGAAGGTCTTTTTAAAAAATAAAGACTGCCCAGTCATGTAGGACATATATACAGCAAGATATCAAAGACCGTCTCAGACGGAACTACAAAAGGAGAAGCTATCCAATTAAAGCAAGAGAGATTGAAAGCCCGTGGTCAGGGAGACGGCCCCATTAGTCCTCACCTGGAGTAAACAGGCTGTTAAGATCACGGATGACAGCTCTGAAAGCAGGCCTGAAATCTGGCTCATAGTCCATGCAATTATTTATAAGGTTTGCTAATTCTGTCCACTTGGGTGCAGGAAGCTGATGCTTATCTTCATAGAACTGCAGCTTCTATAATTAAAGGGCCAAATGGTAAGACAAAAAACTCCACAGTGCTGTTACTTCGTGTTCTTTTCACAATTAGAAGGGCCAGGAACTACCACACCATGGAAGAGCCCCTAGGAATCGGAGTGCCTCGCCTTTCAGTCTGCATGAACTTACTCTTTGAGAATCCAGAGCACTCAGGGGCTTATCTCCTCCACTGCAGATCTCCCACAGAGTGGTCCCGAAGCTCCACTTGTCTGTTGCCAGATTTAGATTTTTAGGATTCTCAATGCATTCAGGCGGTACCCATGGTATTCTCTCCTGAAGAACTTGGAAACAACAAAAACAAACTATCGTTAATTAAGTTCCACAAACCATTATTTTATATGTGAAGAGTTCCAAACTTACTTGAATAATCAAGTCTTTCGTGGCTGTATAGGACTGGCTTATGTTTATCAAGTCTAAGGGCTGGCTGAACCTTGAAATCCTACTTCAGTAACTCAGCTTTGACAATTAAGAGCCACACAAAGACTGAGGGAATTTCCCATAGAGGCATATTTTTAAGAGTGTTGTTAGGGGCTGGTGAGATGGCTCAGCAGGTAAGAGCACCCGACTGCTCTTCCAAAGGTCCTAAGTTCAAATCCCAGCAACCACATGGTGGCTCACAACCATCTGTAATGAGATCTGACTCCCTCTTCTGGAGTGTCTGAAGATAGCTACAGTGTACTTACATATAATAAATAATAAATAAATAAATCTTAAAAAAACAAAACAAAAAAAGATTGTTGTTAGAATTAGTATCCTGTGTAGTGATTTTAGATCAACTAAACTTCTTTCCATTAAACCAAAGTGTCTCACTGGGCACACCACCCCACCGCCTTCCCATTAGTCCTGCCTCTCTCTACCACAGAAAGAAACATGCAAAATTTGTCTTAAGATTTACTCTCAATATTCAGTGTGTGAACACACACACACACACACACACACACACACACACACACACACATATATATCATATAAGTAATGTTACATCGTTGATGGGTGTTTTAACAATTTATCAGCAGAGGTCACTGTGACTGGCAGATAAGCAAGGCCCATTACAGGTATCATTACAATAGACAAATGATTAAACTATAACAAACAGTCTCAATATGGAAGACTGGGTAATGTTCAAATCGTGGAATTTCCCAAATAAAGTTTCAGTAGTCTTGAACACCACTGCAAAGAAAGTATCTAAGGAAGGAAGAAACAGTATAAATCTCTCTGTTGGGACTCTGATAAAAAGATAAAATGAGGATAATAATCTACCTTTTGGTAAAGCAATATAGATTATTTTTCTACATATGGAGGAGGTTAAATAGTTCATTAGTTCTCTCTCCTTTACTATATAATTTTTTTTTCAATTTAACTTCTCATTCTGAAAGGTATATTTCCTCAAATGCAGATCTAAAAATCCCTGTGAGGTTTTCCTTTCTGCACTACTGTCTGATTATAGGTGTCCTTTTCAGCTAGCTATCAAAGTTAAGTAGCATTGGCTGAGCCAGAATATTGTACATCAATGCACAAAATCTGATTAATATGGATTCTTAATTTAGAAGATTCAGACAGAAAATAAGTTAAAATACGGCCATCAATATGGCTAAAGTGGATAAAGGTGTTTGCAGCCAAGCTCAAGAACAGAAGTGCAACCCTAAGGCCTCATGGTGGAAGGAGAGAGCCACCTCCCACTAGTTACCCTCTGACTGCACACATGTGCTGTGCCACATGCAGGCCTCCTCCATACAGATAGATGCACAGAAGAATAACTTCAGTGTATGGTAGCACACTTTTAAAAAAGATTTATTTATTTTATTTATAAGAGTACACTGTAGCTATCTTCAGACACACCAGAAGAGGGCATCTGATCCCATTACAGATGGTTGTGAGCCACCATATCGTTTCTGGGAACTGAACTCAGGTCCTCTGGAAGAGCAGTCAGTGCTCTTAACCACTGAGCCATCTCTCCAGCCCAGTAACATACTCTTTTACAAAAGGAGAAATGAACATAGTCACAATTTAACCATAACAGTTTAAATTACTAAAAGTAGTAGCTAAATGTCATTAGTAAGCAAGAACAGTAATAAACTAGAATTAAAGGAAAACGAACATGATTTTCATGGTACTACCCAAACAACATTTAAGAATACTGAGCGCAGCCGATCCAGAACTTACTGTCCTTCGGTAGAACTGTGATGCTAATGCCAGGATCACTAAGTTTGATGAAAGGTGGATTCCCCGTTCTCCTATCTTCTTCTCTGATAAGCAGGATATTTTTGGCACAGACATTCCCATGAATAAGGGATTTTTCTTCCTATTAAAGTTAAGTGAGCATGCATTCAAATATCAACATACAAATACGTGTGCATATAATATGCCCAAAACTACAGTGCAGATTTAAAGAGGACAAAACACAGCACAGTTAATACTGATGTGGAGTATACTTTAGACAGTAAAAGGAAGTCTTCAGTTTCTTTAACTGATGCAGTAATCTATACCCACAAAGAAATGAGCATTACTTTTTAAAGGAGACTCTAAATGATTAGCACTTCTAGGTGGTAGCTGACATTAGGAAAGACAACTTCCAGTTCAGTAAACGTACACTAATAACTGGAAGGCGTTCTGGCAGTGTGTGCCTGCCAATACTGCTTTCTCACTGTACACTGTTCAATGCCTACAAATACCGCAGCCTGCTTTCTGCTATTGCAGCAGCACAATATGCATCTATAAACTCAAGTGATAGAAACTACGGGTGTCTACAGGAGTTGCAGGAGGTTAGTGGAGGCAGCACTGACTTTCAGAGCTGATGCAATACCTCCATGTGCATAACCATCCCTTTCAGAGCTGATGTACTACCTCCATGTGCATAAGCATCCCTTTCAGAGCTGATGTACTACCTCCATGTGCATAACCATGCCTTTCAGAGCTGATGTACTACATCTTTGTGCATAACCATGCCTTTCAGAGCTGATGTACTACCTCCATGTGCATAACCATGCCTTTCAATGCCTAACACACCAAATGACTTGGCATTTATTCCAAGACTTCCTTATGGTTGCCAGGTTAAAATATGTATAGTAATTTTACAAAATAGAACGGGCAGTTTTAGTTTGTTAAAGAGAATTCAGGAATCACTTACTAGAAAATGCATGGCCCATGCCAACTGCTTAGCCACTCCAAGTTTCCATAATATATTTATGGAATTTTTGTTTTTTTTCAGGTATGTATCCAGTGATCCAAATTTTACAAACTCTTGAACCAGAATGTCTGCATTAAAATATAGGTGATGATAAAGCTCAAGTATACATCCAATTAAAATGTATAATTCAAAATTTCAAAGCACTTAGGTTACTTGTGGATACAATAGGCAAATAAATTAAACAAAATGCATCATAATATTGCATCATAGTTCCTGTACTAACATAAAGGAAACAATAAATACACATGACTGTGCTTTTGTTTTTGGCCTATTCACAACAGTAAGAGGTAGGATACCAAACAATATATACCCAACACATAATTTTATATATAACATACTACTTATTATACAGTGTAAATATACACACTCCAGCATAACTGGGGAACCTACCTAGTGCCAATATTCGGTCACGTCAATCAGTTTCATTAATAATTCAGTCTAGCATATATATGCTTTGTTTTCATAACTCCAAATAAGTTTGTACTGAAAGGACCAGTTGCTCCAGTGTTACACGAGTCACCCATAATTGTATTGTGATGTGCACACAAAAGCTTGTATCTGTTTACTGTAATCCTCATCCATCACCTGGGCTGTAGTAAGACATATTAACTCTATTCTACATTTTAGCTTTAAACACCAGTCTGTCTGGTTTTTTTGTTTGTTTGTTTTTTTACAAGATATAACTGCAACAGTCCCACAGTGCTTTCAAGTTCAACAACATCTGTAATTCCATGGTTTTGCTGACACCTATCGTAGTCCTAAATAATAAGGATTCTGAGACAGGTTATGACACTGACAAAGAAAAGCAGGTGGTTTTACTTACTCTCCTCTCCACAGACACATACTCCATAATTCAAAACCAAATGCTTGTGAGAAAGCTGACTCATCATGCTTGCTGCTTCAAAGAAAGACTAGAGGGAGGAAGGGGAAGACAAGAAACATGAATGTCTGTCTGTCCAATGATGTCTGTCAGTAAAGATACCCCTGACTTAAGAGAACCAGCGTGTGTCCTACTCTAGGCTGGACAATGGGGTATTTTTAGTTTGGTGCCCTCCAAGCTTATTCTTACGTAGATGAGACTGTGGAGGAGTCTGTAAGGCTCTGAGTAGCTACATTTAAAGGGAGTAGCCTTGGTATATGTAAAGATTTAATTATACCTATAACACAACACTGAAAGCAAGTAATGCATTAATGTTATTTTAAAAATTCTATTAATTTTAGGCTGGAATGATGGCTCCTGGCACGCACAGGGCCATTAACCACTGCTTATAACTCAAGTTCCAAAGGATCCTATACTGTCTTCTGACTCCCACAGGCACTATGCACGTATATGGTACACAGACATACATACATGCAAACCAACCATGACATAAGGTAAAAATAAAGAAATTAAAAAGAAAGAACTAAATAAACCCTAAGGATAAAATTTATAGAAAAAATAAAATTCTCAAACGTTCTGTAGTCTGCTCATCATGTAGTCATCGATGCTCCTCTACAGGAGCTGGTGAGGGAAGGCAGTGCCAGGCTGGTTTCTATTCTGTGTGTTCCCCTCCAGGCCTTTCTCCACTAGCCATCATTGTTTAATACACAATGTCATCAGCAGGCCAGCTTGTCCCTGCTTTGCAGGAATATTTTTCCTCACTCCTTTCTTTTACTCTTTTTCTCTCAGAGAAGCTGGTCTGCTTTGCTGTGCAGATGTGCACCTCAGCCTCCTGGACACAGACCCTGCTTCATCACTTTAGCACTCTCCTGCAGTCTGCCCTTTGCCAGAGTGCTCTCCCGCCTCTTCTCTCTCCATTCCTCCTTTAAGCTCTTTCCCCCAGCGCCACCCAGGAGTCCAGGGTGGGTTTTCCTTTTTCTTTCCACGTACCCATGACAACTAATGCTCCACACATACAGACCTGTCAGTGCTCCTTTATTTCTTACAGTGATTAGTGCTTGTGGGCAGACGGTTTACAGTCTGAGTACTGCTCTCTACTCACTGAGGGTCTCTCTCTGGATAGCAACTGCTGCTGAGGGCAGTATTCTGTTTTATAGAATTCTATTTTATACAATCGAGTAGGGTGCCCTCAACAGCGATCTAACCAAGTGCATTATATATGCATGAAATTGTGTATAGAATAAATACATTCTAAAACAAGTAAGGTGGAGAGGAATAAAGATACCCAGTGTTGATCTCTAGCACACACCTACATACATACATAAACCCCACACATAAGCCCTAAAAACAGAAATTCCACATGACCTGGCTATACTGCTTCTGAGCATAAACCCAAAGGACTGTGTATCCTACTATAGAGATCCCTACACATCCATACATATTGTTGCTATATTCACAACAGCAAGGAAATGGAATCAGCCTCAAGGCCCATTAACTGACACCTGGATAATGAAAACACATATACACAATGACATATCATATCATTACATATACACAATGACATATCATTACATATACACAATGACATATCATTACATATACACAATGACATATCATTACATATACACAATGACATATCACTTAGTCATAAAAAAAAAAGAAAATTGTTAGGTTTGAAAGAAAACAGACAGAACTGGAAAAAACAGTATAAGTGACGTAACTCAGTTTGGCTCAAAGAAATAAATACCACATGGTCTCTTTTATATGAATCCTACCTTCTAATTTTTATGCATATGAATGTACATGTATGCATAGAGTCTAAATATAAGCAAAGAGCTCATGAGAGGGAAGAGGGAGTAACAGAATGTATAGACATAAAAGTAGAAGGGAAGGCTAGAAATGAAAAGACTGAAAGATGGAGGGGAGGAGGGGCAGGAAGGGGAGGGGACAGTCAAGAAAAACTAATGTGTAAAAAATCCGTAAGTAAATCAGGTATCTGTAAGCTAATTAAAACTAAACTAAATTAAAATAAAAACCACAGGCGTCTGTACAGAGGGATCTTGTATTATAGATAAAGCTGTTCCCAGAAACCATGGGTTGGTAAGTGGTAATCCTAGCACCAGGGATGGGATACCTCCTTATATATGGTTGGCCAGTGAGGCCTGAGGCCCTCAAGATAATACACACAATTACCATGCCTATTGGTTGTGCACCAGGCTAGACTGTAAGAGCCTGTTGCTGAAGATGCCACACATCTGAGTCACAGGACATAAATAAATCATGCCAGAACTGGGCTGGAAGCTTCGTACCTGGTAGGCAGCCCTCACGGTCTGGCTGCTAGGCCAAAACTGTCACGAACAGTCTCTTACTCAACTATGGCTCCTTTATGCAGCAATACCAATCAGCCAGACAAGATGCCCCTAACAGCTCGATGGTGACATGTCTTTTAACAGGTTGTGTTTTGATTAGATTTGAGACCTGCTTCGCTGGAGGAATTCAGGCCTGAGCAGTGAAGCTACTGCTACTGTCCTGCTACATGAGCATGGGATCTCCATCCAACTGCCCTGAAAACAATTGTCTCTGCTCACAGACCAGTGTTGCTGTCAGCCTTGGTCCTGACTAGCTTCTTTCTGCAGTGGTCAGCAGTGACCTCAGAGACTGATAACTTGTCAAAGTACTGAGAATAAGTGACTCTCAAATTCTAGCCATAAATAAGACATCTAGATCACCCACTCTGTGACTAAGAAATGTCCCCTATATGGTTATATATCCAACACTTAGGTTTTGTTGGTGGTGCTGTTTGGGGAGATATGCTAGAGGAGGTAGTTCACAGAGGACAGCCTTGGAAGGCTCCTGTAGCTCCACACTGAGGATAGCCTTGGAAGGCTCCTGTAGCTCCACACTTCCAGTTCTTACTCTTCCTGCTCCTGTCACCACGTCACGCCTGCTCTGTTATGATGAACTCTAATCCTTTTGGAATTGCAAGTGAAAATAAACACCTTTATAATTTGCTTTTGGCTGTAGTGTTTTATCACAGCAATGGGAAAGTAAATAATATATATGCCCTACAAGGACCATTGTAGGAGAAACCGTGTGCCTGCAGGAGGAAGGGTGGTATGGAATGATCACTCTGGGCTTCACATGGATGGTGCACTCTTGAACTTAAAGCAGCTGTGTTTACCTGGATATATATACATATACATATATATGTATATTTATGTACACATACACACACACACACACACACACACACACACACACACACACACGCACACAAGATGAGGCCTCTCAATACTCTTTCGTGGCGGGAGGAGGAGCTCACACGACTAAGGAGTTTACCACTCCCTAAGGAGTTTACTGGTTGACAGGGGATGGAGACATATGGCTTTAATGGTAAGGTGAGTATCCTCCTGTAAGTCAACCTTCACCCACACTCACGTAAGCAACCCTAATAAAGCTCCCTAGGTCACTCAAAGATGAAACAGGAGAACAGAGTTAGTTGGGATGAGAAAGAGGATCATTGGGAGGGAGACATGAGAAGGTAACAGACTAAATGCTTGAAATATATTCTGTGTGTGTATAAATATTTCATAATAAAACCTATTTTATGCATAATTAATATATGTAATAAAAGCATACAATTTTATAATTTTAAAGTCTCATATGCATTTAATGTGTTTATGAATACATACACTTACATAGTGTAAAAAGATGAAGGATTCAACAAACATACACACCTCTGAGTAGTTCCTATGGGCTTTATCTAGGACTTTCAAAAGAACTTCTGTTTCGTGCAGCTGACCATAATCTCCAACTTCTCTTCTTACACCTTTAAAAATTTTTGTAAAAGTACCTTGGCCAAGACTTTCATTCTTTAAAAGAAAAAAAGGAAAGTGGGAGGTGAACAAAGACGGAGGAAGAATTAGAAAATAGAAAACACATTCAATGACAAAAATGTTTTTAAAAATGATAAACATTTTAAAACTGAACCTAAATTTGAGGTTTGAAATTCTCTATTCTTCTCCCTTAAATATAATTAAAAACAAAATCAAGGATTAATAAAGTATATTTTGACTACTGTACTTTCATGTCTCCTGCAATGGCTACAATTATTGCACTCCTTAAAGAGCCAGCCGTTGCCTAAGTTTGTTTACACACAACCCTTCCTAGGCTTGCCTCCTAGTACAGTACAAAGGCAGGACAGTGTGGTGGCAGAAGCCTGATTGGTTTCTTACCACTCACCAGCCGCCCTTCAGAAGGCCACAGAATGAATCCCTGTGTGCTTCTGTTACCTGGGGCGTCAACACCCCTGCTCCTCCCTCTCCCACTTCTCATTTTCTCTTTCCTGTGTGGCCCAGGCTGGCCTTGAACTCTTCATATAATGAGCAATACTACAAATGTCCTGTAGAACTGCTTTGATTATTAATACGTGAATAAACACATGAAAGTAGCAAAGCCTGAAATAAACTAGATGACCATCTGCCACCACCACTATGAGTACTAGCATTTATCATGTATCTGCCCAGAATAACTGCTGAAGGCCTGCATTCTGAAGCCGTGCTGCCATGTTCAAATGCAAGCTCCACCACACAGTACTTCAACCGTCAAGTTCCCCGGCTGCTCTCTGCTTCTGTCGTACCTGAAAAACAATGCCCTTGCATTCTGCAGTTCCTCTCCTCTCTAATTCTACCCACTCGCTCTGTCCCTCCCCCTCCGCCCTTCTCCATCTCCCTTGTGTGGACTGTTTCTCAGGCTGAAGCTGGGGAATTCACTATTGTACCCCAAGCAGGCCTCAAGCTTACTTCCTATCTCCTACCTCAGTCTCCTGAGCACACGTGTGACAGGCATAAGCCAATATGCTTCATTTAAAATTCTGGGGTTTGCTGTTATGTTTGAGGTGCTGCGATTCAAGTCAGAACTTTGTACACACTAGACAAACCCTATCCATCGCTGAGCTACACCAGGACTGCTCTCCAGTTCCCTCAGTCTCAGGTCAGTGGTGGGAGAGAACCCGATTTCTACACTGTCAACTAAGCGGCAAGTGCAACAGTAGATTTTTACACAACTATTCCTTCTTTCCTGGAATTCTGTCTTTAAGTAACACATCTTAAATGTTTTCATTTTGCTGTTTTCAAGTCCTCTTTAAAGACACCTACATTTTATGGTCTATGCTTGAAAATTATATAAAATTATTAGACGTTTGTTTAATGTTTGGTTTGATGACTGCTACTTAATCTTGGGTAGCTTCCCTGTATGTTTTAATTAAAAGCTTATTTTTGGAGTGGTTTATCTATGGGAATCTTGGACAATGTGAGTTAAGAAAATATCTCTTTCTCTTTCCTTTTTGGTTGTTGTTTTTTGTTTGTTTGTTTGTTTTTGTTTTTTGGGGGGGGTTGTTTTGTTTTGTTTTTCGAGACAGGGTTTCTCTGTATAGCTCTGGCTGTCCTGGAACTCACTTTGTAGACCAGGCTGGCCTCGAACTCAGAAATCCGCCTGCCTCTGCCTCCCGAGTGCTGGGATTAAAGGCGTGGTCCTGTCTTAATTTACTGGCTTAGTGTTTCTCAGATCGTGTAAGGGATATAACAAAGCCTAAACTCAAAAGCTTATAAACTCCTCTTTTTTTCTCACTAAATCAATTAAAACAGACAATATTAACTTTCTTCTCCTCTTGCTCATAGGCAAACACGTCACACTCTATACACTAGATGCACACTTTTGTAGGTTCCAGCTCTATTTCAAGATAAGTCTCACTTCTAAGTCATGCCCTTGAACAAACCTAGCATTTCTTTGTAATGCTTCTCATTCTAACCTCTATGATACAAAGACAGACTCCTGCTCTCTCACACCACACACTAGTCAAGCCACCACCTATGGACTATTTTGTTTTCAGACCCTTAAAGACAATCTACAGAATTCCCCTTACTTGCTTGTGTACATGGGAACTAAGACAGCTGTCTTTAGCTTTTAAATTTCCCAAAGGAATATTTTTGAAGTTCTGAAAAGAGAATATAACTCTATTATTAATTAATTCTGCTAATTTATGCTGCAAGACTGGCATATTTCCTAAGATTTATGAATTTTATAAATGATAAATCTTGAAATGCAAGAAATTTTTTATAAATTATAATAAAATGTCAACTATAACATGAATCTAATTATCAACTAAGAAATTTTAAAAGACACTGCTTTAAAGGACAAAAAAAAAAAGAAACCACCCAATTATCAAGATTGGCTTACAAATATTAAATCTTCATTCCTGATTTTGTGAAACACCATTTGATTCACATTATTATGCCTCTGTAATGTTGGTGAGATCTGAACATCAGATATACCATTTGTTCTGAAGACGAGAAGATTTGATTTATCTGGGGGAAAAAAACACAACGTATCTGTTTCATATGTGGGTAGGTCTGTATATAATCAAAGCACAGCAAAATTATGACCTCTCCAGATAAGTGACACGAGTGTGCTCTGTGTCTAAGAATCTCTCAACAGCTGCTTAGTTATTCTAGGAATGTTATTATTCAAATCTGGTGGAAATACTCTTACTAGCTAACAAACACATTCAAACTTACAATCACTTCTTAACAGAATTTATTTTCTTGGAATTTTAAAGAAATTAAAGAGATTCACAATCTTTTAATTTCATTTTAAAAACAAGAAACATTAAATACATATCCTAAAAATATATATGAAAGATATAACATGCAGGAATTTGGTAGTGGAGTTTGGAAGTTTCATAAGCAAATGGCTGACAAGTTCAAAGTAATTATCTTTAGAACACCTTAGAAAGGAGCTTCCAGTCACTCTCAGGCCACATGTACCACAAAGCATAGGAGAAAGATCAACTTGCTTTCTTTCATATAGCCCTGCCTTTTGCCTACTTCTTTTCAAATCACTACCCACTACATGCAGACTATGACTAGAATAACTGGAGAGTTGTTACCTTTTGGCTTTGGGGGACAGCATTTGGTAAACTGGAAGATGATACTATCTGAGCGCACAGTTTCCATCTGATAGCAATTCAAAAGGTCCTTAAGATTACTGAAGTTCCTCTTAGTCCCACTGAGGTTGTATTCTCCATTCTCATTCTTCGTAATCAAACAGTGTTTATATTCAATGACATTTTCTCGCTATGTAAGTTTAATTATAAAAAGAAGAAAAGTCACATTGATAATTAGGCAGATTCTTCAGCCAAAGGGGCTATCAAAAACCAACCAACAGAATATTTAGACAATGAAGCTATAAATCCTAAGGCAGTGCCTCTGGAAGGCATTCGATCAGTGCCACATCCTACAGAAGAGCTCAGTAACTGATTTCAGTGGAAGAAATACTGCCTAACAGCACCACTGTCTGTACCAGCTTCCCTTGTCTAGTGCTGGTGCAGCATACGGACCTTCAGGAGTTCACTGCTTCCTCGCCTCTATTCTGCCCATCAGCACACACCCTGATGTGACTGTATCCATCCCTTAACTCACTGAAGTGATAACATGCTTTAGTGGTGAGGCTCCCCTAACAGGACTAACTTTGTCCCCAAGCAAAGAATATACATTTCATTGTATACTATTCCATTTTTGTAATTATCTCTACTATGACATTGTTCAGTTCTATCTTAAAAACATTTGTCTTATGTAATAATGAACTACTTCATTTATCTTAATAATTTGACCTGCTTTATTACTGTATTTCTCCAGCCTGGAGCAATTTATAAATTACTTTTAATGCCTCAACTCAATCGCATGTCTTTTATATTTTAAAACAGCTTTCTGAATAAATACTATATTTTCTGACATTGTCTATTTCTGCCTATACTAATCACAATGCTTAACTGGGTACTTTAAGTATACTTTAAAGTTTTTGTTTTCCAACAGATTTTTGAAACATAGGTTTCTATCATATATTCTCTAATTTCTCATCACACCTATGAGGCACAGTGATTCACATAAACATTTGAGCATGTTGAGTAAATTATGTAATGGTGAAGGGACGAGGTACATACACCTGCTGCACTTATACACAATTCCTTCTCTACATGTGCTAAGTGCTAGGTAGGTGCTTTTATGAAATAATTGAATAACATCTTTACTTTCTATATTTTTATAAAATAAATCTAGATGTTGCTACAAATCCTCTCAAGATTTAGAGCATGTAGCTGCATATATTTTAAAGATAAATATGCATGTATTTTAAATATAAATATGGATAAAAAATCTTCGATGAGATCCAAATTCACGTGCATTTAGCAGTGAGCATCTAGTGCACTTCATGTCACTGGTGCTCTGATTGTCACAGTTAGTAACCTATTCTATAAATCAGAAAATGTTCTTGTCACTTATTTTTCTCTAAATGACTTGGTAAATATCTTTGGTTGTTGTAAGTAGCCTCAAGTATACTTAACAAAATACCACTTGACACATGGTTAATACTCAAACACTAAAAAAATAAAATGAATGTCAGAAACAGAGGCACTATAGTTATTTATGTATTTACATTAGCTTTATGGATTATTTATTTTATAATATATTAAAATATGCCAAGTATGACTATGAAAATTACCATCTCAAGAACTATAATTCTTAGTATTAAAAATAAAATACTTCTTGATGGAGAAAGACAGATTACACAACATGTTGCTATTAATAAACGTGACCTACTAACCTCCACAGCAAAGGTCAGAAAGTATTTGTTGAAGTCCTTAGGGCTACATCGGAGCACATACAGCCCGGTCTGGTTACCGGCCTTCTTTAGTTTGCTGATGGCAAAATCCATTCTACAAGTCAAGGAGAAATGACATGAATGGCAGCGTGCACATCTAACTGACAGAAGGCCACACTCCTCAGAACACTCCCTACTATATATAGTTACAAGATTTGTTTTCAAGAGAAATAAGTGTATCAGGTTATTTTGTAGTGAGTTCAAACCAATTCAAGGGATAATTATATTAAGACACTATGAAACAATAAAACCACGAGAAAAATTCATTCATCTTGATGTTCTTTCTTTTTACATATTGAATAACTTAAAAAATATATTCCCATAAAATCTCTCATGTCTCTTCTATCACAGAAGCACTAATACAAAATTACCTTTCTATATTTACAACAGTATCAAATCTAACAGAAGATCTGCAGTGACTGGAAAATACCGGTCCAAAGATTTGCTTTGTGCAAAAAGAATTAGTATGTGCATAAATTTCAAAGATGCAGCACTGGAAAGCAGGACGTAATTTACATAACAATAGGAATGCCTGCACAGGTGCTGGGCATAAGGTCCCTGTCCTGCTGAGATTTTTTTATTAGATATTTTCCTCATTTACATTTCAAATGTTATCCTGAAAAGTCCCCTATACCCTCCCCCTGCCCTGCTCCCCTACACACCCACTCCCTCTCTTCCTGGCCCTGGCATTCCCCTGTAATGGGGCATATGATTTTCACAAGACCAAGAGGCCTCTCCTCCCATTGATGGCCAACTAGGCCATCCTCTGCTACATATGCAGCTAGAGACACAAGCTCTGGGGTTACTGATTAGTTCATATTGTTGTTCCTTCTATAGGGTTGCAGACCCCTTTAGATCCTTGGGTACTTTCTCTAGCTCCTTCATTAAGAGCCCTGTGTTCCACCCAATAGATGACTATGAGCATCCACTTCTGTATTTGCCAGACACTGGCATAGCCTCACAAGAGATAGCTATATCAGCAAAATCTTTCTGTCAGCAAAATCTTGCTGGCGTATGCAATAGTGTCTGGATTTGGTGGTTGTATATGGGATGGATCCCCAGGTGGAGCAGTCTCTGGATGGTCCTTCCTTCAAGCTGAAACAGGCAAGAGCCACCTGGAAACAGGGCATCTCAATTGAAAGCCTGCTCAAATTGGACTGGCCTGTGGCTGCTTCTGGGGGATGATCTTGACTGTTAAGGGACGTGGGAGGGCGCTGCCTACTCCGGTGATGCTTCCCTTAGGCGGGTGATCCTGGTTTGTATGTGAGAGCAGGCTGCTGGTAAACAAGGAGAGTGACAAAGGAAGCAGGGTTTTCATGGTTTCTGCTTCAGTTCCTGTTTGAGAGCCTGCTCTGACTCCCTCTATGATGAACTGTAACCTGGATTGTAAGCCAATTAAAAGGCCTTTTCTCTTCAAGTTGCTTCTGCTCAGCAACAGAAAGCAAACTAGAACAGTAATTCTTAGCCTTGGGTATTGAAAGGTAAAGACATCAAAATACAATTAGGTATAAATCCAAACTATATTTAATTAGAATGTCCAAACACTAAACCTTTACGGCCCTGTGGAAAGTTGCCCTGCACAGTACTAACCTAGAAGCATGGGTATAAAGCACATTTTGTAGTTAAGCTTCAGTAGAGGTTAGACTAAGGTTAAACTTCAAATTTATTACTGAGGTTTCTTCACAGTATTTCAAAGTTAATAAAAGATAAGCAGGAGGGGTCTTCATTTGTTTGCTTTCAGAGCCAGACTGCACCCTGAGCTACACAGTTCGAGGCAGACACAATGTCTTTAAGACTATTTTGGATGTGCAGCCAATCACACCATGAATGTGGACCCTTCAGATGAGAAATGACTGTGTGACTGTAAAACATTTCCCTCTGGAAAAATGGACCTCTCTGGAGACCAGGACGGCGTGTCAGTGTCTTCCTTACAACTGTCTTGTTGCTTTGAGGAAAGGTCTCTCACTGAGCCAGCAGCACTCAGATGTCTGTCTGGCCTGAAGCTCTCAGGATGTGCCTGTCTGTCCCATCTGTTAGATCGCTATGTTCAGTCTTGTACTGGAGTGGCTGGAATTTAGACTTAGGCGGTCCTTACTTATGCTAACCTAGCAGCCAGCTCCTAGAACTGCCCTGTGAGACCTGGCGTCCATTACTCACGATATCGGGCCATGGCAGTTGCTGTGTATGTTCTCCAGCACGGTGGGGGGAGCCACCTCTCTACAGAGGTAATGGTGCGCATCTGCAGTTAGTCTGTAATACCCGTCAATTAACGACACGAATGACAAGGCTTCTTTTAATGAGCTAAGTTCTATTTCCTAATCAGAAAAGAAAAGGGAAACCATGAAATTAAAAAACCAATTAAGTTCTAATGTTGAAAATTCTCTATACTCTATTCTGGCTAATTTCCTCTAAATTGTTCAAGTATTTTTTATAACTTCCAGTTAGTTCCTCAGCATCATTTAACAGATCCTACTATATGATATGTAAGACCCTCCCAAACACAGGCTTAGCTCACCTTCCAGTTACTCAACATTCATAACTTAACTCTACATTTCAATGACCCTGCGAGAGTCAGTCGGAATCTAATATATACATAAAAGTTGAGATTAATTATAAGTACAAATGTTTATTTTTATATACTACTCAGACTAAAATACATATGTTAGGATATGGAAGTATGCTGTGATTTTTTAAATTAAAATATATACATATGAACATATAATCAATCAAAATGTGGCACTTTATCTAATAGAAAAGCATACACACATACTTAAAAAGTACTTATTTTCCATCTTTCAAAATAATCAATGTAATTATATACTTTTTTAAAAAGCCCTACTTATAGCAGCAAAAAAAATGACATATGTTGAATTGAACTTAACCAAAAATTTGAAAATGATTGTTAGAAGTTTCAAAGTACTCTTGTACAATATAACAATAAAAAGAAAATGAAGTATGTTCTTGGATAAGGAAATTCAAAATTATAAAAATATCTCCTAAACTGGGCACAATGGCACATATGCCTTTAAGCCCGGCACTTGGGAGGGAGATCTCTGTGAATTCAAGGCCAGCCTGGTCTACAGGACAACCAACGCCACATAGTGAGACCCTGTCTCATGAAAAACAAAAACAAAACAAGCACAGAAATTCCAAATTAATTTCTAAATTGCACAATCTCCAAGAGAATGCTACCAGATACTCCAGTTGATACACATGGGAAAACCAGACAGACATGGGACTCTGAACACCAGCGGAGTCGGCATCAGAGAAGTGATGACTCGCGCATCACAGAAGGACACCTCCTCCTCCTGCCTACCTGCCTGCCTTTCCTCTAGTTCCCAGATCTGCATACAATAAAGAGCATACTTATGGCTATAATCAAAATACTTAAGTAATTTTTGATACTAAGACTCTATTATACTTCTGAAAAATTGTAAAATAGAAACATTACTAATATATAATACAAACTTACCAAAACTTTACCATCTTGTTTATGGACAGTTACAATTCTACTTTCATTTGAGCATTCCTGGTTTGCTTGCTTAATACTGACATCAATAATATCAGGAAAATCACAATATAACTGTAAATCCTGTAATCAAGAACATTTAAGAAGGTACAGTGACATTTCAAACAAAGCTTGAGAAGGTGCTGATAGCCACTTAAAGTTCTTTAAAGGTATACTGACAGCAATGTATAGGCATTGAATGAGATTACTTCTCCTAAATATTGAACCTGAAGATGAAGTTTATGTTTCTTGTATTGACTTCAAAATGAGAGCACTAGGGGCTGGAGAGATGGCTCAGTGATTAAGAGCACTGGCAGCTCTTCTAGAGGTCCTGAGTTCAATTCCCAGCAACCACATGGCAGCTCACAACCATCTGTAATAGGATCAGATGCCCTCTTCTGGTGTGTCTGAATAGAGTGACAGTGAACTTACATATATAAAATAAATAAATCTTAAAAAAACACACATACTAAAAAAAGTGAGAACATTAAAGTATGACAATGTGATGCAGGAACTTAACCCAGTTAATATTAAAAAGAATGAGTGTCAGAAAAGTAGAAAAATATCAACTATTTTAAAAATTAATATACTAAATTGCTGAAATCATATACGAATAATACAGTGAACAAGTTTAAGTGTTACAATGCAAATATAATAGAACTAATTATATTATCAAAATTGATTAGTCTTATGATTGTACTTAAATTTCATAAGTTAAAGAATAAAGGAATGAATAAAGGAAGAATAAAATTTAATGTTAACTTTAAATCACTTAGAGAATTCAATCTTTCTCTGAAACTGTAAGAAAGTCATTACTAATTATTTTGCCACAAAAATTAACAAAACATTTAAGAACATTGTGATACAAACTATAGTTACAACATTTTTACATAAATAAAATTTCTACCAGCAGAGAATGGCAAGAATTTACTCAAACAACCACATTGACTTTGCTTTTATGGGCATATTCTACTTAAAGAAGAAAGAGCAAGAACGTATCATTAGGATTACCTGTTCTGTCAGTGTCTCACTTTCCTTATGTTTCCCTCTCGACCACTGAATTCCACCGTTTCCAGTTATTATAATGGTTGCAAAAATCTCCTCACCTGAAGGACCTCTTGCAGATTCTTTTACTTCAAACTGTTCTGTGTAGAAGGCAGACTGCAGGGTTTCCAGGTTTATAAGATACTTAAGTTTTAGGTTCCTGGCAGTGGCTTTACATTGACTGAATTGCTGAATGAATCTGCGAAATCTGTACCTTATTCGCTTCCGGGTTAAAATGTGATAGTCTTGGATCTTCGCTCGAATGCACTTTGGTAAGAATGTCTTGTAGCTAGAAATAACAAGTACATCGCAAACAAAACAAATTCAGGAGATTATTTCGTACCTTTTCCCACAATTAGCAGGTTCAACATAACTACCATCTGATATATATGCAAGAATAAATTCTCATTTGATAGGCATTCTCTTGGAGACAACACAGTTTATAATATGACATATTAATTTTCTTCCTGAAGTGAAATGAGTAATTTGTCTAGATAATAATAAAGTCTCTAAAAGCTTGTTTTCTCTAATTACTTTATATGCCTGAAATGATTTATAAGTTTGGGCATTTCTCTGTGCTATAAATATTTCCTATAATGCTATACTCCAAATTTTACCTGAATTCTGCAAACATCCATGGCTACTGCTTGCTATATAAACACTTTATTGTTTGTATTATTTTGTAAGCTTAGCTTCAATAAGTCCTAATAATTTCATTCTGATCAAAACAATTCCTTTTAGAAAATTTGCAATTCTTCTGTATATTCATTTCTATGTACAGTAGCCTTGAGAAGATAGCTGCATTTCTAAAGCACATCTACATTGAATTTGCATGCTAACCTTTACTCCGCACAGCCATCTCTTGACTGGCTAGTTCTTATGAGAGGAAAGTGGTCTGGTATTTGTTCTAGAGGTGAGATAGGGGTTCCACCCTCTGTTCTCAGAATCTGTGGGCGCCACTTCATAGCATCACCTACACCATCCTGGGCCTATTTATTTTCCACCAATGAAATTCTAGACCTGACTTAGACAAAGTACTCATCATTTTAAAAGATTCTTAGCTGACTGCTAAAAAGTCACTAAAATTCCAGTTATGTATTTTATAATCAAATGTCACTAAACATGTAGTCAATAGACAGTCAAAAGTCATAATTTAATTATTTTTAAACTTCCATGTGGGTTTACCAATGTCTATGCCTTCAAATGTGAGTGGTGAGGCATGGCCAGAGCTCCTCAATCTACATACATCAGGATGCTATCTTGAAATTGTCCATGATAATATTGTAGATATGCCATAAATATAAGCAAAGATTTTAAAAATCAGAATTTTTTCCTATTTTTTTGGAATTGTCTGGTATTATTACCAAAGCATCATAGCTTATACCTTTTCCTACTTCCCACAAGGCCTCTTGTGGCTCTCAAAGTTGTGAGGTCAAGTAGCCACAATTGCTAGTGAAAGCTACATTAGAGGGCAACTGGTTTATGTTCTAGGTTGATAATTACCATTTCCAATAGCTCCATCAAGCACACTCTTTTACATCACTTCTCTGTTCCACCCAAGTTCCACAGCTATTCTAAACCAAACGGTTTTCTGTTTCAAACCTCAGCAATATTCTTCCTCATGTTCTTTCTTTCTTTCTTTTTTTTTGGTTTTTTGAGACAGGGTTTCTCTGGGTAGCCCTGGCTTTCCTGGAACTCACTCTGTAGACCAGGCTGGCCTTGAACTCAGAAATCCTTCTGCCTCTGCCTCCCGAGTGCTGGGATTAAAGGCGTGCGCCACCACGCCCGGCCCTCGTGTTCTTTCTTAACAAATGCTTTTATTGCTTTGTGCAAACTATGTATGCCTGCTGGGGTGAGAGGTCCTCTAACTTGGAATTCTTTAAGATTTCTGCTAATAAATCTATACACATTCATGCTCATTTTCTTCTCCTTCCTAACAATGCAATAAATGAGGTATAAACCTGACAGATAAGAGCTAATTCTTTCACATGTATCACCCACTAATACCTCTCCCTTCCTACAACACACACACACACACACACACACACAGAGAGAGACCCTCTCGACCTTATTCTGTGTATTATCTCTCTTCTACTCACATGTTTAAATACTAACATCCTTCCCATATTAAATTTAAGCTTGCCTTGATTCATGTCCCCAGCAACTACAGAGTACCCTGTCCTGGGTGAAAGAGCTTAAGGAGTTATTTCCATGTTCTTGCCTGTATTTCTCAGCTCACGTCAGCATGGCTCTGAGGCCTCACCCAAGGGAAGGGAAGGGTTCCTGCTACGGTCGGGAAAGCCTCCCTCCTTACTAAACATGCCTTCTGTTTTCCTTAGCCACTTTCAGCAGCATTCAACACCATCTCTCTCTCTCCTCAAAAGTCTCTGCATCTCCTTGCCCATTCCTTTTCGATCTCCGTTTTGGATTAGTGGTATTTGTGCTTTGTGAGTAAATACTGTGTAATTCTTCAAGTCTCGATGTGGACCATCTTCTTATCCACTGTCTTTTTCTCTACATTACCTCTCTCCCTTGCTTTTCTCCATCCCCATCACTATGCTCTAAACCTATACCCATCACAGGCAAGTCAGTTTACCATGCTAAGTAGGGATAAATGGGGCATACCACAACTCACCCATTTCTGCAAGCCCTTTTGTTTTACCTTTCCTTACAGCCCTTGACTTTCTCTTCTAAATCTCTCTCTCTCTCTCTCTCTCTCTCTCTCTCTCTCTCTCTCTCTCTCTCTCTCTCATTTTTCTCATAGTAACCCAGCCACCACAAGTCCTGGAGACAGCACTACCATGGTCTAGTTTGTGATCAGCTCACACTTCATTCATTTCACCTCTAATTTTATATCTCCTCACTTTAGTTCTACAAATAATTCAATCAAGAAATTTAAAAGATAATAATTCACGAATTATGAAAAAGCATTTGTAAGTTTTTTAAATGTGGTAACTTGTATCTGGAGACTTACTTATCTTGCATCCAGAATATAAAAAAAAATTAAACACAACAATAAAATATAAATGCATTTATTTAAATAAATTTAAAGTGAATATAAATTACTCACTTTAAAAATGACCAAGAAGCCAGGCAGTGGTGGTGCAAGCCTTTAATCCCAGCACTCAGAAGGCAGAGGCAGGTGGATTTCTAGGTTCAAGGCCAGCCTGGTCTACAGAGTGAGTTCCAGGACAGCCAGGGCTACACAGAGAAACCCTGTCTCAAAAAACCAAAAAAAAAAAAAAAAAAAAAAAGACCAAGAATTTAAATGAACAATCTTCAAAGAAGATATGCAATTGGTCAATAAGCTTTTCAAAAGCTACTAATCATCAACAGTCACTGGGAAAATGAAACTCAAGCCACACTTAAGACACCGCTACCCCTACCAGGACTCGAAGAGACAAATAACACGCAGGGCACAGTGGCACACACCTTTAATCCTACCTCGAGTGTGGCAAAGGCAGCTCACCTCTGTGCACTGGACCACCCTGCCTTACACAATGTGTTCTATGTTAGTCACAGCTATGTAGAAAACCTTGCCTCAAAAACAAAACAAACAAAAACAAACACTAACAGGTGTCAAAGAATTTAGAAAGTTTTTGTATCACTCATGGGAATATAAAATGATACAGCTGCATTTCTCAAGAAGGTAATTTGAATTATCATATGAATAGAAATTCCACTTATAACTATTTAAATAAAAATCCATATTCTCAAAGCATCACAGAAGCATTACACTCAAGAGTCAAAAAGTGGGAACAATCAAACTTTCCATCGAGTGATGACAGGTGAGCAGAACATGGTATGTCCATAAAATGGAACCGATTGTCAATAAAAAGGAATGGAATAGCTGATATAGGCTATCGTACTTTTGAACCTGGAGAACACTACGCTAAGGTTGGCAAGAGGTCTCGGTGGGTAAAAGCCCCTGCCATGCAAGCCCACACCTGACTTACATCCCCAGTGCTCACAATGAAGGCAGAGAAATGATCCCTGAGAGCTGTCCTCTGACCTCCACATGACATGCACAAACCCACACCTTCGTACACTGGCATTAATAATGAAAAAATTAAAAACTTAGAGAAAACATCAGAAGAAGTCAGACTCAGGAAAATGCCACTCCATGTATGGTTCGATTTATAAAAAAAGACCAAAATAAGCAAATCCAAAAAGACAGAGATAGATGAATGTTTGCCAGAGTCTGGGGAAAGGAAGACTAGGGCTGAAACACAAATCCACGTGGGGTTTCTTTAAGGAAGGAAGAAATGCTTTGAAGATTATGTGACTCTCTTTATAAAACATTGTGAATGTATTTAAAAAGTTTAATAGCTTTAAATATGTATACATTGGGATATGTCAGTTGCATTTAAATAAGCTATTTCAAAGTATACAAAACCCTTATGACTAGTTAATAATTATCAATTTTTAAAGTAAAAGAAACAAAATATGACTAGACTATTTCCTCTCATAGGCAGACTCCAGAGTTTCTGAAAAAACATAAAGTAGAATTGTACCTGTTCTGTGCTACTTGTGCGTTTTTTCCCACCCTTCTCCACACCTTTTCTTCCACCCTTTCAGTGCCCTACCACTATATAAGAGAGAAAGGAAAGAGAGAGGGGAGAGAGGAAAGAACCCTGGATGAAGTCAGGGGTTGGAAAAGTGGCAATGTTATCATTACCCTACTTCCTGCTGATTAGGGGTGTCAAGTTCCTTGGCACAAGTTTGATCTCCTCCATCAGGATATCTAATTTCTTTTTCTTCTGTGCACATGAGTACTTAACAAATCACAGCCAACAACAAACCAACTACCAACCAACAGCTCACCCTGCTCCTTAGGGCCCTCTAATACACTGCTGCTTATACACCTTCTAAAGGTCCCCAGAATTCCAAACATCACGCAATTGCAGAAACTATCTGCAGGTGGCAAAAATCACACCTCTGCCAGAGCATGAGGCAAATTACAGTTAACTGCTGTGGACAATCTGAAGCAGGCCCATATCCTTCAATGGGGAGAGGCAAATTATAATTAACTGCTATGGACAATCTGAAGCAGGCCCATATCCTTCAATGGGGATTAAAATAAAAACACTCTTATCATATTTCTGTTTTTTAACGACACGAAAATTCCAAAATTCCCACTAATAGAATGGGATTATTTGGACAGTGGTGAGGTGAATATTCATGTATGAAAATAAAAGGAAACAATTACTCTGTACAGTTAATAAACACTAATAAAAGGCAGAAAGGTGATTTAAAAAAATCTTTGTATACAGCTTATAGCCCCATTCCATGAGAGGGCTAAAAGAATCAAGAATTGGGCTGGTGAGATGGCTCAGCGGGTAAGAGCACCCGACTGCTCTTCCGAAGGTGATAAGTTCAAATCCTAGCATCCACATGGTGGCTCACAACCATCCGTAACGAGATCTGGCGCCCTCTTCTGGAGTGTCTGAAGACAGCTACAGTATACTTACATATAATAAATAAAATAAATCTTTAAAAAAAAAAAAGAATCAAGAATTATATATAAGTAGGCACAGTGACACATGCCTGAAGTCCCAGTACCTGGGAGGAAGAGGTAGGAGGACCACAAGTGTAAGCCTTTGTGCTCCACAGTGACTCTGAAGCCATTCTGGCCTTCTCCCCTTCTTGTCAGTCTGTATTTTAACAGCAATCAAGCCCTGAATGCAAAATAGAATTGTTTTGTTTCCCTTTAGAGTGAATCATTTAGATTTCTACGTGAGTTCCTAAAATCAGGCTTCACAGCCTCCTTTCTGTGTCAAGGCCTAATAAGACATCTAGAAACAAAGCACGAATACTTATAGACCGAGGAGGGAAAGAAGGAAGCTTCTCTCCTACAAACGAGATGTGGGCATGCCCTGAGGTCACTCACTGGGAGGTGGTGTATATAGAGATGCATGTATATTCTTTAAAGTAGACATCTTACAGCCATTAGGGCTGGTCTGTAAGAGTCCATCATGACTCTTAAAATCCAGTATGCAGATGGTTAAATCCAGATCACTTGTATAAACTTCACTGTTGTGTGTTCCCTCACACTCAGAATTCAAATCTTCTGAGTTATTTGCCAGATAGACATCTAATATGCATAAGTTATGAACCATGACTTGAAAACTATGGCTTCAGATCATGTGTACAATGTAAGAACTAGGCATGAAATATTTTCTTTCTAGTATTTTTTCCGTTATTCTGAACTTAGTCTTTTCAGAACACGTAAACCAACTAATGAACGCCTGTGATGTTATATAACCTGAAAACTCAATGTCTTCTGCGGAGAATTCGCGTAGTAGGAAAACGTTTGCCCCTTTTTATTTAGTTTCTGAGCAGTCTATATGGGGAGCACATGTATATGTGCTGGTATATGTGCTATGCAACCTCAAGGGGGTCAGAGTCAAGGTGGGTATCTTTATCATTTCCACCTAATTGGACTGGGGTTCCAATTAACTGAGCTACTATGTGGGTGTGGAGAATCCCCAAGCCTGGGAAGTAAGCCAGTGCTCCCCAAGTGCAGACCCTATTTTAAAGGTTTACTTTATATTATTGTGGATCTGCCCATGACATGTTTGGGGGCACTGCCACAGCACGTGCCTGGAGGTCAGAGATAACTCTGTTAGGTCAGTGCTCTCCTTCTACCTTCATGTGGGCTTCAGGGATCAAACTCAGGGCAGCAAGCTGGTGTAGCAAGCACCTCTACCAGGAAGCCATCTCTCTAGCCCCTTCAACCTTATTTTATGAGGCAATGGTCTTACCGAGCCTGGACCTGTCTCTACCAGGAAGCCATCTCTCTAGTCCCCTCGACCTTATTTTATGAGGCAGTGGTCTTACCGAGCCTGGACCTGTCTCACTGTGTTGACTGTGTTGAATGGTGGTCAGCCACACCCTGAGATCTGTCTGCCTTGACCTATCCACCTACAGTTACAGGTGTACACTGTCATCCCAGCGTTTATGTGAGTTCAGGGAAATGAACTCAGGCCTTTGTATCTGTGCAGTAAGTATTTTACCCACTGGGCCATCTCCATAACCCCTCCCATTTTTATTATAAAATCAAAACGTGTGAGCAAACACAGGAAATACAAGTAAACTATACAAAATAACACTTTATGAGAGGAAGTTACCTGACAGAGTTATAGACAGCCAGTGGAGTCTGGTCCTTCTCCTTAGCTATTCTCATCATGTCTAACACTGCCATCCCAAGACATTCTTCCTGAGTTTCATGGGTCACAGGTACTTTTATCCATCCATGAACAAAATCATGCCGCCACTGAAAAAGAGAAATGATAAGGCCATGGCTCAGGTTTTACTATCACACTTAATTATGTTATATGCTATAAGTTAGCTCCTAAAATATGCATTTAAAGTAATAAATCAAGTTCTGTTTTTATTTTTAAATCATTATACCAGCAAGAATTAACCAAGGTTCATGTACAAATAGAAACTGATTTAAATTTGGTTCATAGCCTATCTTACTTTCTCTTTGTTTTTGTTTTTGTTTTTGTTTTGTTTTTCCAGACAGGGTTTCTCTGTGTGGAGCTGACTCTGCAGACCAGGCTGGCTACATAGGCTGGAACTCACAGAGATCCACCTGCCTCTGCCTCCCAACTGCTGGGATTAAAGGAATGCACCATCACTGCTCAACTGTAAAGCTTTATCTTAAAAACATTTTTTAAAAGGCCTAAACTAAAATAAATATTAATTAATCAAATGTACACTGACATCAATTCATATTGAAGGCATTGTACTGAGTTTGTGTGGAATATGAAGAAACATATAAGGTGGCCTTTTCCATCAGAAAGACCAGACTGTTTTTATTGGAAGCTAAGCATAGAAGCAGATCACTACACTGTCAGGTGATAGAGTGTGAAGTGCCAGACAGCAGATACTTTAGAAACCTAGAGACTGTTAAAGATTGTATACAGGGGCTGGCCAGATGGCTCAGTGGTTAAGAGCGCTGACTGCTCTTCCTAAGATCCCGAGTTCAAATCCCAGCAACCACATGGTGGCTCACAACCATCTGTAACGAAATCTGATGCCCTCTTCTGGAGTGTCTGAAGACAGCTACAGTGTACTTACATATAATAAATAAATCTTTAAAAAAAAGATTGTATACAATTGGCATAATTGAAAGGTTTCATGGAAAATTTGAAACCTAATTTTTTTTTTTTTTAATGATGAAGGCATTGTGACGGTCGCAAAGCAGAACAAGGACATAGAAGGAATGAGGCAGAGAGAGAGCACAGGGCACCTCAGAGAGACTGGAATGGGTAGCTTGCCTGGGACCAGGCGGAAAGTATTCTTGAATGACTAGACACTCATGATGATGCAATAGAAGTTTTTGTTTTGTTTTTTACTTTGTTTCATTTTTGTTTGTTTTGTTTCATTTTTCAATAAATTTGTCTCCCCATGTTTCTTTCCCTGATAGGATAGTTAAAAGTAGTAGCCCATGAGAATAAAATAGTTTAAAAATAAAATACTTCAATTACTGTTCAAGATAATAGAAAAAAATGCATTATAAAGTGTTCAAATAACACTACAGAAGTGACTCATCATAGTACTGGTGGACAAATACAGCTGAACACAGCTCCCACCTAAGTATCAACTATTACAGCTCACTTTGTTTGTTGTAGAGGAATCCCATTACATTTTACTGCCTACCATTTAAACACAAAATTTATTTATTTTTTTTTTTATTTATTAAAAACTCTATAGAATTTTACCATCCAGTGGCCACATGAATTCTGTTGTTAAATTTATGCTACCTTTAAAAAGAAAATCCTTAAAATGACTTAGATTCTGAAAGAAAAAAAAAAGTGATTTCAGAAGGGTCAATTCATGGAATCATTATAAAATACATCTGTAAATCATGAGATGGAAAATGATTATCAAATAGACTATCCCTTTATCTCTTTGTATCCCGTGCCTCGGGTAGAACTGCAGTTTTCCCACATGAAGCTTACTTACCCTACTTAAGATGCATATTATATAGGAAGAAATTTCTGGTTTAATACACATATAAAAAGGATCAATAGAACTATAATATAATTATACCTGAGCAAAAAGGTAGGACATGACGAAGTCGTCGAGAAGAGGAGCTTCAGCCCCACGAGATACTCCGTGTCTGTAGGCTCTGTTGTTGCCGCTGTAGTACCAATGAGGGAAGTAGAACCTGCAGGACCACGGGACATCTATCAGCCTCCAGAGTTCAAGGGCAAACCACAGCAAGTTCAGCCACCCTCAACACACTAAAAGTTACTAATGCTGTGCTATGAAACACAAATAGCAGTGTTGAATACAGGTTGTGAAACAAAAGGCTTTCTATATAACAACGTGATAATAATGTCAGCAGAAGACACAAGAAACAGAGTATAGCATCCTGGAGCACATTTGTGATCCCAACACTCAGGGAGCTGAGGCAAGGGAAGCATGAGTTTGAGACTGTCCTGGGCTACCTAGAATAATACTTTGTTTCCATAAACAAACAAACACAGCATCAAGAAAGCGCAGCAGCATATGGAATGTAAGTAACTCTAAAGTCAAAGCACACAGCCCACCTTGGAGTAATAAGTATAGAATGGAGAAGAGAAGAAACCAAAGGAAACTGGAGAAATGTAGATATAAAAGTCAGCAAAAATCTTAAGTCCAGCAACACTAATAAGGCATTGAAAAGTGAAATTTAGAGTGCACACAAGTAATTTCTCCTTTTAGGAAAATGAACATTAAAATGTATCGTTCAAAGAAAAATTAAGTACATTCACTTTTGAAACTAAAAGCTTTGAGATGTAATTTATCTACATACAGTCTGCACATTAAAGTATTGAGTGATCTGTAGTATTCAATGTGATACCAATAACACCACAATTTGATTTCACAATTTTATTTTTTCTCCATAGGTATTAGCAATTAAATTCAAGTAAGTCACCCTGTTGATCCCTAGCTACAATCTACCACCTTTACAAATTCTATTCTACTCACTTTATACTCAAAATAATGGCTTTGGTATGTTGTCTTTTTTATGTGATTACATTTACTTAGCATAATGTTTCTAAGTTTCATCAACACTGTAGCATGTACTTTATTCCATTCTAATGAATTAACACTGGACTGTATGATGTGCATATCTTATTCATTCACTTATCACTTTAAATGCATTTGAGCGGTTTCTGTTCCTCTGCTAACGTGAATAGCACTCTGTGAAGAATGTTTCTGTAGATTCATTAGCAACACTGTATTTATCTTTGAGAGAAATGGCCCATCTTTTCCAAAAGTGCCATTACCATTTCCTATTCTCACTGACAGGGTGAGCATTCTAATTAGCACAAATAATTTTCAGCATTTGTTATTGTTTGCCTGTCTACTTTTGCCATCTTAGTGGATTGGCTGTTAACCTATAGCACATTTGATTTCCATTTCTCACAGGACTAATGATGCTGCGTATCTTTTCAAATGCCTATTAGCTATCTGCATGCCAAACGTTTCTTTGGAGAAATATCTACTCAAGTCCTTTTCCTTGAACATACATGAAATCTGATATCCAAAGAGGCTCAGTGTACCATGGATACTTAGTTATATCATATTCTCATTTTCCAACCAGGTTTCTAATTTATTCGTTGTTCTGGTTAAGGTTTTTTGTTTTTGTTTTTTTGTTTGTGTTTTGTTTTTGTTTTGTTTTTGTTTTGTCAACTGATACAAGCTAACATTATATTGTGAACAGAAATGGCAATTATAAATTGCATCCTTAAGACTTGTCTGTAATCAAGTAATTTCTGATTAATGATCAACATGGAAGGGTCTAGCCCACTGTGGATGGTACCACCTTTGGGTAGGTGAGTCTAAGTTGTATTAAAAAGGTATCTGAGCAAGTCAGGGGAGGTAAGCTAGTTTCGTCATGGTCTCTACATCAGTTCCTGACTCTAGAAGTTCCTTCTTTGAGTTTCTGTTCCATCTTCCCTTCAGGATGGATTGTAAACTGTAGGATGAAATAAACCCTTTCCTCCCCTAGGCTGCTTTTGGTCATGATCTTTATTATAATGCTAAAAAAGCAAACTCTGACGCCCATATTGTTTCTTACTTTTTTCTTATTTAAATTATCCCCAAATAGTTAAAGCTATAAAATTATTTTATGAAAGCTACATTATTTTATTACAACTGGCCACCTGTATGTAAAAAGACCATTACTTTTGCTTTTCTTCTAATATAAATATGCATATTTATTTTATGTACAGGCCACAAGAGGGCATCAGATCCCCCTGGAACCTGAGCTACAGACATTTGTGAGCTGCCATGTAGGTACTAGGAATGGAACCTGGGTCCTCTAGAAAGGGCAGCCAGGGCTTTAAAACCACCAGGCCATGCTTTTCATATGTTCACCACTTAGACCCTGAACTCTTTTACTAACACTGTTTTACCTTAAAAGCAGAAACCTCAAACACCTGCGTCTACATATTTTATACAGACCAAGGAGAAGAAAATAAGTAATGAAATGTGAAATTTTATTAAGAACTCATTAAGTACTAATAATGTCACCACATTGTCTAGCACATGTAACACCCTGGGTTTGATTTCAGCAAAACAAACTGGGTGTGGTGGCCACGCCTGTGATCTCAGAACCACTGGGAGTTAAGAGGAAGCTCAAGGCCTGGTCAGTCAGTGAGGTCAGAGAAAGTCTGGGGTACGTGCATTCCTGTCTCAACGAATAAAAATCAATAAATAAGACCATCAAATAACGACAGTAAATACTACACATATTATCTCTATAATGAGGTAAAGGCAAGCTGGTTAGAAGGCAGTTTATGAAGAAAACTAGGTCCAAGTTTGAACTCTGATGCTTTTTCCAAACTGTAAGAGCATGAAAAACTATGAGTAATATGTCACATCAGACTCTTTATATGTTACAGGGAATTCTTAATATTTCATTAAGTCATAAGAAAATTAAATAACATGTAAGTGCTTGGAGAATTATAGCTATCTGTAAAACCAAAGTTATTTCTTTGCTATTCTTTTATACAGAAAAAAATCTGGATTTTTATGTTTCTGAATATTAATATTTTTCACATTGCCATATGTAGCTAAATAAATTAACTTATAAACAAAAACTTTCAACTTTAAAAATTTATTTGTAAAAAAAATGTTAAGATTGCTTTTTATTGCACACACATCACATTTCCTGGGAAACTGGTAATATTCCAGACACTAAGGACTGATTACAAGCTATTTTCATCTGTTCTTTTTTTCAAGTTCTTAATTATAATCAAAAGTCATGAAGTGGCATCCCAACAGAACAAAACATAATTATCACCTTACAGAGCCAACAATTTCTCTCGCTTTGTCTTTTACTAATACACGAATCACTTAATGTCAGAAAGTACCTTATTCTGTAGAGTATATTATGCCTGGTTGACTCATCTATGTGGAAGACATGATTGGGTGGATACCAGATCCTTTCTGTTTCGCTCATTAAAGCAAACATATTATGATACACAGGCGTAATACCTAGAAATGAAGCATAAAAGGGACTGATTACAGATAGCTAGCAGAGCATTTACATAACATGCATAATCTGTGTGATGTGATACCTAGAGGTGAGTCATAAGGGACTGACTGCAGATGCAAATGACAGAACATTTACATAACACAATCTGGGAGCCCTGATGACAGCTCTAATAGTCAGCAGAAACTCCAATCGCAGGTGAAATACCATGGGAAAACACTCCCTAAAACTAAGTTTTAATCAAATACTTCTCTCTTTATATTTCAAAAATAAGACTACTGGCATTCTGACATGAAGATAAAAATACAATTTATCCAGCTTTTAACTGTCTTCTAGAGGAAGTTTCCAAGTAATTCTTAAACCCCTAGAGGGGAAAATACATTGTAGGAGTATGCACAAGTATGCATGTCTATATTTTAATTGATACTGATTATCAAATCACTGAGATAATAACAAGCCACTGGATACTTTTATAAGAATGAAACCTTTTCATATTAAGATGAGAAGTTTTATACACTATACTAATAATTATATTTGATGCACTGTTTTAAAAAAAAAAGTGTAAAAGCCAACTGAGCCATCTCACTGGCACCTTACAGGTTAAATGACACCTGAGCTACCTCTCTGCCCCCAAATACTTTTTCCATCCTTTCCCCTTTTTGTAATAGAGTTTTATGTAGTCCAAGCTGACCTCAAACCCCTTATGCAAATGAAGCTGACATTAAGCTCTAACAGGTGGACTCCCTGTCTCAACTGCTAGGATTACAAGAGTGTAACACCACATCAGCGTCTCTTTTTCAGACACTTCACAAAAGTAAGGATAGAGCTCAATGTGGAGTGCATGTCTGGGGTATGTGAGGTGTTAGGTTCAATTTCAAGTACCAGAAAAAGAAAAAAACACTAGGGGGCAGATAATGTTAAGAGGCACATAAAACGTTAAAGGAGAGCTACAGAGCTAGCTGGTCAGTTAAGAGTGCATACTGTGCTTGCAAAGGACCTAAGACAGCTGCCAGCACCCATACTGTGCAGCTCACAGCCACCTGTAACTCTAGCTCAGGTAGGAACTGACTGATGACTCTGGCCTCCTCAGGCATGCACATGTACAGAGAGAGAGAGAGGCGTGGGGAGGGGAGAGAGGGGAAAGAGAGAGAAAGAACCACACTTGGCTCAGCATTTAAAAGAGCCTGTTGCTATTGTTGAGGACCTGGGTTCAGTTCCCAGCACCTACACAGCAGCTTACAACGATCTATAACTCTAGTTCCAAGGGATCCAGTGCCCTCTTCTGATCTCCTTGAGCACCAGACATGCATGTGATACACAAACATACATGCAGGCACAACAGTCACACACATAAAATATAAAAAATATTTGTAAAGGTTGAAGGGCGTTGGTCTAAAAAAGTACATAGAATATAGCAATATAGTAGTATATATTATTTTTCAAGCATATATTAAACCATCCACACACATGCATATATGTACATAAGCACACCAAATAATCACCTGGAACTCAAAACAAGTCTTCACAAGTGTGAAAAGGTAAAAATACACACACCATCTTTTCGAGCATTTCAATTAAATCAGCACATAAAAATTGAGTACATAAAAATAAATCTTATATTGAAGCCTATGTTTCACGAGAGTATTTTTATTATAGCAATATTTTCATTTCTTTCCACTTTCTAGATAAATGGTATAAACTGATAGGATTTAAATTATAATTTGAAACTCAATTCGACTCTCTGTAGGCTTGTAGTAATTTATAAATTATAAATGTTATTTAGTAGCAGCTTTTTAAAGGTACCCTTTATTCCTTCATTTACAAATACTTCAATATACCTCATAGGTCAAAGAAAGATCTGCAACAAATTAAACTGCAAATATTTATAAATATCTCATGTCAAAGGAAAAATTATTAATGAAATTTAAATGTACTCATAAGGAGTAATTAACATATATTGTTCCTTATGTTAAAAATTAGACAACTGATGTGATTCTCTCAAGAGGAAAAATTATACATAGTAGCCCGTTTACATCAGACAACAACAGAATCATCTGGGTATCTAGATGGATATCAGTACATTAGAAAACAAAAGAACAATGGCAGAAAGCCGAAAGAAGAAAACAGTAAAGTTAAAGGCAGGGTCTGGAGAGGACTCAGCAGTAGGGGCACTCATTGCTCTTTCAGAGGACTAGAGTCCAGTTCTTAGTCCCCATGTCAGGCTATCCACAGCAGCATGTAACTCCAGCTCTAAGAGAATGTGATACCTTCTTCTGGCCTTTGCAGGCATCTGCATACATGTGCATATTCATGTGTCTGTATGTGTATGCACAAGTGCACACATATACACACGCAGAGTTTTAAGATTTGTTTTTTTAAAAATTATTGTATAAGCACATTGGAGCTGTCTTCAGACACACCAGAAGAGGGCATCATATCCCTTTACAGATGTTTGTGAGCCACCATGTGGTTGCTGAGAATTGAACTCAGGATGTCTGGAAGAATAGTCAATGCTCTTAACCACTGAGCCATATCTCCAGCCCATACAAAGAGTTTTAAAAGTGAAAGTTAATAGTGCAGATTAAACAAAACTAATCGATGATGTTGATTTTCTTTAATAATTAACAAAATTAACAGTCATTGTCATATCTAACAAGAAATAAAAATAGACACAAGCTGAATTAAAAGCAAATTAAAAGATAAAGTGCTAGAACATTACACCAATATATTTGAAAAAATAGACAATTTTCAGAAAAAAATAACTTTTAAAAATATATAAAAAACTAAATAAAACTATATTACATAAGACATAGAATCTACCTACATCTTTTTAATGGAAGATAAAGTCTGAAGAGGATAAAAGGAAAATCCAGAAAGAATGAGAATAACCAGGCTCAGAAGTTACAGGGACACACAACCAAAACACAGAAGACATTTGCTTTTAACACAAATTTATATTTATCAAAATATAAGAATCTTAAACTAAGTACTAACAAACCTAATCCATGTTTCTTTTTTTTTTTTTTTAAAAAAGCACAACAAAGTTCATTGTTCATTTATCACAGGGTTGCAGAGAAAGCTAAGTTAGAAAATTAGTAAATTCTATTAATGTAATATATCAAAATAACACTATAGAAATCGAAATGGCAAAATGATAAAATTTAAACCCTAAGTACACTGGTTTGTACTTTATACTTATAAAAATATCAACTGGAGTATTTTATAATTAAAAAAATCAAGATTAAAAGTTAATAATGGTAGAGAATGAAAATATTATTTCTCGTAAAGCAAATCCACACGACAGGCATGCAATACCAAGTGTTGAAGGAAGTGCAAACATATGGAACAGGATAGCACTTTATGCCATGCATTTCAGCAAAACCAGCAAGATTCCTACTAGTGAGATGGCCTGTGAGCTACAGTTGTTACGATTTTGTTAGAAAGACAAACTGGGGTAGCTTTGGAAAAAGCAGTATCTAATTTGAGGACCTTGTGTGAAAAATATTTAAACACGTCACCCTAGCACTTCCTCCTATGTGAGGGCCATAACATAGTAAGAAAGCGGCACATACACTTCAAAAGAAGAAAACCTGCGACAGTATACGCCAGGCTTCGGAGTGTTATCAAGAAGTTCAGCAAACAACAGGAATAAAAGCCACTGGCTTAAGTAGACTTTGTCAGCACTTTTAAAGAAAATACATGTAAAGGATTAACTCTAACCTTTAGTATAACTTCGAATAAAGCTAAAAATACGTCAAAAGTGAGACTCAAATTATATACTGTGGTGGGGTGAATAGGAAGAGTCCCCATACACTCACATGTTCAAATGCTTGGCCCATAGGGAGTGGCCCATTAGGAGGTATGGCCTTATTGGAGTAGGTGTAACCTTGTTAGAAGAACTGTGTTGTGAGGAGGCGGGCTTTGAGGTCTCATATATGCTCAAGCCACACATACAGTGGAACTCTTGGCCCTTCCAGCACCATGTCTGCCTGCACACTGCCTTGCTTACTACCATGATGATAGTGGACTAGCCCTCTGAAACTTTAAGCCAGCCCAGTTAAATGGTTTCCTTTTTTAGAGTTGCCATGGTCACAGTGTCTCTTCACAACAATGAAACTCTAACTAAGACATACACCAGCAAAAAGTTAAACACAAAAGAGGCTGAAGAAATGCAGGCGTAGGAGAGGGAAACGGAGACGGAGGGAATGGCCAACCAATAACTGGTCCAACTAGAGCCCCACCCCATGGGCAAGCACCAGTCCCTGACACTATTAATGATACTCTGTTATGCTTGCAGGCAGGAACCTAGCATGGCTGTGCTCTGAGAGGCTCTGCCCAGCAGCTGACTCAGACAGATGCAGACACCCAGAGCAAAACAGTAGATGCAGCTGGGGGACTCTTATAGAAAAATAAGAGGAAGGATTGCAGGTCCCAAAGGGTGGAAGATACCTGAGGGGGGGGGGAAGAGTCCCACCTGCTCAGAGGAGAAGTGGGGGGATAGGGGAAGGATAGTGGGAGGGGTGACTAGGAGACAGGCAGTGAGCTGGATGTAAAGTGAATAAGCAAAAAAAAAATTAATTTAAAAAAGAAAGATATAGTATATTGTAAAGAATGAAATACTAAAAATTAATATTCAATATCACTATTTCAAATGCAAATTCATACAGCTATCCCATTAAAATCAGAGATTCCTCATATGGACAAAAATACATGGCTTAACTACATGATGTCCTTAAGAGACTCAACTAAAATCTAAAGATGCAAATAGGTTATTGAGAGGAGGAGAAAGATAGAAAAAATCTACAAAAAGGAAGTCAGCATAGTTATACTAATATAAGAAAATAAGATTTAAAGTGAAAAATTAACAATGTAAAATTAACAAGGTTGAAAATTAACAACCAAGCCAGGCAGTGGTGACGCACGCCTTTAATCCCAGCACTTGGGAGGCAGAGGCAGGCAGATCTCTGAGTTCGAGGCCAGCCTGGTCTATACAGTAAGTTCCAGGACAGCCAGGGCTACACACAGAAACCCTGTCTCAAAAAAACAAACAAAAAAATTAACAACCAAAGACAGAACAATTATCAACACACTATGAACCAGAAACTTTAGAAGGGGAAAATAGACAATTCAACAATACTTGGAGAATTCAACACACTATTCTCAATAAAGACACTACAAATCAACTAGATATTACTAACAAAAAAAATTGCCACCACAGGGCAGAATGTAAAATATACTCCAGGTTCATACATCTCAAAACAAATGTCAAAAAATTTCAAGGTTAAAATCATCCAAAGTTATCTTCTCTGGCTACAATATAATAATGTTCTCTTATTATATTGTAGCCAGAGAACAAATAAGAAAAAATTTTAATTTCACAAATACATTAGAATGGAATGTATCAAGAGAGGTGAGAGAGGCACACCCACCTCTGAGGTACTGAGGACCTGGTAAGCAATCTTAAACTCACTAGCTGTGTCAATGAAAGGCCTTTGAGTACTTACTATAAGCCCTCCTCCTCGTGCTCATTTTCCCGTAAATAAACAGATACTGGAGAATAGGGCAGTTGGACTCCCTATTGGCAGCCAGTCAGACTTTCTCTTCCTGCCCCAGCTGCCTTTAAAAAAAAAAAAAAAAAAGCCGGACAAACAGGCAGCTGGACTACCCTCATGCCAATTCTGGCCATTCTGAGCACTCTATGGACTCATGAGGAGAACTATACAACTGCTTGGTCCAGCTCTGGAAGCAGTCTCAGCCAGCACTATTTCAAAGGCTATACTAGACTTTACTATAATAAGCCTCGGCGAACTGGAGACGCTCATGCAAGCATTACCTCAGGCCAGAGCAAAACACTTCCCTTGGCCGCCTGACAAAGGACTACTGTGACTGGCACTGACAGGACAGGCTGAGACTGGTGAAAGGACAAACCTTCCTTCACATGTGAGGCTTGCTGTACTTGCTCCACACACTCGGCCAGCTAAGAGACAACATCCTGTTCTGTTTCCCTATATTTTAACATTACGCCCAAATGAAATATTGCTCTTCAATGGCCCTTTATTGCCTACTTTGAATACTGTGGTTGAGCTGGTAACAGGAAAAAGCATCAGGTAAGAGAGCAGCAGCAAAGGCCACAGCTTAGCAGTTGATGGGTTCAGCTGTAAAAATCAACTGGGAAGGCACCCCATGTGTAACAGCAGAAGCACTCATGTGCTCAAACATGGTAAAGGAGGCCAAGGTACAAAGAGAATAGAGACCCCGAGGCTCACGAAGATACAAGTTCTGTAAAAAGCCAGAAAAGAGAAACTGTTGGCTTGTGGGAGCCTTCTAGAGACCTGCCAGGCCTTTGGAAAGGGTCTCATACGCCGAGCCTCAAAGGTGTAACACTGTACGGTTAAGGGCTGAGGAGTCCCAATACCTAGGCCTGCCTGGGAACAAACTCTAGTTGTGCTAAGAGCTAAGAAATACCAACTTGCTATGAGTACACAAGAACAGCAGCAATGTGCAGCTACGAATCCTACACAGCCGTAACACTAGACTACAAATGATCAATGACTAACACCCGAGAGACTCTCGAGCACCCACCCTAAATGGGATGTCTCTCACATCCCTCTTCCCAGGCTCAGGCAACTTTGAAAAGAAGAGGTAGAAATACTTGAAGAACCAAATGTAGTAGATATTTCCAAGGATAATAGTGTTTTCCAGACACAACAGGGCTGATGCACACAGAAACACAGACCCACACAAGCTCAAACTAGACAAAATCCCAGCCCAGCACAGAGAAAAATGTGAAGCTGGGTTGTGAGAGGTAGATCTAAGAGGATGTGGGGAAGGAAAAGGCTATGATTAATATATATTGTATAATTTTTTTAAAGACTAAATTAGATAATTAGATCATTTGATTTTCTAAAATAAAATTGTAACATAAAAACCCAGCAATGTGGTGCAAGCACTGGTGAAATCTCACATCTTCTTCATGTAGAAGTGACAAATTCATCACAAAATTCATGGGAAAAAAGTCAAAGGCACTAAAATTGTCAAATATTCTTATAAAAGAACAATAAAGTTTAACAACTTCGACTTCCTGTCTACAGAACTTGCTACAGGGCTAGAGAGGCAGTTCAGCCTTAGGAGCACACTGCAAATAATAAAAAGTAGCTTACCAGCCAGCCACAATGAGCCAAGCGGTATGGCAATGGCACTGGGAAAATGAACACTTAACTACACTGCATTTCAACAAAGTAAAACACTTTTCTTGGACTTAAAGCATATATACATACACATATATGTGTTTACATATATATATGTGTACACACACATATATGTATGTATATATATGTGTGTGTATATATATAATAAAATTATGTATATGGTTTATATAAATAAAATATGTGTATAAATGCTTTATGTTAACAAAAACTCAGAAGATCCAACTGCTTCTACCGCCCAAGTGCTAGGATTAAAGGTGTGTGTCGTTATACCCAGCTAAAATATATTTTCATAGAATATGTACACATTTTAATTATTTTATCATGCAGTCCTTTATAAATAATACTTTTTTTAGATGAAAATGAAGACTCTGTGTGTGTGTGTATGTGTGTGTGTGTGTGTGTGTTTTACCTTCCTATCTGTTTACGCAGCTCCACATGTGCCTGGTGCTCTCAGGGGTCAGAAGAGGGTACTAGATTCCTGGGAATCCGGAGCCCTCAGAGGAGCGACAAACTCTCTAACCTGAGCCACCCACCTCTCCAGCTCTATGTGCTTATCTTTAAAGATCAGCCATATTAGTAGCTTTTGGTGGGTGCGTTGATGGATAAACATGAAAAAGGGAATCAACCTATTCCCCTAAAACAAGTCATGCGGAAAGTACAAAACAACCTATTAACTTCCCTTTGACTTTGTGTCAAGTTAGAAACAAGGTTCATCAAAGACCAAGACAAAAGGGTTAGTCCTTGGGATGGCCTATGCAATCTAGTTTTATATCTATATCCTTCCTACAAACGTCTTTCTTCCTCAGTGTTCCACAGTTCCCAGTCTCCTTGCACTTAATGGAGCTATATCTATAAGCTATATCTATAAGTAATATATATATTACTGAAGCACAAACGGGCTCCTGCTACACTATCTTTATTCACTGGTTTCTAGATGTAAATGCTACAGATGAAATAGAATAGAGTGATGGTTACATTTTAGATGCTTATGCCCTTTCATTCATATTGTGAACCTGATAAATAATAAATTATCAATGATACTGAACAGCATAACTGAGCATTTTATCTATTAAAGAACAGATATGGACTGAAGTAAAACTGTCACCAAGGTAAAGCACGCAATATTAGATTTAATCTGTGTGTTTCTATATGTGCATGTATGTATGTATGTTGCTGGGGTCAGCTCAGGGCCTTAGAGTTCTATTGCTGAGTTACAGCCCCAGACCTCTTTTTAAAAAAAAAAAAATCTGTAAACTACTTTAAAAGAGTTAGGAACACAGCTACATTTCCTAGCTTCCTTACAGGGCTGAAAAGATGCCTCAGTGGGGAAGGGCAGTTACTTCACAGGCACAAGGGCTTGGGTTCAAATTCCCAGAACTCAGGTAAAAAGCCAGATGGCTGTTTGCTTGTTTCTAACCCTAACATTGTGGGGAGTGGACATAGAGGATTTGTACGATTTGCTGGACACTAATCTAGCTCTAGGCTCAGTGAAGGTTGGGATTTTCTGGACATTTAATGGCTATTCTGCCCTATACTAATAAGCTAACCTCACCTATATTGTTAAATAAATTAATAAATTGTTAACATTACATAACATTAATACACAAATTAATGTTAGGATTGTATGACTACTAGTAGATATTTAATTTACCTGTAGCATTGAAATCTTACTATTCCATCAACTAATCTTTCTTACTAAACAATGTATTTAAATACCATAATGTTTCTTAAGTAATCTCAGTGGTCCTATGAAATGTATCAGTTCTTCAGAAAGAGTTCTACAGTTTTAGAGAGGCCATAAAAATGTAAAATGGTGTGGCAGTCTGAATAAAAATGCCCTACCTGCACCTCCTGTACCCCTCTTTCCCACCCCACCCTCCATTCCCTATAGGCTCATGAATCTGAATGCTTGGTCTAGGGTTGGGTCCTGATGGTGCTATTTGAAAGAGTCAGGAGGTGTGACCTTGTTGGAGGACATGCCTCACTGGTGGCGGCATGGGTTTCAAAGAGCCCATGACAAGCCCAGAGGGTCTGCTGCCTACAGATCTGGGTGTAGAACTCTCAGCTCCTTCACCAGTACCATGTCTGCCTGCATGCTGCCATGCACGCCACCATGACACCATGGTAACAATGGACCAAACCTCTGAAACTATATGCAAAACTCAGTTAAATTCTTTCTTTTATAAGAGTTGCTGGGGTCATAGTGTCTCTTCACAGCAACAGAACACTGACAAGACAACTGTTTCCTCAGAAGTTTCAAGATTTCAAGGTATTCACACACAAAAATAAACAAATGAAAGAATGAATAAATAACAAATAAATAAAGAGAGAGAGAAATGTATATACTGGGTTGATAAAGAACTGCAGGAGTTAAAAAAAAAAAACGATCTGTTGCCTATAACTATAAAATATTTAATCAGGAATTTTACCCAGGAGCTGGAGAGTACTGAATGTTCTTGATGAAGACAAGACCTTGGTGGCAGCTCACGACCATCTCTATCTCACACCTTATTCTGGCCTTCATAGACACCAGGGAGACAAGTGGTGCACTACATACATGCAGGCAAAATGCACATACACACAAACTAAAGGTAAATAAGTAAGAATTTTACTCAAATACTCCTTCCTTCCGCACTGTGCAAAGGGTGCAGTGCTAAGATCTCCTTATGAAACTGGAGAGGATAGCTTATATCTGTAATCTCAGAATCTGAGAGCCCGAGACAACAGGGTTACAGCAAGCTCAAGGCCAACCTGGGCTATACAGTCGGTTCCAGACCAGCTTGGGCTACATAGCAGACTCTGTATCAACTGAAGAAAAGATTGACTCATGAGATGTCCCATGACAAGAATCTTTCGTCACCTACTACGGTCTCAGCAAACATTTACAGGTTTCAATCTGTTTTAACATCTACTCTACGTCAATCACTTTAAATTCTACTTTAATATTGATGTCATTTGTTATGCATGTAAAAACATAGCTAATAGCCATCATAGGTGATACACATACATTGTATTAGAGTAACATAATAACCGATAAGTGAGTAAAATAATAACTATAAATAAGAAAAGTGGTGAGTTTTAATACCTACCACAAGCTTTAGAAGCAGCCACACAAATTTCTTCTGCAACATACTGTCCACTTGGAAACTTCAGATACTCTCCTTCAGCTTGCCCAAGAGAATGGTACAGATACACTTGAAGGACTGGATCTATCTGCTTCACAGAATTAGCATTTCCAGGAATATCACCATTCTGATGTACAGGAGATGTGGAGGTTGCCTCCATGTCTGTCATTGTAAGGCAAGCCATTCCCATCCAGAGCTTTTTTCAGAACATTGGCCTATTAGAGAAGACAATAAAGTGGCATTAGGAAAGCTACCCTCAGACACAAAGAAGTCCTACTGACAGCCATGACCCTGTCAAAGTGACTGACTGACTAATGTGTACACTACCACACAGAGAGTACAGCACAAGATACCAGACTATGAACTTCAAGTGCATAATCATAAAATTCCAGTTCTAAACCTACTAGGGGAATATAACTATGTAGCAAGCAGTAACTAAACTAAAGAGAACTGTTCTTCCAGAGAACCCAATTAGAGTCTCAGCACCCACACCACAGGTGGCTCACCAACCTCTGTAACTCTAGTTCCGTGGGTACCAATACTTCCTTCTGCCTCTACAGACAGCAGGAAGGTATGCGGTGAGCGCCCATGCACCCATGCACACACTCATACACACATACATACACACATGCATACACACACACACGGGCACGCATGCAAAATAAATTGTTGAGGTACACTGTGCGAAGGTGTGTCTTTGTATATTCAATTGTTAACTCTGCACCCACCCACGGAGAGCTAAATGCTGGATCTTGGTCTTGTTATTTCTATGGCCAATCTCTGGGCCCATATTTTGTAAACAACCATCTTTCCTCATGAGCCTAGAGGCAATCTAGAATTGTATCTGAATGGCTGTTAAAAAAAAAAAAAAAAAAAAAAAAAGAGCTAACGGCCAAAAAACAAAAATTCCCAATTGGCATTTTTCAAAACAGATACAGTTACAAGTTTTCTAAAGACTATCTGCAAGTAAATTTACAAAACCCTAAAATTTTTGACTTGCTCAAATTTATATGATTTAAAAGTATTTTTGTAATTTGTTATATAGTCTTTGTTAGTTATGCAAGTTGATCAAACACAGAGTAAGCCAGGGAAGTTTATAACAGTAAATGCTTACATAAAGATAAAATGAAAACCTCCAACACTGCACCTCAAGATGAGGAAAAAAAAGAACAATTTAAGCCCAAAGTTAGAAGAAAGGAAGAGAATAATTAAGAACAGACAAAGATCAATGAAACAAAATTTTAAGACAATGGAAAATGTAACAAAGCTGAGTTTGTCTTTAAACAGGTCAATTAAAGTATATTGTTAGTATTAAAGAGTAATTTTGTTAACTATATGTTTGTGTTGATATTGGGATCCAATGACTCCCTACTGGGTTAATTTCTTCCTGCTAAAACACATCTTTTAGTAGTCTCCAGGGGTTCTTTTCCAATGGCTTTGAAAAAAAATTTCCCTCACTTTCAAAATTCTATCTACAAGTCTTTTCCTCCAACACATTAAAGACATTACGGGCACTGTTTTTCTGTTTGGTGCCATTATAGAGTCCGCTGTTATCCATGGTGTCTTATTTTTCCATCTAGCCATGGAAGACTTTTGTTGTGTGTTTAATGCAGCAAATAGCTTATTATTTATCATGAAGAAAATTTCCAGTCTGATTTTAATCGAATGCTTTGTGTCTCTACTTTCTATTCGAGTCAAATCCAAGGAACCAGCATTCAAAAGATATAATTTGTCATCCCTTCTGAGTTCTAACTCTGTTAACTACAGAACCTCTCAAGCATTTCCACACCTTTCAGCTGCTCTCGCTTGGGGTGACAGGTTAGGGAAATGGTTAGCGCAGTGGGACCATGACAGGGAGGGAACAGGAAAGGGGCAGAAGGCACAAAAGGCCACAGGGACGTTAGCAATACTCTGTGCGTGCACCTGACAGGAGTAGTGACTTACACGGGCGGCTTGTTTCTGAGCATCCGGGAGGCTCTACACACAGTGCTCTGATACACTTCAACTAAAAGTGTAATTTCAAACCTTGTAAAGGCAGGTGTAGTGTCTTATGCTTGTGATCCTAACCCTAAGAGGCAGACAGACCACCAGGAATCTGAGGTCAGCTTAGGCAACCTGTAGAATTTGGTCAACTAAGACTACAGAGAAAGACGTTATCTTTTTTTTGTTTTTACCTGAAATAAAATGTTTTAAATTTTAAGATGGCTATCTTTTTTTGAAATGTGGTTTGTAGGCACATTTCACTATTCTCTACTTCACTTCAACCCTTAACCCACCCCCAAATAACCAACACACACACACACACACACACACACACACACACACACACACACACACACCTTGCCTTCACTTTTCCCTAACAATAGCAATTGTAACAATAAGACCATGTTGAGTGTCAGTATAGCTTAACTGGTTATCTATATACTGAACTAGTTCTGACAATACCAAGTTAAAATTTCTGCATGAAAAGACATATGCAGACCCAGTCAGAACAAAATAGAAGACTTTTAGCTTCATTTAGGATTTGAAAACCTGTATCACATCTTCTTCCTAAGCCTGTAACTTACCTAATAGCATCTGGCAGCACTTGGCAAGGTGTTCATTTAGACCAATGGTTCTCAACCTTCCTAATGCTGGGACCTCGTGTGCTGGTAAACCACAACCATAAAATTATTTGTGTTGCTACTTCAAAATTGCTTAGAAATCATAATGTAAATGCCTGTGCTTTCTGATGGTCTTGGGTGACCCCTGTCAAAGGGTTGTTCAACCCTCAAAGGGCTCAAGACCTACAGGCTGAGAACTGCTGATTTAGAGGGAAGAAATGGCAGTAAACTAAGTCTAGTCCACGTTATACCATGAGGTCAAAGTTCCTGGTCTCTATACAAGGAAGCCAGTAAGGTGCCCTCACTCCTTGTCTCTGCAATCTGAAGATACTCTCAGCTTGGCTAGCTCTTTCTTCTTTTCTCTTTCTTTTTCCTGTTTTCAATCCTGAGGGTTAAACAGAGACCCTCACACATGCTAGGTAAGGGCTCTACCACTGAATTTTATATTCTCAATCCTTTTTGAAATATTTTAAAATTCTGAGCCAGGATCTCCTAAGTTAGCTGGACTAGCCTTGAAGATGTTTGGTAGCCCAAATGGGACTTCATTAGCTTCTCCAGTAGCTAATGGCACAAGCTTATACTTTCAGGCCTGGCAATCAGACCGATTTTTATCCGTGTGTTACATATGTGTTTATATTTACTTTTTGTATACAATTATGAATTTATAATTTTAAAATGGTGTTACATGAGACATACATGCACTTCTAATGCAGAACTCCACAAGCGCTCAGGAAATGTACTGTTTTTCAACTGAAAATTAAAAACATAAGTAATTCAAATTGGCCTTTTTCTGTGAATGGAACACATACATGTGTGGGTGCATGCACATACATACATACACACACACACACACACACACTCACACATTACGATGCCTACACTGCAGCTGGTGTCACTGCATTGATCTATGCTATAACAGATGTTTTATCTGCTAGTGCCTTTATAGCATGTGCACATGTGTCAGTGCCATGTTGAAAACATCTCAGTACTGTTAGGTTAACCCTTCTTGAAGGGCTTCAAGGATCCCATGCACGAGCTGAGACTACAACCATGAAGAAGGGTTCTTTTCCTAGTTACAAACCCTATAGAGACTCACACTAACACACACTGTACCTCTACTCCCAAAGTCAGAGCTAAACAAACAAACTTCCAAACAACCAAATTATGAAGAAAATGAGTGAAGACTTTGGTGCGCTCACACTATAGAAAGTTCTTTGGCTGTTTAGGCATGTAGCTTTAATTTTACATAGATAAATATAAAAGTTGTAGAACACTGTAAAATTTAAGGTATAAATATAAAGTTGAATATAAATTAATATTAAATATTATTATAATATGAATAATATTAAATATAATATAAATATATTAAAACATAATACTAAATATCAATATTAGGTTTAATATAAATATAAGGTATAGATATAAGGTTTAGATATAAGTAGGTTGAGCAAAACTGATTGGTCCATTAAAGCAAATGCATATGTATTAAGCAAACAAAACAAAACAAAACACTAAAAGCAAAGTTAAACTCAAAATATACTAACGGGAGATAGTATCTGTAAGATACTGAGAAATCACTAGTTCTTGAAATGGAGGTAGTTTCAAGTGCTTAATTCTGCACCCGCATCTAAGTTACTCTGTTCTATATCTGTAGGATATTCCCCCCATGTAAAATGAAATGCACAATGCAGTCATGGTCTGGCCCACTCTCTTCCACATCACCCAGACCCTCTAGAAATCACCATCTCCACAAAGTTCTCAGGCTTGATCTCTCCACCTGTCCCTGCCCCACCCCAGAGCCACCAGTTCTGTCTTCTCAAAGGTAAGGTCACATATTTGCTTTCTGATCTTCTTTCATCCCTAGACTGAAAGTTTCCTGCAGGTGAGAAGTATGATGACTTATCAATTATTTCAGCCACAGTCCCTGATGCCAAAATGATGTCAAGTAAGTAGAGATTAAAAAGCTGCTATAATAATTTTTAATCATGTGTGTACCTATACACATACATGGGAAAACATCAAATACAATGACTTGAGGATCTAATATTACCTAAAGTTATTCCTACACTTTAGAATTCTAAAACAGTTGACTTTTCAAACACATGACCATGAGAAAATAACATAATAGCAGAAACTACTGAGCTAGGCAAGCCAAGAAGTCTAAAAATTACCTCCAATCTATCCTCACTGCAAACTAATGTCTGATAAGGGAATTTTACTGCCTTCATTTCTGTAATTAATAAATATTAAATGTGCCTCTTGATTCCTAAAGCCTATACCCTTCATTCAGTTACTGTATACTCTAATACTAAAGTTCTCAGTTGGGGCTGAAAGATGTCCAGGGAGGAATGACCGTGGTTATTAAAGCAGAGGGAGCTTCCAGGCACCTCATGCACACTTACAGCATGGACTAGACCTTTACAAGAAAAAGAGTTTGAGGAGGCATGGTTCAAGAGTTGAAGAGCTTCCTACTCTTCCGGATTTCACCCGCCCTGACTGCCTGTGAGCATCAAGGGATCTGATGCCCTCTCGTGGCCTTCCCATGCACCCGTATTCTTACACACACACACACACACACACACACACACACACACACAGAGTAAAGAATGGGGAATGAGGATTTAGACAACAAAAAGCACGGCCTGGAACATACAAGTCCCAGCGGAAAATTAAGTCTGTAAATGGTCAGACTATGCGTCCCACCATCTCCAGTTAGCTAGAGTCAGGCCACCTGAAAACATTGTAGTAGAGATATAAAAAGCACTTCGTGTTTCTACACTAACTTGGCAGGGTGTGTGTGTTGCAATCGGGAACACATGCCACTTCTAATCCGACAAGCTCTCCTCTGTTTCACAAAGTAACACATATACAAAAATACTCTTTTGAATGATAAAACATTAAATGTGTGGTTTGCTCAAGAAAATAAATTTTAAGAAAGAATTTTTTTTAAAGGACAAACACAGCTCTTTTAATAAGGTTTGCTCTAAATGAAAATTACATCAGTAAATCACAGAGATGGTGGAATCATGTGAGAATTGGGAACTTTTGTATTCTCGTTTATGTGCCAAACTCAGCCAGTTGGCTGTTCTTGTAAATAATCCTTCATTGAAACACAGCATGCCATTTATTTATGTACTGCCTATGACTACTTCTATGCTACAAAGGTACCACTATAGACTAGCAAAAGAGACAATCTTGCCAACACAGTTTAAAATCTATGTTCTTTAACAGAAACAAATCTTTGCCAACCAATTTAAATCAGTGATTTTCACAGTGTGGTGGTCCTTGGAAAACATGTAAGAGACGCACATGCACAGGCTCCACTCCAGACTTACTGAAACACAAACTCTGGAGACAGAATCCAACAGCATATATTTCAGTAAATCCTGTATGTAATTCTAAGAACCACTGTGATTAAGGGACGGTTCTGTAGTAGCTGGAAAGAGCTAAGAACCCACCCCAAAGTCTTCCTTGAGGAAATCAAATAAAGACCTAAGAAGGCTTCGGGACAACTGTCAGAAAGGACTTAACCTGGAGTGAGGAAAAATGCTATTGAACAGTAGGAAAGGAGACTCTTAATACAGGCAAGTCTCACCTAAGGCGACCCAGGAAAGACAAACAGAGCGATTCAGCACAGACACTGAAGCAGCACCTCATCTAGAGGCCTTTACAACTGAGATAAACTCTTCCTGCTCTTTGAAATGGTAGGGAAATGTAGAGGGCTCAACACTGTCTTTCTAGCCAGCAAAGTGTTATTAAAATAAGAAAGGCCTGGTTGCCATGGCAGCAGGGAAGCAGGAGATAAGTTGGCATCTTAGTATCTCATGCCTCCTGCAATCCAAAGCCTTCAACAAAAGCTCTGACACAAAAGCTGTTCAGGGACATCCAAGACCCAAATTACAGCAGTAGTATAAAATAACAGTTTTCACACGGGACAAAAAGGTTATCAAAAATGTAGCGGTAAGAGCCCTGTGCAGAAGAAAATAAAAACTATGAAGTGACTAGAGAGGCAGGTACACAAGAGGAATAATTACAATGTGAATGAGCCTAGCAGACAGCATGCAGGCATTCTTAGAAGAACCTAGCAGACGTCATACAGGCATTATTAGAAGTACGACATTATGCCATTATTAACTAAGGCTTTGAATTGAAAATTGTTATCAGAAAAGCCAGCTGCAACCAAATGAAGATGTTCCCAGACTATCTCCACTTGAGGAATCCTGAAAGTTAGCAATTTCTTTATTATTTTTAGACCAAGGAAATACTCAAGTTGGGTCAAACAACTTAGCATCAATACTCTTGGGGTCTAGTGTTGATCGGGTTCTGACAATTCCTCGGCCCCTTGGTATCATCCTAAGCACTGCCACATTGTCATTTCTTGTTCCACACCAACTGTCATACACTAAATAGCAGCTTTTCATACAGTAAACTCTGAAGATACAGCTTTATAAAGACACACCACCGTAGGAACGGACGGCACTTCCTACCTCTGCAACCACCTCAGGTAAGTGGTTAAAGCCAGAGTTCCCTGGTGCTCTAGCACCTGACACAGTTTGGGAAACTAAGAGCTAAGAGAGGGAGCCTAAAAAGGAAAAACAGTGTAATGGGGGAGGAGCAAAGGACAAGTCTTTGCGCAGCATAACCACAAGGGGGCAGCACCACGGGGCTTAGGCGTCAAACCCCTTCCATACAAAGGCTGTAGATACACTAGCATGCAGTTTCTCTATGCTCTATGGAAGAAGCACCAGGGACTGACCTGCTACGCACCGGCCAGCTAGAAACCTCCTTTGCCTGCCCAGCTCTGAGAAGCTAAGACGTTCAGAAGCGGCTCTGCATGCAGCCAATCAATCCCTACACAATGTTCTGAGAAAATGATTGTTAAGTAATATACAGCTGTTAAATGGGAAGAACACCATTATCCTCACTTAAGACTATACGCTCAGATCTAACTCCAAAGCCAATGGTCTTCTCTATTTTGCCAGAAAAGGATCCCATCTTTCAAGAATAACCTATCTGGGTAAAGTAGAGAAAAATATGTTTGCTTTTCACACTCAAGGCATCTTCAAATTACAAAGGAAAAGACACTAAAAGAAACAAATGAAGCCAGGTGGGTGGTGGCGCAGGCTTTTAATCCCAGCATTTGGAAGGCAGAGGCAAGGGGGGATCTCTGAGTTGGAGGCTAGCCTGATCTACAGAGCAAGTTCCACAATACTCCATAAAAGCAAAAATAAACGTAAGTGCTTATCTAGCCTCCACAACTGCAGCTCTCCTGTACAGGTAAATGCTCGTGCCTGTAGCACCACTCAGTACTATCAGGATAAGGACTGGACACATCCAGTCTGCAGATATCCCCCACTCAAGCCATACAATAGCTGGAACAGTAAACAGTAAATAGGTAAAGGATATAGAGAAAGAGGACCAGAAATTGATGATTCATTTTCAAATCCGCTGGGAACTGTATGAGAATAGTTGCAGTAAGCCAACAACTCACTCATACAAACCTATTATGAAACCAAAAGCAACCTCCGACTCCTTTATTCCCACTTCTGTTCCCCTTCTCCGCATTTCTCCTCCTCTCTGTGACACACTCAGCGGCTCCGGTCCTCTCATTCAGGGAAAAGGAGTTTCCCCTGATAGACTAGTAACCACTGGAAAGCAATCAACCAACAAAGCAAGCAGGTGAATACAGGAAGCATTCAATGTGGCAGCAGAAACCCAGCAAAAACAACCAACGTGTTCTCTCAACAGGTATTTCTAATTCCTTGAAAATTAAGACTGGGGCTACCTAAAGAGAAAGGGGGAGAAAGAGACGGCTTATTTTTTTTTTCCTCTGCAAGACCACACTGTAAAACCAACAAAGACCGCTTCTTAAAGGATCCAAGAGACACGATAAATACCACCCAATTACTCTCCCACTGCAACAGGAAAAGTTCAACACTGCCATTTTCGCAGTAAGCAACAATTACTCCTGCCGTTCTACACAAGCATCCAGCCTCCCTAGCAGGCACTGGCTCGCAGATCTCAGACACCCCTGTACTTTAACTGCAGCACCCAGGCAGCCCCGAGCTCTAACACCCACCTTCGCGGGAGGGGGAAAAAAGGGCCTCTTCTTCTGGGGAGGAAAAACAGTTCACATCTTGTTCCCGTCGCCTGCTTCAGGAACCTAAAAACAGAAGCAGCAGTCACTAACTCAAAAACCCAGGGCCAATAGATGCGCGCTCTCTCTCTCTCTCTCTCCCTCTCTCTCTTTTTTTCTGCGCTGTTTAGATGTCTAGAAAAATTTACAGAAGAATAAGAAAACGGGGTGGGGGTGGGGGTCCGGTTCTAAGGCACACGGGGATGCCTGCATTTATCAACAGCCAGCCACTCCTTCCTAGGCTGTCGGAAACCCGCAGGTTTTCTAGCTTTGAAGTTCCCTGCCAGTAGTAGCAGGGGGCTAAGTGGAAAGCAGGAGGCGGGATCGCAGGGAGAACCGCTGCCCCCCGCCCCCATCCAGCAGCCAGGGACTGCACCCACCGGCGACACGGGTCGGGCCACACAGGAGCGCCCCGAGGCGCGCAGGATCCGCTTCTCCGAGACGTGTCGGGCGGGCCGAGGTCTAGGGAGCCCCCGGGCCGGGTGAAAAAGGGTCGAGCGGCCGCCAGGCTGGGCCCTCGGGGGCCCTCCCGCGCGGGCTTGGCCCGCACTCACATCCCTCAGCGGCGGACCCGGCAGCCGCCTGCAGCCCTCGCCGGGACGGACGGGCGCCTCCGGAGCCGGGGCCGCGGCCGAGGCGCCGACGCCGCGCGAGCTCGCCCAGAGCGGGGGCCCGCCCAGCCTGTCAGCGCGGCGGGAGGCCGGCGGTGGCCGCTGCTGCCCGCTTTCTGCTCTGCCTCGGCTTCCTGCAGCCCACGCCACGCCCACCGCGCGCCGGGCCCGCCCCCGCCCTCCAGGGGCCGCACGCCGCCTCCGCTCGGCCCCGCGACGCCGGCTCAGCCGCTCTGCTCGGCGGGGAAAGCGGCCCCGAGTGGCGGAGCCGGGCACGGGCGAGCGGGCGAACCGGCGGGGGCGGGGAGGGGGGGCGGGAGGGGGGGGGCGAAGGCCGGCACGCCCCACTGCGCCTGCGCCGCCCGCGGGGCCGCTCTGCGGGGCTGGGCCCGGGCAGAGGAGGCGGTCGCGGGCTCCGGGGAAGCGCAGGCGCGCGTGGAGATTCCCGGGGCAACCCCGGGGCGAGAGCGCGCGAAGAGGAGGAGCAGGGTAGGTGCGGGTTGGCGCAGCGAGCTTGCGGCCTCCGCGCGCAGAGGAGACGGCTGGGAATGAGTCAGCCCGGCCGGGAAGGCCCCGCTGCGTCCGAGCTGATAGGATTGGCGGCCGCTGCCTCCGGGGAGACTTTTCCCTTCCTGCTTTCGCTTCCACAGGCGGGTCGCTGCCCTAAGCGCTCGGCCCAGGGGACGTGGCACCGTGGACCGGGCACTGAGACCCAAGTACCTGACTTCAGTCAACCACCACTTCTGCGAAGGGACAGGTTGGAAGAAGAAACGACGTGTAGGGTCCCAAAGAGCCACCACGTTCATTCATTCAAGAATTTGTTCCCTGCTAGGCAAAGGTTCCCAGGAGAGGAGATGAAGGCAGCCCCCATTCTGCATGTGCTATTCTCATAGAAGCCACAAAATAGGCACTGCGCTTTGTGTGTGATTGCCAGAAACGGGTACACACACACAAAGGTGAGTGGAGATGTTATTTTGAGATGACCAGAAAAGACCTTCTAGAGTGACATTTAAGCAGAAATTTGAAGGATGAGACCGATCCAGTCCTGGAACTATCTGGTTTCAAGAAAGGAGCTAGCAATGAAAAGGATTCTGAAAAGGGAATGTGTTTTTAGGACCAAGAAAGAACCCTCAATGGAAGACAGTAAAAGGAAAGGGGCTAAATAAGAAGACAAAGAAATAACTGGGGTCATTCTGTATAGGACTTTTTTTTTTCTCTTAGCCCCAGGTTTGTCAACCGAAATGAAGCGTTCACAACACCCACGTCCCCTTACATACACGACGGATGCTGTTATTCAGATCTTACATCTAATGGTTTATTTTCTTTTCCTTTATTTTTGAGTCAAGGACTCACCATGTAGCACTTCCTTGCCTCGAACTCACAGAAATCCTCCTGCCTCTGCCTGGGGAATGCCGAGATCACAGGTGTGGGGCACCACACAATGCATAGTTTCTTTTAAGTAAATGTCACCAAAGCTAAAGATAACGTGGGCAAGGAAAAATAGATGATTAACAATAAGCTTATAGGATTTAAGTCCTTTGTCAACCCACACAGGAAAACTGAGTAACTTTTTCATTATCATTCACAGTGAAAACCATTCTCGGTGAGGTAATCGTGAGCCGGTGCTAGTCTTGAACATTGATCTCCTCATTCTGTTCTAGAATGCTTTCCAGCTCTTTGATGCGATTCCCAGTAGAGACATGAGCTAGAGATTTGTTCCACCTGTTAATCTTTTCACAGAGTCCCTGCATTCTCTGATAATGATAAGGGAGAGTTCCGAGGAATTGGACAAAATCTTTTATGACCTTCAGAAACTGCGCACAAACAAGTATGGGGTGGAAGATAAGACATTTAGATTTAGGACGTTTAGCATGGCCAGACTGAAAAAATAAATAAAAGTTAATAGCTAGTTGTCTGCTGTGGCACTGGGTGTAGAGACAGGAGGCAAGATTCTGTCCTTTCTCTGTGGTAGCAGAGCTGCCTTCCACACACACACACACACACACACACACACACAGTAACAGGACTGTATCGGTGTGTGAGATCAGCCCTTGTGTTCTATATCTTTTCATAGTTCTTGGGCTGTTGTGCTATAAAGCCATAAGTGATACCACACTCAGGAGGCTGGGGCAAGAAGGTTCTGAGTTCCAGGCCAGCTTGAGCTACATAGCAAGACTTGGTTTCAAATAAACAAAGCAAGCCTAGGATGGAAAATTCATGGCCAAGTGTTCCCAGCACCCACGTGGTATCTCACAACCATCTATAATTTGGGATCTCAATCTCCTGGAACTGAATCCTAGGCCCTCTTCTGACCTTGGATAGTGAGCATACATGTAGTACACATATGTGCAGGCAAAACACTATACACATAAAGTAGACAGTCCTAAAAAAAAAAGAAGTTATACAGTAGAGGCTAGGTGGCCCAGGTTTCAATCAAGGCTTTTACCAAGACAATCACTTCAATTTCCTAAGCTTCCTGTTTATCCATATAATGAAAAATATGTCCTCACCACAATACGAGGATTGGGTATAATAGCATCATCATACTTAAAGAGACATTTTGAAGATTGGATAGGAAGTATTTTAAAGCCCTTAAGCACAGCAATTAAATGTCTGTTACGGCTATGGAAGGAACAATTTTCAGATGCCATCAAGCTGAGAAGTATAAAACACGCTGTATCTCATCAATCCTGAGTCATTTGTCACAATTGCACCACAAGAAACTGTCTAGCCGCCCTTGGTAAAAGCTGAGTTGTAAAGGAGACAGATGTAGGGACTGGCATTTTTACTGTAATCTTATCCATTTTAAATAGCATCCAAAGTAATTGATTTCAGTATAGTGTGTGTGTGTGTGTGTGTGTATGTGTGTGTGTGTGTGAGCACTTTCTTCTGACTCATTTTCTTCTCCCACTGTCCTCTGTCATCCCCCTCACCCTCCTCTACTTGGTCCTCTCCCCCTTCTTAAATAGCACCTCCTTCTGATCTCAGGTCAGTGTATTCTATTACCCTTTCTTCCCCCTTCTTCGAAATCAAGAACAGTTCCTCCCCTCTTGTGCACATTCTACTTCATCACTCACACACACACACACAGAGAGGGGGGGGAGGCTCCTCAGATAAGAGGACTCAAGGGCATTTGTCTTCTATAGTCCAGCTTACTTTGTGTAACAGATGACTTTCAGTTCCACCCAATTTTCCTGCTAATGTCACAATTTCATGTGTGTGTATTCACCACTTTTCCATTATCCACCTCCCTGTTGATGGACACCCAGTTGTTTCTACTCCCTAGCTATTATTAATGACAGTGCAGCAATGAATATGGATGTGCAAGTGTTTCTGGTGTGTGTGTGTGTGTGTGTGTGTGTGTGTGTGTAATGGAACGGTGTAGCTGACTTACACAGCCTTCACATTTATTTCTGTAGTGGCTTCTTGAGTTTAAAATCCCATTAGCAGTGTGTAGGCATGTATCCTACCCCCAACGCCCTCACCAGTATTTGTTCCTGTTTTCCTGATGACAGTCATTCTGACTGGGGTGAGATGGGATCCAAAAGCAATTTTAATTTGCATTTCCCTCATGGTTAAGGATGTTCAACATTTTTCAAATATTAATTAGGCAATTGTACTTTTGAAAGTTGTCTACTCAGTTTATTAGCCAACTGTTTGAGTGAATGATTTTTGTTGTTGCTGTTTTTTATTGTTTTGGGGGTTTGGCGGGTGGGGGTGTTTGGTTGGGTTGGTTTAGTTTGGTTTGGTTTGGTTTTTTAAAACAGGGCTTTTCTGTGCTGCTCTGTTTGTTCTGGTACTCACTCTGCTGCCCAGGCTGGCCTCAGACTCAGAGATCTGCCTGCTTTTGCCTCCTGGGTGCTAGGATTAAAGGATTGCACCACCACTGCCCAGCTTGAACAATTTCTTTTGATATTTAATTTCTGCAGTCCTTCATATATTCTAGACGTAAGCTCCTTGTCTAGTATACATTTAGCTAAGGGTTTTTTGTTTGTTTGTTTGTTTTTTTATAGGCTACTTCCTCACTTTGGCAAATGTTTCTTTTATTGGGAAGGAAACACTTTAATTTTCTGTAATCCCCTTTGTCAATTCTTGGGATTGTTTTCTGTATTTTTGGAGATCTTTTTGGGAAGTCCTTGCCCTTGTCTGTATCTTGAAATATATTACCATACTCTCCTGAAGCAATTTCAAAGTTTCAGGTCTGAGACTACAATTGTGATACATTTTTCATTGATGTGTGTATGCACATATGTATGTGCCAAGAGAAAGACATATATATCTAGTTTCATTTCTCTACGATCAATATCCAGTTTTCCCAGTACCATTTGCTGAAAAGGCTGTCTTTTCTCCCAAGTATATATTTTACATCTCTGACAAAACATGTAGCCATAGCTGTGTGGATTTTTCTGGGTCTTCTATTCCACTGGTCTACGTGTCTGGTTTTGTTACGATGGCTCTGTAGTATGAGATGGTTTTGTTAGGATGGCTCTATAGAATGAGATGATGAGATCAGGCATTTCAGCAGCTCCAGCCTTGCCCTTCCTTAGCATTGCTTCGATTATTGCAGGACTCTTTGCTTCTGTAGGAATTTTTGAGTTGTTTTTTTCTAGTTCTATAAAGAATGCCAATCAGAATTTTGATTGGAATTGCATTGCATTTCTATATAGCTTGTAGTAATAGAACCATTTTCTCCCAACTGACTTCTGCCACTCCGTGAGCATGTGAGAAATCTTTTCATCTTCTGGTGTGTTCTTCAGTTTCTTTCTTCAGAGACTAAAGTATTAAAGTCTTTATTTAGTCTTTAATCTCCTTGGTTGGGTGGTTAGGTTTATTTCTAAATTTATTTAGGTTTTTTTTTCCTCGTTCCGGTCAACCCTGCTCGCTCTGGTCTGCCCCGCTTGCTCCAGCTGGCCCTGCTCCCTCCGGTCGGTCCCACTTGCTCAGTCCCTGCTCTCTCCAGTCCAAGGATTCATTTATCATTATTCATAAGTACACTATAGCTGACTTCAGACGCACCAGAGGAGGGTGTCAGATCTCATTACCGGTGGTTGTAAGCCACCATGTGGTTGCTGGGATTTGAACTCATCACCTTCAGAAGAGCAGTGGGGTGCTCTTACCCGCTGAGCCATCTCACCAGCCCTTATTTAGTTTTTTTAAGCTATTGTGATTAGGACTTTCCCCTTGATTTAATACCCTTGGCAAATTCAGTATTGGCATGTAGAAAGGCTACTCAACTTTGTATGAAAGTATTTATTGGGTCTAAGTGTTTTCTGGTGGAGACTTTGGATCTTTTAGGTATAGGCTCATGTTGTCTGCAAAAAGGCCATGTGCCTTCTTTCCTACTCATGTCTGTTTTACTTACTTCTTTACCTTGTCTTATGCTTAGCTAAGACTTTGATCACTGTGTTGAGTAGGACTCATGGAGGTAGCATATTTGTCTTCTTCCTGACTTAGAGGAAACAATTACAGTCTTTTCCATTTAATACACTTTTGGCTATAGGGGGTTATTCGTATGTAGCCTTTACTATGTTGACACACGTTCCTCCTGTTACTAGTTTCTTTGGGACTATTCATCGTGAAGGGATGTTGAACTTTGTTAAAGGACTTATCTATATCTAATAAAATGATAATTATGTTCTGCATTGTCTTTACTGATCTGTGTATATTGAACCAACCTTGCCTTCCTAGAATGAAACAAACTTGACCATAGTGTATAATCATAATGCACATTTGTAAAAATTAGTTTTCAAGAGTGTACAAATTTTTTTTAATTATTTCTATCCATGTGTGCCAATGCCTGTGGCAAGATGCCTGAGGTATTGCTCTAGCTTTAAGCTTTAAAGAACTTTATTCACAATTTTTATATGTATGTTCATCATGGAAATTACAGTTTTCTTTTTTGTTCTTGTCCCATCTTCTGTTTTAGATATAAAAGTAATGCTTATTTCATATAATGAATTTGGTCGTGTTGTTTTTCTTTCTAATTATGGAACAGTTTGAGGGCATTTAGATTTGGCTTTTCTTGAAAGAATTCAGTAGTGAAGCCTTCGAGTCCTGAGTTTTCCTTTGTTAGAGACTTAACTTCTGCATCAATCTTGTTGCTTATTATAGATCTTTAGAAGGTGGTTATATATTCCTGATTTAAGTTTAGTAGGTCATACATGTCTAGGAATTTATTCTCTTTTATATAGATAGGTTTTTACAGTTTTTTGAATTTAAATGGTCAAAGTTTTTCTTAATTATCCTCTGGATTTTACTGGAATCTGTTATAACATCCAATTTTTCATCTCTAATGCCATTAATTTGATCATTCTCTCCCATTCCTTTGGTCAGTTTGGCTATGGATTTGACAGCCTTGTCTGTTTTTCCTGAGAAGTAAAATCTCTTGGATTGATTTTTTTGTACTATTCTTCTCATGCCCATTTCACTCATTTCTGCTCAGATCTTTATTATTTCTTGCTGTCTACTGCTTTGAATTTTGGCTTCTCTTTTCTGTTTTTGAGCCTTTCAGATATTCTACTTGGTCATATATCTGCCATCACACTGATGTTTTTAATGTAAGCACTCCAGGTATAAACTTTCCTTATAAGGGCTGCCTTAACTGTATCCCACAGATACTAATAGGTTGTGCTTTCATTTTTGCTTAATTTTAAGAATTTTTCTTCCCAATTTCTTGAATGGCCCACTGGTCCTTCTTGAATATAGTCATCAGCCTCAGGTACTTCTGTAGTTTCTGTTGTTTCTTCTGCTACTGATCTCTAGTTTCACTGCAATAAGGTCCAATAAGATACAAGAAATTAGTTTGATTTTCTTTTATTTGTTAAGACCTGTTTTCTTGGGGCTAGAGAGACAGCTTAGTGGCTAAGAGCACTGGCTGCTCTTCCAGAGAACCTGGGTTCAATTTTCAACACCCACGTGGCAGCTCACACACGTCTGTAAGTCCAGTTCCAGGGCCTCTGACACCCTCACACAGACAGACATGAGGTAAAACACCAGTGGACAGAGAATGAGGTCTCTTTTAGAGGAGGTTCCAGGGGCTGTTGATGTATATTGAGTATCTGTTGGATTGAACGCTATATATCAGAAGTCATTTAATCTACAGTGTGGTTTTGTGGTGTTTTATTTTGTTTTATTGGTTTGGTTTGGTTTTGGTTTCTCAAGACAGGTTTCTCTGTGTAGCCCTGGCTGTCCTGAAACTACCTTTGTAGATGAGGCTGGTCTCAGCCTCAGAGCTCTGCCTGCCTCTGTTTCCCAAGTGCTAGGTGTGTGCCACCATACCCAGCCTAGAGTGCAGTTAACTATGAGATTTATTTATTTATTTCAAATAACCTCTATGGATATGTCATTGAGTTACTGAAATCATTCCTCTTGTTATGTCAGGATTTACCTAAACTTTTATGTCCATTAGTGTTTGTTTTGTAAAACAGAGAGTATCTATTTTCAGTTTTCAGTATATGTGTATTTATATTTTCTGCTTGTTCTTTTTTTTTTTTTTTTTGGTTTTTCGAGACAGGGTTTCTCTGTGTAGCCCTGGCTGTCCTGGAACTCACTCTGTAGACCTGGCTGGCCTCGAACTCAGAAATCCGCCTGCCTCTGCCTCCCTCCCGAGTGCTGGGATTAAAGGCATGCCCACCACGCCCAGCGCTGCTTATTCTTGATGAAACATTTCCTTTATTAATATGCCATGGGGACTTCTTTATGTCTTCTGAGTAGGTTTTCTTTGAACTCTTCTCCGCCAGACAGCAGAAAAGCCATGCCAGCTTGTTTTCCGTTTCTGTTCACTTGACTGATTGGCTCTGGGCCTCTGAACCTGAATCTGTGGGTGTGTTTTGCTGGTTTTGTTTCTTGGGGACATTGGATACTTGGATCTAGTTTTTGAGCCCAGCCAGTCAGTTTGCATCTCTTTATCCGAGGTAATCGGTAGTACTGAGAGATGTGTATTAATTTCTGTAGCTTTGGGTTGTGGTGTTGCCAGCTCCATTCCTCTTCTGTCTTAGAGTCAGTTGTCTGCTGGGTTAGTGCCTTGGTCCTGCCCGATTCCTGGCCAGCCCTTTTGGTTCTGCTCATCTCAGTGAATGTATTCTTCTCTGTACTCTCATGATTGAGACCTTCTGCCTTTTCTGTGTGTAATATCCCTTGGGGTGTTTTTAGGTTTGCTCTGTTTCGCTCTGCATTTTTTGACTTGCTACTCATAAACGTGTTGTGTGCTTGTCTTGTATGCCTACTTTTCTGTCAGAGCCAAGAGAGAGCTTCAATGGAGAGAGCGATCTTAGCAGGAAGGTTTTGTGCTCTCAGAGAATTATATATACTGTGCCATGTTTTAGGATTGTTGCTACAGTGTCTCGTGGTATGAAAGCATGTTTGTGTGTGTTGTGACTTGGCATTTTCCCTGAAACCTTTCATATTATTTCTTTCCGTTGTATCCCCCAAGTCTTGATCATGATGGATGAGAAATGGCCTTTCTTTGGATGTCTACCTGTTGCTCTAGATTTTAGGAGGGAGGGAAAGTTATGTTATAATTTAATTGGGTAGACTTTATATCTTTAGTTTTACATCTCATTTCCTTTTTCCATTCCACAAATTCATGGGTTTAGACCATTGATGATATCCCGGAATCTTGGACACTGGACCACGCTCCTATTTTCTTACTGTATTTGGATGCAGCCTGTCCTTGACCTTGACGTCCATTCATCCATGATGTTCTTCCTTCTGCTTGCTTAAGTCCATTGATTATGCTTTACATTTCAGTCTGTTTGTTTCCGTACAATTGTCATTTCCATTGCTTCTGTTTGGTTTTATCCAGATCTCTCCAATACCTTGCTAACTTTTCGGTTCTCCATCAATCCTGTTGACTTTCTCACCCGTTCTGCTGATAATTTCTGCCAGTCAGTGGGTTTTCTTCTTCAGGTCCTACTTGAATTCTTTACCTGTCTGTGCCATCCCTGTGGTCATCCATCCCTTTTGAAGTTTTGTGTTTCATTGTGATTTACATTTCTGATGGTGTGAATGGTTCTTCTGGTTTTATTTTGGATTCTTCTTGTTGAACAGCCTGTCTTTGAAGCCTCAACCCCTTAATACCATTTATAGAAAATAAAACAAACTACTACAATACAAGGAACATCAAACCATAGAAGTAAGACACATGCAAAAAAAAAAAAAACCTCAATAACTTGAAACTAATATCCATAAAACAAAACAAAACAAAATTGCAAAACTAATGTAGTGTACTGTGAACCTAAAAAATAGCAAATGTGGAAGCAGTGAATGGACTCGAGAAATGCTGGGGAAAGGAAGGCAAAGAGCAAACCAAAAACTGACACAAGATTAAATAAATACGAGAGAAAATAAGCGGAGGAGGAGAGGAGAGTGTTATAGAGGCCAAGAGAATAGAGCACAGCTTCAGGAAAAATAAAAATAAGATAAAACCCAGAAAGCTCCATTGTAAACACAGAATATAAAAAGCTTAAAACCAAAACGTGGTAAATGTTAAGAAAGTGACAAAAAATTAAGTGTGGATTTTAAAAACGGTATGACAAAGACAAAATAACCACTAAATGTATAGTAGAAAAGAAAAGAAGACAAGAACAGAAGGCAGGGGAGGGAGGAGGAAGAGGAGGAGGAAGAGGAGGAGGAAGAAGAGGAGGAGGAAGAGGAAAGAAAGAACTTTATAAAAAGTAAGAAAAAGAAAAATCTCTCAGTAATGGGGAAAAAATCTGTAAACATCATTAAATGCACAAAGATAATCTAAAAACAAGCCCAAAAATTTCTAGTAAAATAAATTTAAAATACTGCTGAAAGTATTAGTAAAAGAAAGGGAGGAGGGACTACAAGATAGGGATAAGTCAGCTTCTCTCTTTATCCTTGGAAACTCAAGGCTGCCTATAAAATGCATGGGAGGGGTCAGCCACGTTTGTGGGCTTATAGTTCCTATAGTTTATGCTGTTGTTACTGCACGGATATTGGGCAAGTGCCCACGTCTGCCAGAGTTGTGCTCACTAGAGTACCTTCCTTCCTTGCCTATCCAGGGCCTCCCCTGGCCATACCTGCCTTTACAGTATGTAGTCTGGACAGTCTCTCTCCCCAGATTCAATTCCCTTGGGCGGTTAGTGTTCCAGCAGAAGGTCTCTCCCAAATGGGAGAAGAAAATGACATCCCTGAAAACTGTACACAGTAAGGACCAGTCTTTGTACTCTCGGGACCTCTTAAGCATTGATCGGCTTGAAGGGTGCCTCTTGAGTGTCAAGAAGCCAAGTGGAACTCAGTCATTCTCTACCCCCATACGCGACGGATAGGTGACTGCAAAAGCTGATCCACACCCTCACTTTCAGTCTCAGGGCTATCAAACTCCAGACTCATTCTCAGTTTCATCAAGGGAAATCTCTTCGTCTCTGAGGACAAGGCTACCTTGCCTTCTGCCCTGAGTCAAACCCCCTGCTACCTTCACTCTTGGCTTATCAGCATCTAATCTTCCCACACTCCAAAGGTGCCTCCAGCGGCTGACTCATACCCTAGAACTGTGACTAGCTTCAGTCTCCCTCTCCTGTGGTTCTCTCTGTATGAAGGACCCTAGGGAAGCTCAGCGTTAAGCAACGGTTTCCTTCTTCGGGTAGAACCCCGTCCCTGTTGTCTGAGTCATACAGAATGATAGTGTCTCCATGGCTGGCCCATCCACCTGAGGACCGCTCTTTCACCAAAGCCAGCAACTGGATCTGAGGCTTTCGAGGCCTACGGGCTTATCACGAGTGTAGGGTTTACCAGTGTGACCTAATTGACCTTTTGGACTAGGCTTTTGTTTCCCTTCCCCCACCAGGGATGGCCACCTGGCTGGGGCTCTATTGATGTTTCTTTTCAGTAACCTACACTATCTTTTTGTTTTGTTTTGTTTTGTGTTTTGTTTTTTTGAGACAGGGTTTCTCTGTATTGCTCTGGCTGTCCTGGAACTCACTTTGTAGACCAGGCTGGCCTCGAACTCAGAAATCTGCCTGCCTCTGCCTCCCGAGTGCTGGGTTTAAAGGCGTGCGCCGCCACGCCCGGCTTTGTGGCTTTTCACAGGTCTTCTTCTATTGTGTTTGGAGGAGCGTCTATTTTTTTTCCTTATGCTAACTCAATATATCCTTTTGCTCTTTCAATATTCTTATGGAGACATCTTCTGTCTCACAAGCTTACCAACACTCCCTACGCTGTGATTTTTAAAATGTAAGAAACCGACTGTATCAGAGCTGGTCACAATATTACAAGTCTATAACCCCGGCACATGGGAGACTGAGGCAGAATGGGCATGAGTTTGAGGATAGCCTGGACTTCATAGCAGTTTTAAGGCAAGTCTCAAGTACAAAGTAAGACCCTATCTTGAAGAGAAAACGAAAAGAGAGAAACACTTTTTAAAAAAAACTGTCATTGAACAAGATAATGACAACCTCTTTATTTCTCATTTGTTTGCTTGCTGGTGTCATTTATTTATTTTAGTTGGTTGTGTTGTTTGTCGCAGGGTGAGGCAGGATTTTACTATGTAGCTGGGCTGGAACATGCTCTGCTTCCAGAGTGCTGGAGTCGCGGGGGGGGGGGGGGGGGGGGGGGGGGGGGGGGAAGGGGCACCACCCCGAGAGGAACCATCATCCCTAAGTGTTGACTACATTTCAAGGCAAAGAAAGATTTGAGAAAGTCTCTGGCTGGCAAACTCATACCGAGGTCTGAGGGTGGGCCCAAAAAGTATTTTGTTTCATTCCAATATTGAGGAAATATGATTTTCTGAAGGAAAAAACAAAGAGGAAATAGTAGCTATGGGAAGAGGCTACTTTATTTTAGGTCTAGGATTATAAACAGGGTGTCTGAATCAGGTAAACAGACAAGCGAACAACGTTCTCATACTTTAAATCAATCACAGGTCCGCCTCAGTACACCCTCATTCTGACAATGGTCCTCTTTACAGTCTTTATGCCCTGTTGAACAAAACTTCCTTTCCCTTGACATGAACAGATTATGCATGAGAACCAAATAGTTTTCCACTCTGTAAACCTTTTTAGGTAAGGGTAATTATTTGTCTAAATACACAGAATGTCAAGTGCAACTTTGCTCTACTTTGAACAAAGAAGAAAAAAAGTTTTTTGAAATGTAGTCTTACAATGTGCACCGAGCTGGGCTTGAACTCACGAACCCCCTGTACCGCTGAGTGTCTGGGATCACAGACACTCATAAGAGTTGACTAAAGATGGCGAGAGTTACCTGCCCACAAATTGGTATTTTTGAAAACAATGCGTTGCAACATCTACTGTGAAAAGCAGAAATTCAGGCGGAAAGTTCAGCATGTAAAGGTGTTTGCCACCAAGTCTGACCACTTGAGGAAATTCCTTTGAAGCTTGATCATAGAAGGAGAGAACTGAATCCTGTGAGTTGACCTCTGACCCCCACATATCTCTTACGGTGCAACTCATATTATTGTGGGTGTGTGCACACACACACATAAGTAAATACATGCATAAAAATAAATGTGACAACCTAAAAATAGAAAGTGTCCATGCTGAAGTGCTAATGTAGAAAGTATTGATTTCTGAGATTCAAGTGTACACTCTTTCTCCCAAGCCCGGCTTCTTTACCNGGGGGGGGGGGGGCAGGGCACCACCCCGAGAGGAACCATCATCCCTAAGTGTTGACTACATTTCAAGGCAAAGAAAGATTTGAGAAAGTCTCTGGCTGGCAAACTCATACCGAGGTCTGAGGATGGGCCCAAAAAGTATTTTGTTTCATTCCAATATTGAGGAAATATGATTTTCTGAAGGAAAAAACAAAGAGGAAATAGTAGCTATGGGAAGAGGCTACTTTATTTTAGGTCTAGGATTATAAACAGGGTGTCTGAATCAGGTAAACAGACAAGCGAACAACGTTCTCATACTTTAAATCAATCACAGGTCCACCTCAGGACACCCTCATTCTGACAATGGTCCTCTTTACAGTCTTTATGCCCTGTTGAACAAAACTTCCTTTCCCTTGACATGAACAGATTATGCATGAGAACCAAATAGTTTTCCACTCTGTAAACCTTTTTAGGTAAGGGTAATTATTTGTCTAAATACACAGAATGTCAAGTGCAACTTTGCTCTACTTTGAACAAAGAAAAAAAGTTTTTTGAAATGTAGTCTTACAATGTGCACCGAGCTGGGCTTGAACTCACGAACCCCCTGTACCGCTGAGTGTCTGGGATCACAGACACTCATAAGAGTTGACTAAAGATGGTGAGAGTTACCTGCCCACAAATTGGTATTTTTGAAAACAATGCATTGCAACATCTACTGTGAAAAGCAGAAATTCAGGCGGAAAGTTCAGCATGTAAAGGTGTTTGCCACCAAGTCTGACCACTTGAGGAAATTCCTTTGAAGCTTGATCATAGAAGGAGAGAACTGAATCCTGTGAGTTGATCTCTGACCCCCACATATCTCTTACGGTGCAACTCATATTATTGTGGGTGTGTGCACACACACACATAAGTAAATACATGCATAAAAATAAATGTGACAACCTAAAAATAGAAAGTGTCCATGCTGAAGTGCTAATGTAGAAAGTATTGATTTCTGAGATTCAAGTGTACACTCTTTCTCCCAAGCCCGGCTTCTTTACCNCTCTGACCCCCACATATCTCTTACGGTGCAACTCATATTATTGTGGGTGTGTGCACACACACACATAAGTAAATACATGCATAAAAATAAATGTGACAACCTAAAAATAGAAAGTGTCCATGCTGAAGTGCTAATGTAGAAAGTATTGATTTCTGAGATTCAAGTGTACACTCTTTCTCCCAAGCCCGGCTTCTTTACCTTGAAGTGGCAGCTTCCGTTGCCTAGTTGGTTTGTACCCCTCTCCGCTTCCCTTGATTGAAGCATAATGAACACCTGACTCAAGCAGAACCAGAAGTTCCCTTCCAGGGAATTTGGAATTGAGAGTCATAGACCATACATCCCTTTTCTGTTTGCAGGAAGTGAGGTCGTCCATACTCTGGCGTTGAGGCAACCACTGTAAGAGTGATGTCTTGGTTCTCATACCTGGAGTTACTGAGGAGTGGAGAGAAGAGCAGAGGAATGGACCAGTAGAGGGAGGAGAACAGGGAAGGCAGCCATAGGAGAGTGCTGGTTCTGGTCTCCACTCAGGTTAGCTCCTCCTCCCTACAATTCCTGTAAAACACGATTGGGACATGCTGTTGCTCCATGATGACTCTCTCCTATTTAAAGTCATGCCACAGAACCTTTAACTGAGTGTCCAGCATTAAAACAAATACCCATTTGTCTTTAAACCTTTGTGTTCCCTCTGGTGCCTCCTCTTTTGGAAGTCTTGAAACTATGCCTCTTTATCTACCCATCGTGAGAACTGATGAATGGAAGGCAGGTGTGCTCCTCTAAGGAGAGGCAGCTGGTGTTGAGAAAGCACTTTGTATAGTATTTACTTTATATTGATTCTTTTGTTGCTGGTATATTCTGAAGCCCACTACAAGAGCACATACCTAAATTCATTTTCCTGGAAGTTACTTCCAAAAAAAAAAAAAAAAAGCTTACATCATTCTGGGATTTTATTGAAATTGTTATAATGAACTTCTGTGGAGTGCTTTAAAACCCTTTCAATGTAAGTCTTACAGTTACATGTTAATAGCTGTTATTCACAACAAATCAAACTTCAGCCAGTCTAGTACAAATTGAATTGGGTCTCCCGAGAAAATATGTTGAAGTCCTAACCACTAGTTCCTATGGATGTGGAAATGCTCATTGGAAAATACTGTCTCTGCAGAGGTAATCAAGCAACAAGTGAAATCACTAAGGTGAATCCTAACCTAGAATGACAGGAATTCCTAGGAATGTACACAGGAATGTACACAGGCAGAGGTCACCATGACACATCTTCCTAAAGAGGAACAGGTTCAAGAGTACCTGGGGGCCATCAGAAGCTGGAAGAAGCAATGGAGGAATCCTCTCACCCCGAAACTTCACAGGAAGCTTGACCCTTGCCAACCCCTTGGAAAGCCTAGTCTTCTGAAAGAGTAAGTTTCTACTGATATAAGCCATCCAATGTTTACTAGTCTAGGGTAGTCTAGTAAACTAATATACTAGGTAGTGCTTCTCAAACTGAAGTCCAGACAAGTCTTGGACTTTTTAAATTCCCCTGTCTGACACAGGAAATGCTGCCTGAGAATTGACAGCGCGGTTTGTTGGAGGGAGAGAGATCTGTCTCTTTATTACTATTTCCTGTTTGTTTATTTTCCTATTGAGTCACAGTGCTTCTGTTTACTTCTTCCCTGTCACCTTCACCTGTCACAGGACAATGATAAAGGATGTAGCAGTCCTAAGGCAGGCTTTGGCTGGGTACTCCAAGGCTACAAGAACGTTGGTATCACACACATCCCTCCCAGATGTCAAATCAGCTCTTTCCCGAAGCACAGGAAGCTTGCCGGGAACCAAGAATGTTCCAGCAAGATCAGCTTTAGTAAGAATGATGACAGGAAAAACGTGTAAGGCAACCATTAATTACTGAAATATGCTTGTCTTAAACCTCATGAAAACTTAGGGTGTATGCCTTCACATCTACTGTCAGTATAAAAAAGTTTTAATGTACAGTCGCTGAGAAAACTACCCTCCTCTGTTTTAAATTTTTAAGTAAGTGTTAATATGTGCCACTTGTGGAAAGTTTTAAACATTTGGAAAAATAGCGTAAATCTCTCTTGGCCTTTCCTATCCCTCTTCATTTTTCAGAATTGACCACTGAGCCCGTGTATAACCTTTCACACTCTCTGGGGTACATTTTTGTACACATATCCAACAGTGGAGTTCTGTAAGCAAAAGTGATAATCCTATATTAGTACTTTCTGTTACCAGCTCTTCACCCCACACCCTCATTTCCATCTTTATAGTCTGTCCTCGTTTGTTTAAAGCCTTACATAGTTTCCGGGAAACAGGTGACTCACATAATTTATTGAAAACTCTACCTGTGGGTATTTAGCTTTCTAATTTTTCACAACTACATGTATTGTACATACATTTCAAAGCACAAAAATGTTGCCCAAAACACACACTTAAATTTTAAATTTTACCGACTACAGCCAGAGTAACATTTAAAAAAATCTCATCATGGTATATCAATCTCCATTCATCTATAGCCATAGAACTCTAGATATTATGACTCTTTAGTTTTAGATCATTTTAATCTTAAACTACATTCATCTCTGGTAGCACAACAGGTATTTATTAAGTATGTATTTTGTGCATAGAAAACACTTCAAAAAGAATCCTGATAAAAATAATACATAATAGCTAAGGGCATACAGTGCGTTGGGTGTCGTTAAAAGGATTTATATCTATTTATAAGACAAAAATAGCTCTAATGTCCTCATCATGCTCATTGGTCTGTGAAGAGCCCATCGAGTGGGTGTGGGAGGAGGGACAAAGGGCTTCAGCCTAGGTGCTGTCAACAGACCAAGCAAGAGTAACTGCAGGCAGTCACCTGACCCTGCAAACACACCGCAGTTTCTTAAGCAGAAAAACTGCACAGTTGACAGTAAGAGAAGACATTATAAGGGAACAAAACTGACTGCTGATTCTTCTCATTTGCTGGCTGATCCCCACCCCCAAGCAAAAAGAAGATGAACTGACAAAGGGAGTGGGTGGCTGATATGTACAAATGCTGGCTTTAAAGATAAAGCGGAGGCAGAAAGACACTATCTAGAAGGGAAGGAGGGTAAAGGGACCAAGGACTGACCGTAGTTGATTACTAGGCAAAAATAAAAACCCACCAGAAAGCAAAAATTTGGCACAAGGCTCAACAACAGCGTTGTTGTGGCTGTCTCTCCACCCCCCCAAAGTTCAGAATAAAAAGTTCAACTCTGTCAGGGTTTGGAACTTCCCCAGGTGTGAAAGAGGAAGTGAAACCAAGGGCAAAAGTTGAGAAGGCACGCAAGTGACTAGTACAGGTGAGAAGGCACGCACGTGACCACTACAGGCTAAACATCTATGTCCAAAATCTTTGGGGATTGAAATGGTCGCAGAGTTGGGGATATTTGCCGGTACATATGACATTTCTTGGAGACAATATCTAAGACTAAGTACAAAATTGATCTATCTTTTATCTAGGCATGGTTTTAAAACTGCACATCTAATGTTTATTAAAAAGGGACATAAATTGCAGGCTGAGGAATTGTAGCGGAGCATCTAGCTTCATCAAAATACTGGTAATTCTACCTAAACTGTGGAGAACTGAAGACAATCACTTCCTGGATGAATAAATAAATAAATAAGTAAATAAGATGACAGTTGGCTGTGAAATCAGTTTTTTTTTTAATCTAGGAAATAGCAGTGACATTCAATGTTTTCCCTCTATTCCTATTGCTTTGGGTGTTTCAGCCAGATGCTTCCTGTAGTCGGCATTTCTAGGCAAGATTATATGTTAGGTCAAATAATGTGTTTGACTTAGTTCTCACAATGGGTAGAACAATAAACATTCCTTCAATAAATAATTATTGTGTTGACTTGAGATACAGCAAGTCCACATGGCAGTCTGGGCTCTTGACAAAGAAGGGCAGTTCTTTCTCCTCGTGCTTCTAGTCAGTGGAGGACAAAAGGGACAAAAAAGGAAGTCCCCCACTGCATCAATGACAACAATGTGCACATAATTATAACATTCAGTCATGTAAATATACATTTTCACAGTGCTGTGTTTTATAAAAAGATAAAGAAACCAGGGATATGTTTGGTGGAGGTGCCTCTGCAGGCCCATACTGAGCCATCCATCCCTTCCCCCTGAGGGACCAGCCATATTATGGTATAGTATAGAACAGACTTTATTCAGTGCATGGGGAAGGGAGAGAAAGGTAGGGAGATAGAGACAGAGACAAAGACAGAGAGAGGAGAGAGAGACAGAAAGACAGAGACACAGAGAAACAGAGAGGAGAGAGACAGAGAGGAGAGAGAGACAGACAGGAGAGAGAGACAGACAGCGAGGAGAAAGATAGAGAGAGGAGAGAGACAGAGAGAAGAGAGAGACAGAGAAGAGAGAGAGACAGAAAGGAGAGAGAGACAGAAAGGAGAGAGAGACAGAGAGAAGAAAGAGACAGAGAGGAGAGAGAGAGAGAAAGACAGAGAGGAGAGAGAGACACACACACAGAGAAAGATGGAGAGACAGAGAGGAAAGAGAGGAGAGAGACAGAGGAGAGGGAGAGACAGAGAGGAGAGAGAGAGAGAGACAGAGAAGAGAGAGAGAGACAGAGAGGAGAGAGAGACAGAGAGAGACACACAGAGAGACAGAGAGAAACAGAGAGAAAATACAGAGAAGAAGGAGAGACAGAGAGGAGAGAGAGGGGGAGAGAGAAAGAGACAGGAGAGAGAGACAGAGAGGAGACAGAGACAGAGAAGAGAGAGAGACAGAGAAGAGAGAGGGGGGAGAGAGGAGAAACAGAGAGGGAGAAAGAGAGAGACACAGAGAGAGAGAAACAGGAGATACAGAGAAGAGAGAGACAGAGAGGAGAGAGAGACAGAGAAGAGAGAGAGTGGGAGAGAGAGAAAGAGACAGAGGAAAGAGAGACAGAGAGGAGACAGAGAGAGACAGAGAGGAGAGAGAGACAGAGAGGAGAGAGAGAGAGAGAGAGAGAGAAAGAAAGGAGTAGACTGGCCAGGAGCATGTGGGGGGGGGATGGGGAGAGAGAGGGTAAGAAGCAAGTAGAGCAAAAAAAAGCAAGAGAGCAAGAGAGAGAGAAAGAAGGGGCATGCAGCCCTTTTTATACTGAGTCAGGCACACCTGGCTGTTGCCAGGTAACTGTGAGGCGGAGTCTAGACTAAATGCCAACACACAGTATTTCATTCTTTATTTTAAAGATAATAACCACCCTATGAAGTAGTCAGTGCCTTGATCAAATACATTTCAAATATCTGTCGAGACACTCTTTCAGAATAAGAATGATCTTTAAATTGGCCTACTAACAAGGTCAGTATAGACGAACACCCATTTAATGTGGAAGACATTCTTAGACACGCTCATACTCCACATAGCATTCCTGCAGAGATAGCTACACATTTGTGGCAGAGACCTACACCTCTGCATGACAAATTTGAAGATGTTTCCTTTCTAGATGAAAGACTATCTTTAACACTAATTTATTATTGAAATTTAAGCTTTAGCACGTCCCTTAGGAAGATGAACGGGGCCGGAGGGGGGGAGGGCATTGATGGTGATGGTGGATTTTGATGTTTTAGGTTTGGGGTTTTTGTTTGTTTTCTGGTTTCTCCTCTGACTCCAATGCCTCCAAAGCCTCTGGCCGTAGTTCTAGTTTTCCTTCCTTTTGGGGGGAAGGGGTAGGGATAGACTGAAGCAGGTTCTGTATTTCCAAAGACTCTGGGGAAATTTAATGTCCATTGCAGTTTGTAAAGTGATCCTTTAAAAATTAAGAAGTTAGGGCTGAAGAGATGGCTCAGTGGTTAAGAGCACTGACTGTTCTTCCAGAGGTCCTGAGTTCAATTCTCGGTATCCACATGGTAGGTAGCTCACAACCAACTCTAATGGGCATCCAATGCTGCTTTCAAATAAATCTTTAAAAAAATTTTTTTAATTAAGATGTTAAAATACACATTACTTCTCATAAGGTGTTTGCCAGAGACAGAACTGCTTCAGAAAAATTCAGCATTTAAGAATAGTTGTGAAATTGAAGTATGAATAGATATAATCCTTTGACAACTTTGTAGTAGCATTAAGTACCTCAGACCAAGTGACTATATTTCTAAAAATGTATACTAAAGAAATAATCAGTAAAAAAAAAAAAAATCTTTGGGCTGGTGAGATGGCTCAGNGGGTAAGAGCACCCGACTGCTCTTCCGAAGGTGATAAGTTCAAATCCCAACATCCACATGGTGGCTCACAACCATCCGTAACGAGATCTGGTGCCCTCTTCTGGAGTGTCTGAAGACAGCTACAGTGTACTTACATATAATAAATAAAATAAATCTTTAAAAAAAATCTTTAGATGTATTGATATTCACTGTGGTCTTATCTAAAATATCAAAAATCTTTTAAGCCAAGTAAGTGTTCAAAATTGGGGAGATAATGAATGAGTTATGATACTCTATGGGTAGAATGTTATTCAACAACCACAATTATTTTCACTAAGAGACAAAGAAGAGAACTCTAAGAGACCGACCCTCTGGGAAAATAATTAATAAGATGGCATAAATGCTGAAAAAGTTTGTAAATTAACTGGACACTTAATGACAGCCAGGAGGCAATCTGGTGAAAGGAGAGATACACCTTTGTGCTGATATACTGAGATTGACTGCCCACTTCTGATAACTATCACCAGGGAAGTGAAGTGGGCAGTCCCGGTATAGGTTGCCATTGCCAGAGGCACCATTACAAACCTCACCCTCAAACACTGTGGTTACGCTCGCTCTCTAAGTCTCTGACAGCTCCCACGGAGACCTACACAAAGGATTCCCATTGTTTCATTGACTTGGGGCTGGGATGCTGTCCAGGAGCTTTAGTTGAAAGGAGTTAAAGGTATAGTATTAACCACAGGAGCCTGGGGCAAAGAACAACACTGTGGACAAGAAGTGCAGAGCTAATGGTGTAGTTCAGTTAATAGAGCATTTACCCAGCATGCAGGGGGCCCTGGATTCAACTTCCCAAGACTGCCCAAGGACAGAGAAGCCTGGAAAGAAAGAAACTGGGAAAGAGAAGAAACAGAAAGATTGGGGAGAGGCTTCTATGAATATAGGAAAATTTGAAGGACTGGGACATACCCAGACACATGTTCAAAAGGGGCCTGAGGGTCATTTGTGAAGCTGAAACAAGACTGATTGAGCCCGGGGGGTTTAGAGGCCAGTTTGGGTGATATAGTGAGATTCCAATCTCAAATAAATCAGTAAATAAATTTAAAATAAGGTTTCCTAAAGCTGTATGAAGTCCACAAGCACAAAAATAAATGGCCCAAATTATTAATCAAAAGGTATTGCTATAAAGATATCAAGAAGCCCAGATTAAAAACACTGGCTCTACCAAAGGTCTGTCTGTGAGCATGAACATTAAAGTACATTGCACATATGTCCATATTTCAGTGAAAACTCTCATAAAGTTAAAAAATAAAAAGCCTATGAATTAGAAAAAAAAATGAAAGGAAACACAATCACCTTTAGATGTTGACATTTGGGAGGTTTCTTCAAGTTATTTGTATTGGTGCATATTACCTTTATAGTGACAAAGAAGACTCCCAGTACTGCACATTTCTAGAGAGACAGATAAACACACACACACACACACACACAGAGAGAGAGAGAGAGAGAGAGAGAGAGAGAGAGAGAAATAAAGTTTTAAAATATAATTTACACTTTAAATTTTCCTACCATTCCCCATGAAGCAGAAAGAGTCCCCCCATCCTTTCTACTTATTACCTGAGTGTAATTTTCTAACCAAGCAATGGATCCATCATGAATATAAACTATGTTAGAGCTGCAACAATAAAATGAGCACTCCTTCCCAGTGGCTGAGTCCTTGGAAATTAGACAAATGCCTTGAAGCACAAAGCTTTAGAGTATTCATGGGATTTCATGGGTCAAAGGATAGGTGCCTTCAGGACGGGCACAGTCTAATTATATCCCAGATACAAACTAGTTCCATGACTTTGTTCAGAGAATATACCCTTTCTTCTGAGAGGGAGAGCTCTAACTTGTCCATTAAAAGGCCCAACATGCTTTACAAAATGTGAGCTACTGAATTTTAGATTTGTTGGCTGTTGACGCCTCTGTATTAGTGGTAACAACAGCTGGCTAATAATAATGTTTTCTATTTTTAACTGATGTACATAGGTGTGAAAATTGACTGAAATTGTTAATATAATTCTTATATTAACTGTCACTTTCACAATATGCAATGCAGGCCCTTTCCTGGCTCAAATAATCAAGTACTGTTGGACAAAAATACTAGATAAATACTCCATAATGAAGCTGGAGAGAAAATAATATAAAGGCATCAACCAAAACATAAGAAAATTCTAACGCTGGGCTGAGGAGATGGCACGCGCTTGAGGACTTGATTCTGGATCCAGAGGCAAGTGTCTGTAACCTTAGGGCTGGGGAAAGACCGCGTACCCCTGAAGCTCACAGCCCAGCCAGACTAGCCAATCAATAAGCTCTGAAAAATACGGCGAAAAATCATAGAGCAAGACACCCAACATTGACCCCTGGCCTCCACAAATGCCCACACACGCACACGCATGCGTAAACGCACAAGAACAGTCGAAAGCTGTAAGAGCCAGACAAGGACCCGTGGAGCGAGGAAGAAAGCTTGGATTGAGTCAAGCTATCTCAGAAGAAGATTTAGCCCGAGAGTCCCACTCTGAATTCCCTGCCAACTGTCAGAGCCTGTCCTTTTCCCTCTGTAATCAAATGTTCTGGTTTTCTTAATTCGTGTGAACTGTTGACAGTCACACGCCCGCCCCGCCACACACACCTCTCAGACCTGATGAGCAGAGTATCCCAGAGACGCAAAGGAGGTTCCCTGTTAGCACTGCAGAACCTTCGTAACTCTGTTTTGGGTGAAATTTCCCTCCATGGGTTCTCTCTATTGACTTTTAGAGGGGTAGAACAGGAAAAAAAAATTGTTTTTGACCTAAAGATAGTTATTTTGGGGAAGCAGACTTGAGCAAGCTGACAAGGGGGACTCCTGGGAAGCCCCTGGGAGTCTCCTCTTCAGCCCTAGGATTACAATCACAAGCCACCATACCCAGATTATGTATTAGCAGCAGCAGCAGCAGCAGCAGCAGCAGCAGCAGCAGCAGCAGCAGCAGCAGCAGCAGCAGCAGCAGCTCCTCCTCTTCCTCTTCCTCCTCCTCTTCCTCCTCTCCCTCCTCCTCCTCCTCCTCTTCCTCCTCCTCCTCTTCCTCCTCCTCCTCCTCTTCCTCCTCCTCCCCCTCTTCTAGGTTCTGGTGATTGAACTCAGGTCCTTGTGTTTTTAAGGTGGATCTTTAGCAACTCACTTATCTCCCTAACCCCCTCTACTTACATCCTTGAAGCCCTGTCTAACAATATTATAGGAATAATTTTGTATTTCTGCTATCTAAAGTTAGTTTGAGCAATGGTCCTGCAATAGGGAAATTGGCTTATAATACAGACTCGCGAGTCTCCGTTGTTTTGTTTGGTTCTTTTGTTTTTCTTTGCTTTGCACCACCGATTTTACCTACAGTGTTACCATTAGGGCTTTCTAGATGCTACTTTCTCCAGGCCATTATTTGATATGGCTAAACAACCTCAAAGTTTGCAGCTGAGCCATACTTTAATTAACATTTCCTGTTGCTGGATTTTTAGGGTGTGACTAATTTCTCGCTATGACAAATAACTTTCCTGTAACAGGATGCAAACTTCAGTCAGATATTGTTTAATTTTTAGATTGTTTCCTTAGTATAAATTCTGAGAAGATTCTATCCTTCTTCATTCGTCCTGCTAATTGACTGTGATGAAAGATGTGTTTAATCCCACTGTTAATGTGTAGGAAGTGTTATCAAAATTTGAATATTCTTATGAGTGCTGCTTATTTTGTAGGTGAGTTAATGGAAGGAAAAAATGTACCTCATTTTAATTTTTCTCTTTAAGGATGACATGGAACATGTAGGTTAAATATATGGCCTCATTTTCAATACTTAATCATCTTATTATTCCCTCAAGGTTATGAAATAGCCTTCCAGTAAAGACTGGTCACTTAAGAAACACAGGCAATGACTTAACCTATGGATTTGTATTTGCATATATCCCTACAAGGTAAGTCTGTTACTTTGAAATTTTTCTTTTACAAAAACAAAAAATAATGGGTAAAACTTTTCTTTAAAAAAAAAATCCTCGAAACATTTATCTGCATTTATTTATAGCTTGATTCAAAAGCATTGGAAGTATAGAGGGCTTCGATCAACTTAGCAAATCATAGGAAACTAACAGTACATGGTTTGAACGCAGAGTTCCACATGGATACAGGCTGTCCTGTGGTGCAGTTGGGGAGAACCAGCATTGTGAGGAGATGGGTGGGTGTGGCCAGGCAGAGGGGGGTTGGGTATCCTGCAAGTCAGTCCATCCCCAGTTTCCCTTGAGCAGCTGCCCTTGAACCTGAGATTCTGGGTTCTGAGAATAGGGAACTGACTACCTTATGCAGGAGAAAGAGGAAGAGGACTGTCTCCTTTTGAGGGTGGGGCCGACCGTCCCAAGTATTTTGAAATAGAGGTTATGGTTGGGATCTTCCCACTTCTCTTTCTATACTGCTGCCTACTATGGCCTCCAGATCTCAGAGACCCAGCACTCTGAGTGAAGTCTCCACCTCCATGCAGTGCCCCTCACCCATCCCTGTGCCCCAACACTCCCTGCTTAGGGGCCACTTCATTCCCAGTCTTCAAAACCAACAGACTACTGCAGAAAGACCATCTGTTTGAAACATTCTTTCTAAAATGTATATGGCTGATAGCCTCACTGGCTTCCCAGACAGATGCCTTGGAAACTATACCCCCTTTAAAAGCATGTGGTAAACTAAAGGTCAGTTCATAGACCTTGAAGCACCCAAATCCCAGTTCTGATAAGAATTCAGGGTTAGTTTGGAGCTAAGACTAAAGGATAGACTATCCAGAGACTACCCCACCAGGGGATCCATCCCATAATAAGTCACCAAACCCAGACACTATTGCATATGCCAGCAATCGTTTGCTGAAGGGACCCTGATATAACTGTCTCATCTGAGGCTATGCCAGTGCCTGGCAAATACAGAAGTGGCTGCTCACAGTCATCTATACGATGGAACACAGGGCACCCAGTGGAGAAGCTAGAGAAAGTACCCCAGGACCTGAAGGGGTCTGCCACCCTCTAAGAGGAACAACAATATGAACTAACCAGAACCCCCAGAGCTTGTGTCTCTAGCTGCATATGTAGCAGAAAATGGCCTAGTCGGCCATCATCAGGAAAAGAGGCCCCTTGGTAATGCAAACTTTATATGCCCGAATACAGGGGAACACCAGGGCCAAGAAGTAGGAGTGGGTGGGTAGGGGAGAAGGGCGGGGAGAGGGTATAGGGAACTTTCGGGATAGCATTTAAAATGTAAAATAAGAAAATATCTAATAAATTTAAAAAAAAAAAAAGAATTCAGGCAGCCACTTTGTGCTTCAGCCATTACTGAGGAAGGGACATAATGGAACCAAAAAATTTAACTAATCTGTCTAACACACTTGATAGGCAGGTATTAGTAAATGTTGGGTATTGACTCTCTCCTCTACACCCCTCCTGCAGAAGCCTGGCCATGATTTCTGGCTTCTCTCTGCCTCTAGTAACACAAAGCAGGGGGGAAAAGTGTGTAATGAAAGGTATTTGCAGACACAATATATTTATCATCATACACTAAGTTAAAATTTGGCAACATCTTATTATGGTTTCAGCTAGGGAAGTTTAGTTAGGTAACTGTTATTGTGCTAACTGCATTTGAGAGTTCTCTGATAATAACAGGAGTTTCTTATCTTGGTGAGATAATAGAACAGCACCCAAATATGGCTAGTTGTTTAGTTATTTTAAAAGGTTCATATCCAAAAATACATAAAGAAACCATACAAGTTCAGAGCAAACCCCCCCACACACACAATCTGATGTTTAAAATGGGAAATAGACCATTCTTCAAAAGAACACACAGAAATGATCAACAGGTATATGAGGTGGGGGTGGGGAGATTAAACATCACCAGCCCCAGAGAATTGCAAGCTAAGACCACAAAAGATGTCACCTCACTCTAATAAGAATGATGGTTATCAGCAAGAAAAGACAGTAAATGCTATGAAGGATGTGAAGGAAAAGGAACCCTTGCACACTGTCGATAGGGATGAAAATTTACACAGCCATTGCGAAAAACACCATAGAGACCCATAAATAAAACTGAAACCAGAACTGCTATATACGACCTGATAACACTACCACTGGGTGTATTTCCAAAGAAAATGAAGTCAATATGTCAAAGAGACAGCCACACTCCCGTTAGGGCAGAGCCATTGACAAAAACCAAGAAGCAAAGGCAGAGTAAGTACCTACCAACGGAGTAAGAGATGAAGAATAGACAACAGAATAGTATTCAGATAAAAATAGTTTCATTTGTGACAGCATGGATCTGGAGATCATTGTTAAGTGAAAGACAGATACATGATGCCCCCGTTCACATGTACAATCTAAAAAAGTTGGACTTAGAGAACATGACACTAGAATAGGATTGCCAGAGGTTGAGAAAGTAGATAGTAGGGAGAGGGGTGGCAATTTGGTTAATAGGCACTAATCAGGTTAGAAATGTAGTGCTCTGCTGTGGAGTAGAGTGAGCATAAATTAGATGATGATATATTTATTTACTTCAAAGGAGATAGAATGATTTTTACTGTAAAGAAACAATGAGTGTTTAAGGAAAGAGAATTGCTTCTCCTGATCTGAGCACTACATTGCTTATTCGTGTATTGAAATGAATAGTCAATAAGTATGTGTGTCTTGGTTGTGTTTATTAGACATACAAGGGGCAACTGGCTTTTGTCCGGAAATGTTCTTCTGTTTCTGCCAAAAGTTCTATAGCTCTGAAAAACCCCAATCCTGAGAAAAACAGAACACCTGCTCATCCAATAACTGGAATGTAAGGGTGGCCTACTATCCTTTAGCTTCCACATCATTACAGCTATGAGTAGATGTCAGTATCCACGTGGAACACAAAGCTGGTATTTATTTATGATTTTTGCATCTACCTACATCACAGATATTGGTCTATGTCCAATATGGCACTGCTGCCCCTGGAGCAGAGCCAACAGGGCATGGGCCTCCATGAATGTTGACAGTTGCTAGATACAAGGTTTGTTTGTATAATATTGCACATTTACTTTATGTTCCTCCTATGGGAAATGTTCTCCCCACCAAAGTTACCTGGGATTGTTCTCCCTGCCTATGTTAATAACTTCATAATAACTGGAAGCAGCACAATACCAAGTGTCAAGGGTGTGTCTCAGAAAAATGGTAAATGCTGTGACCTTCAGGACAGCCCTTAAGGCTGTGGGAAAGAACAATAAAAACATGAGTTTAGGAATGTATAATTTCTCAACTATGTAAAATATAGGGATGCAATTTGAATTATATGAGGGGCTTCACAGACCTAAAAGAACAGAGGCAGCAGCACTATGAGCTAGTTTCTCAGAAAGATATTAAGAAAGGAGATTGTAAGATTTAGGGCGTGGTCATCTCAAGTTAAGATACCACCCAGCTAAATTTATTGTCTGTGCTTACAAAGACAGGCAGATCTCTGTATTTGCCAAGATTTTTTTTTAAATGCACTTGCTATCTTCTTCTAAGAATTAAGGGGCTAAAGTCATAAAATGCTGATTCATGGAGTAACCAAAAGGGAACCTGGTTAAAAGACTGAACTGATATGTAAATAAAAGACTGGGCTTTTGGTCTGCAAGAGATGAGGTAGCAGAGAGATATTGTAGTTTTCATTTTGGAATTTGTCTGGCAGGTTTTCTAACTTTGGTCACAAAACCCATGAACTATCCAGAGAGCTTTTAGAATTTTTTATCTAGCAAGAGAGAGCAGACTACAGAGCTGTCAACCTGTCTACAGAATTTGAGTCTTTCTTCCGCACCTCCCAAACACCCCTTCCTCAGGATCCCCTTTCCAAGGTGATGCTGATCCTTAGCAAGACTGTAGCTTCTTGTTGTTGTTGTTGTGCCTGAGTGTGGTTTTGGTATCGCAATGACATTCACCTTTTAGAGTTTGGAAGAACTCTTTCCTCTTTGGTTTTTGGGAATAATTTGAGAAATGAGTTGTTCTAAGACATTTGGCAGACTCCGGCAATAAAGCTATCTGGGACAAACTTTTAGTATTAATTCATTCTCATTACTTCATACTATTTTGTCCTGATTTTCTATTTCTTCACAAATCTTTGTAAAGTGTACATCTATCCACTTCTTCTGCATTAGAAAATGTGTTCACACACAGTGGTTCAAAATAGTCTTTAATTATCGTTTAGGTTCTTGTAATTTGAATTGTGTGTCTTCTTTTTCTTTCTTTCTTTTAGATTTATTTATTTATTTTATGTATTTGAGTACACTCTAGCTGTACAGATGGTTGTGAACCTTCATGTGGTTGTTGGAAATTGAATTTTAGGATCTCTGCTCACTCCAGTCAATCCTGCTCCCTCAGGCCCAAAGATTTATTTATTATTATACATAAGTATACTGTAGCTGTCTTCAGACACACCAGAAGAAGGCGTCAGATCTCATTATGGAAGGTTGTGAGCCACCATGTGATTGCTGGGATTTGAACTCAGGGCCTTTGGAAGAGCAGTCAGTGCTCTTACCCACTGAACCATCTCTGCAGCCCCATGTCTTCTTTTTCTTTTCTGCTTTTGTCATATTTCTTTATAAAAGCATGCTATCTCATTGAGGTTTTATTCTTTGTTTTCATTTGCTTGTTTGTGTATGACGGTCTTGCTGTGTGAACAAGCTTGAACTCACTGTGTAACTCCAGCGTCTTGGACTTTTGTCAACTGTTCTGCTTCAGCTGTGATTACAGGTATGCACCATCAGGTCTCTTTTTTCAAAAGTCCCAACAAGTTTCAAAATCATTCAGGAGTCATTTCATAAGCCATCTGATTAAACTGATGTCATTGTCTGGGTGTGATTTACAAGGCACCAGAAAGATCCTCTGTCACTCCCATTTCCCAGACACTGATAGCTACCCTCTGCCAATTGGTAGTTGCTGCTACTACTATCTACCCTTACCTAGATTATGCCTTAAACACTGCTGTTACCAGAATTACACACTGACTATTCTGGCATCCTCTTTAGAAAGCCTTTCTTACAAAGCTAAAATCTGGCAAAATCTAGCTCTGGAGTTTCTTCCCAACATCTACCCATAACCACCCCCCCAGCCCCACCCCCAGCCCCTAGTAGCCCACAACCTCCTTCATTCTCCTCCCAATCCAAAAACAAGCCATTCTGGACACAAAGGTCATGTGTGTGTTTACATTGAAATATATGGTGAGGATGAGATTTAAACTCCCCTAAAATGTGTAGGTTTACCACCTCAATCAACACACAAATCAAGTTTATGTTTATCTTAAGCAAAAGAAATTCCATAGCAACAGAGCAGAATCTAAGACCTTCAGGCAAGTACAAAAGCTAAATCCTTAACCCCTGTGCTTTTTAAGCAGGCTGAGAGAGACCCATGTCCAAAAAGCAAAATATCCCTTCACTAACTGCAACTTCCCCCAAAAGCTCTGTTCTGAATTATGGTCTTTGAAAATTAAAAAGCTCTAAACATAAAGACTGGAGGAAGCCTATATTGGTTATATAGTATGTGTATATGTCATATAGTCAGTTAACATATAACATTAAAATAACTAAAATTGAAGGTGACTTAATAGTGTGACTTATGAAATTCTAAGGGAACCACAAACTCAATTAAAAATTTTGTTCCCCCCCGCCCTGGCGGGTCGTAAGGATTCCAAGTTCCAACTATAAGAACACTTTGGCTTTTGCGGATAACTAGCTTGGCTTTCTTGTGGCTGCTGTCATTGACACCATTGTCGTGACTTAGCTTTTATCTCTTTCTGTTTCATTTTCTCAGAAATAAAAAGCTGTTTCCAACCCATTATTCCCACCAAATTAAATCACACACAAAATGGATCACCCCTCATTCTTTGCCTCACAATGAAAGCCCCGTCTCACATTTCTCTTCAGACTTTTACATATCAGAATCTAATGTGGCATTCGGTCCTGCGTCCCTCTATGGCTCCCGCTCATATCAATAACTCACCGGTCTCTTTCTTCAGAAAGCACCACAAAAAATTCAAGAGAATAAAGATTGTGTAAATCTCTTTCATCACCATTATACAGTTACTTGATACTAGTGATTCCCCAATCAAAATTCAGAAGAAATGAAATTCTTAGGCCATGAAAGGAGTCACTTGAGGATTAGGGTTAGGGTCCTGCTCTTTGAGTATCTGGGTACAGGATACATAAACTGAATGGTGGGGGAAATCTCAACTTTGTAGAGTATGTAGATGACTCACAGAGTTCCTTTTAAGTTAAGATCCTACTAGTTATTAATTAAAATTACTTTGGGGCAATTTCTTGGTCCTTGACTTGATGGTCTGGCCCTCTGCCAGGAAATTGGATGATCTGAGTCATGTGTCTTCCTCTGCTTTGTAATTCCTAACCCTAGGCTCCTGCTACTGCTGCCAACCCAACCTATAACGTAGACAGGAGATTAACAAACGTTGATTAATTTTAAATACACGCTGCTAGACGGCAGGAGAGTTTTCAGTAGTTGGCAATGAAGTGTGTGAAAAATGAAATAGGAAGCTACCAGGAAAGTTTGACAGAAGCCACAAAGGATAACAATCAACGGATGTCAGCAAGAAGTATTAGTGTTAAGGGGTGGGGGGAGGGGTGAATAGATACAGTCTGTGTTTGTTTGCTTTTTAGTTTAAAGGAATGGCATTTCAGTTTAGTGCTCTGAATGGTTTGTTTGGGTTTGGTTACCTGGGAACTTCTGAAGCAGCATGGAGACAGAAGGTGAGGTCTACTTTGTCTATTTCCCCACCTGTGGGGGTGCCATGGGGCTGTCATGGTCCCTTAACAGAGGGCCATAAGGCCTGTGTATTATTACCCTTTTCGAATCCCCTTCAGGTCTAGATGAGGGACCCATGCCTTGAGTCACTGTAATCCCTCCATTCTTATATACCCCACAAGCCATTGTAACTGGTTCCTGTGATGAAATACCCATGAGTATCAAATAAATGCTTATAGTCAGATGTCATAAGCAACATAATTCACAGTAGCCAAAAGATGGAAGTAACTCAACTGTAGTCTATCACTAATTTAACCTTGATCAGTAGTTTAAAAAAAAGAGTGGGATTCTGATAAACATACAACCATATAGACTACCCTTACCAATATCATGCTAAGTAAAATAAACCAGTTACAAAAGGTCACATATGCTATAATTCTATGTATAGAAAAAACCCACAATTAGTACACATAGAAAGGCAGAAGATTTGGGTTGCTATGGGTTGGAATTAAGCAGGAATAAGGGAGTTAGAGACTATGGTGGTTTTAATGAAAATGGCCCTCCATAGGCTCGCATGGAATGTGGCCTTGTTGGAGCAAGTATGGCCTTTTTGGAGAAATTGTGTCACTGGTGGTGGGCTTTGAGGTTTCAGAAACTCAAGCTGGGTCCAGTTGGCTCACTCTCTCTTTTCTGCTGTCTGTGGATCCAGATGTTGAACTCTCAGCTCCTTCTCCAGCACCTGCCATGAAGGTAATTGACTCAACTTTTGAAACTATAAGCCAGCCCCAAATAAATGTTTTCCTGTATAAAACTTGCTGTGGTCATAGTGTCTCTTCGCAACAATAGAACACTGACTAAGACAGCGATGTTGGGAAAAGTTTTGGAAGTGAACAGCAGTGATAACATTGAGAATGGCCTAAGTGGTAATTTAAATTTATTTTGTTGGCCTATTTATTTATTATCTCATTGGCCTGAGACTGGCCAATGTATGTATGTATGTATGTATGTGTATGTATGTGTGTGTATGTGTGTGTATGTGTGTATATATATCTTTTTAAATATATATTATATATAACATATTATATATATATA
>LR749785.1:514405-532666 GCA_902729485.2 Mus minutoides | reverse complement strand
TACCTTGTTTTTGAAACAAGTTCTCTTACATCAAACTGGCCATGTAGTCTAGGTTGGCTGGCCAGTGAACCCCAGGGATTCACCAGTCTCCCTCCACCTCCCTGGTGCTGGAAGTACAAACACATGCTATCATGTTTGGCTTTTAAAATAATAGATCTGGAGGATGGAACTCAGATCTTCTTGCTTATAAAGCCATCACTTTGCAAATTAAGCTCTTATTGTATCCAAAAATGAAACAAAGTCTTACCAGTTGCTAAGATGGAGGGCTGAATTCATCACAATCCCCCTGACTTCGCTTCCCAAGTACTAGGATTCCAGGAAAACCCTCCAAGCCCATGTCTAGCTCCAGTTATCTCTTTATTTTGTGTATTTCTTCATTTTAAAATAAATTTTAAAAAAATTCCTCCTTCTTTTTCCCCCAAAGTCCCAGTAAGGGGTTCCATTATGACATCCCCACAAAGTGTATATAATGTACTCTGATAATATTTAGCCCTGATATTATTCTTTCTTATACTATCCTCCTCTTTTCCTTTACCCATTCCATCTGAGAGAAAAGCTGTCTTTCTGGCGCTGGCGTGTTTCACTCCACATGATGAATTCCACTTTCATCTGTTTTCCTACAAATGATTTTCTTCTTTATAGCTGAGTAAAACTCCACTGTGTACATACGCTGCATTTCCTTCCCTCATCCTGCGTCAGCACCCAGGACGGTCCCATCTCTTTGATATTGTGTGCACTGCATTAATAAGATGAGTGTGCAGGTGTCCCTATGATATACTGACTTTGGTTTTTTGCAGAGCTGTATTCTCATGTTGAATCATATAATAGTTCTAGTTTTAATTTTTGGAAGAACTTCTACTCTGATATTCACAGTGTCAGACAAATTTATAGTCTCAAGCAACAGTGCATACATAAATTGCCCCTCTCCAATGCCCACCCATCCTTGCCAGCATTTGTTGTTTTTAGTTTCTTGGTAATAGCCATTCTGAACTCATGAGATAGAATGTCAATGTAGTTTTGATTTGCTTTGTTCTGATGCCTAAGGGTCATGGGAGTAACTACACAGCAATGACTTGATAACACAATTTATATTTTAAGTCTTTAAAAAGTATTCCTCTCAGTTTCCCTCACTAACACCTGTTGGGAAAACATCATAAGAAATACATTTTTTACCAAAACTAGTAGTTTTAGATGATCTCCCTCAAAGGCCCAGTCATTGGTGGATGCTACTCCACCCACTAAGGAGAGCCAAGGTTTAGCCTCTGTGTTTTCTTCATCAGAACCCCTCTGGATCTCAATAGGACTGATAAAGCTGTTTCCTAAACAGGCACTTGACAGAAGAGGGATGCTCTCCTGAACAGTCTCAGACTACCTTTCCCATCAAAACCACTAGAATCTCCTACTCCATGATTACTACCCATTTACATGGCCCACCTTGAATGATGTGCTTCTTCTTTTGATAAAAGAAGGCCGCCTTACTGCCTTCCTGTCTGTCTGTCTGTCTGTCTGTCTGTCTGTCTGTCTGTCTGTGGAGCAATATGTAAACTCTCAGACCTATGCTTGCCCACTGCCATGCATCCTGTCATGATGATAATGCTCTAACCCTCTGAAACTATAAGCAAGGCTGCAATTAAATGCTTTATTTATAAGAGTTGCCTTGGTCATGGAGTTTGTTTGTTTGTTTGTTTGTTTTTTGTAATTGAAAGTAAGACATGTGGGAATGGTTTTTCTATAGAAATGCTGTCCAAAGTTTGCTTTTACAAATCAAACTTCCATCCAACCTGACAGCAAGCTAGTAATGTGCCTGGAGATCATTTCGAACTATGAATTCATTCTGCTCACAGGCTGTATATTTATTTACCTTGTTCAGGATTAAGTGACCTGTAAGGAAAAGATTATGATCAATCTCACTAGTCTTTGGACTCCTCCGCGGGCCGTGTCCCCACTTCACCTCTGCGAGTCTTTCATGGCCCTGACTCAGAACAATGTTATGTGTGCATAAGGTGTGGTGACCAGGTCAGAGACCGACCGTTCACTGGAAGCAGCAAGGCATAAAAAACAAAGCAGCGTCCCAGCAGGTTTGTAGTAACAGCACATATCGATTAATCATGTATCGATTAATAGTTTATGGGCTCTTTGTATGTCCTTCTGAGTTGATAGGACCAGAGGAACAATTTTCTGCCTGGTGAGACTCCTGTAAAAGATTAAAAACCAAAAAAAAAAAAAAAGTTTCTTGCCTTTTTTTGTTACCATATTTGCTGTACTAGTCCATATATAGAGCAGACAGCCTTTGTTCAGGACAAGGGTGACTGCTACTTAGATCTGGCACCTCTCGGATTGGAACGAAGACAGCAGAACCTTTGGAGTAAGTCAGGCCCACTCTTGCTCTTCCTTCTTTCATGCATCATTACCACAGATGATGGTGGCTCTATATTTTTCACAGATCCATCATCCGATTATAACTTTGATTTTGAGAATTGTCTTCTGATTGAAGTATTTGGTCTGGGGAGGGAGATGTTTCTTTTTTTCATTTTAAAAAATATTCTGAATCTTAATATCTCTCAAGTATACAGCTGAAAATTATATTATATTATATTATATTATATCATAGCTGTGTATAATAATATGTTAAGAATGGCTCAAAAACCTGAATGTAAGATCTGAAACTTTGAAATTACTAGATGAGGCCCGGTGTGGTGATGCATACCTTTAATCCCAACACCTGGGAGGTAGAGACAGGCAGATCTCTGTGAGTTTCGTCCAGTCTGCTCTATATAGTGAGTTCCAGGATAGCCAGTGTTACAAAGACAGATCCCGTGCACCCCTCCCAACCAACCAAAAAAACAAAAAAAAATTTCTCCTGTTCTTTAAGATGTGTGTCCATCGACTGAGTCTATCTCCTGCTGTCTGCTGGGCAGAAGCCTTGAAATGCAATAAAATCCAGCTGTCAATTCTTGCTATTATCTCCTAAACCATTTGAATCCTATTCCTAAAGTCACTACCTGTACCTAAACCTTTTAGTATTTCCAGTGTGCTTCTGGCATACCTGGGAGGAACGGTTCTCACTTCCACAACCCATCAAGTTGACTGATCCCCAGAAAGGCTGGCTCTGCTCACATACCCAAACCTGAAAAAGTTGGCTTTGATTCTGATCCTGTAAAAGTTACAAGAGCACACTAGGAATTCAAAATGCACACTTCCAGAAACTAACTCACCTTTAATCCAGCACTTAGGAGGCAGAGGCAGGCAGATCTCTCTGAGTTCAAGGCCAGCCTGGTCTAAAATGTGAGTCTGGGAGAGCCAGGGCTCTGTTATACAGAGAAACCCTGTCTTGAAAAACCAAACCACCACTTGGTGGTGGCACACGCCTTTAATCCCAGCACTTGGGAGGCAGAGGCAGGTGGATTTCTGAGTTCAAGGCCAGCCTGGTCTACAGAGCAAGTTCCAGGACAGCCAGGGCTGCACAGAGAAACCCTGTCTTGAAAACACACACACACACACACACACACACACACACACAAAACCAAACCAACCAAACAAAAAACATACTTCCTTTCAAAATATGCTGATTATTACATGAGAAGCCAAAAATCACACTGCAGTTATAAAAGATCATCAATTGTACATGCTAGAGCTATAAACTGGTGAGGGGGGATTAAGACACATAAAATGCTAATATTGCCTTTAAAATCTATACAAAGAAAGTATTTCTTAGCCTGTTATCTTGACCAACTTACAAGTTCAAATTTCCAATTTGGGAGGGGCTGAGGAGGGAGGATTACAAGTTTGAGGCCATCCTGGTTTACACAGGATACCCAATCTCAAAAAGCATCTATTGATCATGTATTAGGCCTGTGTTTATGAGGATACGAGACTGAAGGTAAAAATAGTTTACTCTTTCTGGTGACAAAAATAAGCATTCTGTATAGATAACGGTTGCTGAAGAGGCACAGACAAATCCCTAATGAGCTACAGAGATGAGCTGAAGCCCCCCCCCCAGGAATGAGTCCTGAAGAATGAGCAAAGTGGGTGGGGGCCCTGGACTGAAAGCCATTGTGGAATTAAGTAAGGGTGGGGAGTGTTGGTCCTCAGCTTGGGGGCAGAAGAACGACACACATGGATGTCTGACAGAGTTAAGGAGGACACAGAAAGATGAAATCAATCACTAAACAGTAAGGCAGGGGAGGGAAGACATAGAAGGCACATGGATGTGGAGCTCAGGGAGCATGGTACCATTCACAGGATAGACAGCACAGGATCACATAGAAGGCACATGGATGTGGAGCTCAGGGAGCATGGTACCATTCACAGGATAGACAGCACAGGATCACATAGAAGGCACATGGATGTGGAGCTCAGGGAGCATGGTACCATTCACAGGATAGACAGCACAGGATCACAGCAGGTGGGGAATATGGTATGTAGGATTAGTTATGCTTCTAAGGACTAGGGGAGAAAGATGGAGAGAGAATGGGAGAGGAGAGGAGGAAAGAGGAAGGACCAAAGAATGGTGATCTCCAGATCGTTGACATCGCCCTGGATTTCCACGGATTATAGGTGCTGGGATGAACGAGTTCTATGTCTAAACCTATATTTGCCATTTCTTACTAGCTTGGTATTGATTGCTCTTAGCCCCTTCTACTTAATGAGACCAGGACCACATGGCACAGACAGACACACTCCACATGCTTAGGCTAGAATGACTGAGATCGAAGCTGTCTTCTCGGCCTAACTGACCTGAGATCACAACTCACCCAAAGGAAGAATAATGCCTCAAAAATAAAAACAAAACCAAAGGGGTCAGCATGCTGCAGAGACAGCATGTGCACAGGTTACCAATGCAGACTGTGTTTGCAGGGAACCTGTGTGTGGTTCCCAGTACCACAGCAGGTGACTCACCACTGCCTAACTGTTCCAGGGGATCCTGTGAGCAATTCAGGTTATAAGGCTAGCTGTATGTACATGCAAGCATGCCCCCCCATAATTAAAATAGTACAAATTTTTTAAAGTAAAGGTCAAAAAGGAATCAGTTCTTCAGAAACCTTAAAGTTGTAGCTCAGAGGCCTCCCTTCCTCTAGTTGCAGTTACTCTTTTAAAGGGTGAGTGTGGTGAGCAGTTCTCACGTAGAAGACCCAGGGTGCTCTCAGAAGAACAGTGTGCAGGAGACTAATGACCAAGAGAGAAGCAAAGCAGATTAGTGAGTAAACAGACAGAATAAACCAAATCATGTCAACAAGTCTCAGAAGACTGTCTGTCAGCTTAAGGGAGGAGGAGCTGTATAGAGAGAGTGGACACGGGCAATGACTAGAGGGGAAACCTTCATAACGTTTTAACTAAGTTTGTTACAGTACATTTGTTTTTGGAACTAACACAAGCATCAGTAAGATACTCAGCATCTAAGAGGTGTTAGACACACCCCAGGGGTGAGGAAGCTAACTCATGTTTCTACTTATGACCTGTCCATCAGCCAACCTTGGTAGTTGGAAGGATACTCACTAGGCAAGCCCTAACTCAGAGCCACTAACTTGAGGCCCCCAGGAAAAGGGCTCAGGAGAGAGGACGGGGTGCTTCTGAGGAGAAGAAGAAAAGCAAAGGTGTAGACTGCTAGCTAGATACGGAGACCAAGTGTAAGCTCAAAGTGCATGAGGGTGGACAGGATAGCCTCCTCTCTTCAGCTTTGCAGACACACAGCCACCTTCTGAATGGGAGATCTGTATCCACAGACCAATGCAGATGATCTCGTCATGGGCACAAGACCCAGATCTCTGAAGTCTTTGAAGTCCATGAGTAATCCTTCCCAGGAAATTTACAGAACATCTCTGAGTAAATATCTGTCTCGCACAGGCTCAGTCATGTATCTGTGGGCCAGTAAGGGTGTGTGTGTGTGTGTGTGTGTGTGTGTGTGTGTGTGTGTGTGTGTGTAGACATGTGCCTGTGCAATCGCTTAGCTTCTAGGCTAAGTCACAGGTATGCTGTCATTTAGATTTGGCACAGAGAAGCCGAGTGATGATCTGCTAAGTGTGCTTGCTTTAACCTTAGTGTGCAGGTAACTGAACGTGGAATGTCTTTTAAGCCAAGTTTATGGAAAGACCCTTCAGACATTCACTTTGCCAGATAAAGTGACTTTTGCCATCTTCTCATGGGAGAATATGGGACAATCATTATCTTCTTCTTCTTCTTCTTCTTCTTCTTCTTCTTCTTCTTCTTCTTCTTCTTCTTCTTCTTCTTCTTCTTCTTCTTCCTCTTCTTCTTCTTTCTTCTTTCTCTTCTTCTTCTTCTTTCTCTTCTTCTTCTTCTTCTTCTTTCTCTTCTTCTTCTTCTTTCTCTTCTTCTTCTTCTTCTTCTTTCTCTTCTTCTTCTTCTTTCTCTTCTTCTTCTTCTTTCTCTTCTTCTTCTTCTTTTTCTTCTTCTTCTTCTTCTTCTTTCTTTTCTTCTTCTTCTTCTTCTTCTTCTTCTTCTTCTTCTTCTTTCTCTTCTTCTTCTTTCTCTTCTTCTTCTTTCTCTTCTTCTTTCTCCTCCTCCTCCTCCTCCTCCTCCTCTTCCTCTTCTTCTTCTTCTTCTTCTTCTTCTTCTTCTTCTTCTTCTTCTTCTTCTTCTTCTTCTTCTTCTTCTTTTTAGACATGGTTTCTCTGTGTAGCCCTGGCTGTCCTCTAACCCACTCTGTAGACCAGGCTGGCCTTGAACTCAGAAATCCACCTGCGTCTGCCTCCCAAGTGCTGGGACTAAAGGCATGGGGAAACCTCTCTTCTGAAACAGACAAACAAACAGACAAAAAACCTGGCTCCTCAAGACACCAGGTAGGGTGCAGGGTCCAGGAGTACCTTCGAGCAGACCTGGATTCCGATTTAAAAGGAAGGCCTCATGGTCACAATGATGAGTTTTCCCATCTAAATGTCTGCATTTAGAGGGGGAAATCTAACTGCTACCCAGGAACCCCTGGAGTTGTGCTATATTCTGATGCTGGGAGAGCATCAATACGATAGAGGAAGATAGAATTTAAGATTTCCAGAAGCCAATGTAAACAGGCAGAGAAAAAAGGTCTTTGATGATGCCTGGTAGAACTGGGGAAACAGAGGGTCTCCTCAGACGTGACTTCTGAAGCATGGTCCCTGCAGTCCCCTCATGTAAGAACAAAGCAGTTTGTTGAAGAATGTTTTCTTGCTCTAAAGATTTTAAAAATTTTTTAGTTCATGTTATGGGCGTCCCCTACCCCACCCCCACCCCATGGACATCTGTGCACTGTGGACATGCAGTGCCTGCAGAGGCCAGAAGAGGGCGTGAGATTCCTCCTGGAACTGGAGTTACAGAGGGGTTGTAAGCAGTCTGTGGGTGCTGGGAATTGAACTTGGATCCCCAACAAGAGCAGCCTGGGCCGAGTCATCCCTACCTCCTAGAAAATGTTTCCAACCACAGCTGTTTTTACATGCGACAAAACCCGAAACGAAATTATCTAATTATGTAGTGGCCGTCGAGAGAAAAGTAGAAAGTATAATCTTAAAAATTAATTCGGTGAGGGAGGCTGTGTTCAGAGCTGCCTTGACTTGAGTGGCTCTCTCTAAAAGTCACTCGGGAGTTTGACTTGACCTACAGATAAAAACCTGAAATTAAGGGGAAAGTACACAGACAGTGTGTTCTTTTATAGTTCCTTAATTTGTTTCTCTTAGAGAAGGTTCAAAAGGATCCCTGAGGACTTGGACTCCTCTTGCTGCTGATGTATGATTATGACAGGCGTCAGCAAATGGCATCTCACTTTCTGTTTCTGTGTTATTCACAAGGCGACTTCTGTCAAGGGCCAGGAACACGTTTCTGTGGCAGAGAATTTGCATAGCATGCACAAGACACCTAGGTTCATAGGTTCAAGTCTAAGCACCACAACAAGGGCAGAGATAAGTGGCAGGTAGGGGCATAATTTGTGATGTGTGAGAATTCTGTGAGGATAAATGTTTATAAATAAAGTTTTATTGGCACACTGCTATACCCCTTCATGTACTTGTTGTCTATAAATACTTTCATACAACAATAGAGTGACACCATTACAACAGAAACTATTGATCTCAAAGTCTAAAATATGTACCCAGTGGCCCATGACAGAAAGGTTTGCCAACGCTCAGAATATACTGCTGATCTGACAATAAACCTATTACTACTTCCTTGCAATCACAAAAGGGACAGAGTCTTCTCCCGGGAGCCACTCTTGAAAGTCTAGGTTCAAAGTGATGTGGAGATGGAGTGTACTTCAGGAGGTCTCAGGAAATATTACTCCTGTTGATTAGAGGTTTTACATCTATTCTTAAGTTTGGTGACGGTGATGATGATGGTGATGGTGATGGTGATGATGATGATGATGATGTGTGTGTGTGTGTGTGTGTGTGTGTGTTCTGTTGATTAGAGGTTTTACATCTATTCTTAAATTTGGTGACAGTGATGATGATGGTGATAGTGGTGGTGATAATGATGATGATAATGGTGTGTGTGTGTGTGTGTGTGTGTGTGTGTGTGTGTGTGTGAGAGAGAGAGAGAGAGAGAGAGAGAGAGAGAGAGAGAGAGAGAGAGGGGTGTCAGGGACAGGGCAGATGAGCGTGCCTTACCATGTATGTGACAGTCAGAGGACATCTTTGGAGGGTCCGTTCTCTCTCCATCCACCTTTACACAGGAATCAGGGATGGAATTCAGGTCTCAAGGCAAGCACCTTTACCTGCTGAGCCACCTCACTGACCCTTTCCTCCTGTCTTCACAGATGAAAAGAGACTTCTGAGGAAAGATGATACAAAGTCCCAGAATCTCTACTCTCAGTATTATGAAAATAAACTTAAGTGAGAGAAACATTTTAAATTAATAAGTACATAATAATTAAACCAGGCAGAGATTAAATTTTCCTAAACTTCAAAAATTCATTAGTAATTGAGGGAGCAGATTTAGGGGGATGGGGCGTTTGGAAGCAGCAATGACTTAGTTACTGAAATGCATGTCAGCAGGGCTGTGGAGTCAATACAGTCTACAGAGAGACTGAAGGACTCTCTCTGCTCAGGGCCTTGTCAGTGCTGAGTTGGAGAAGTGGATAAGAGAAGTTAGAGGTGACATACTGGATTGCCTGAGGGGAATGAACTCAAATCTCCCTCTTTTGGGGTGCCAGAAAATTCTCAGCAAACACAGCAGAGCCCAATTACAGAGTGCACTCAGCTCTGCCAAGCCCCCTTCCTCTCAGAGGCCATGGTTGGTTTGCCGAGAAGTGGGTAGGAAGCAGCCTTTTACCCTTAAAGAAGAGGCATAACAGGAGAACAGAGGATCCACTTCTGGGGAAAGGGGAGACAACATCGGGGTGGCCAGCCAGCGTGACAGAAAACAGAGGCGATAATCCGGAGGATAACGATCTATGATCTACGCATGCGAAGGCCGCTGAGAGGGGCAAGCATAGAGAGGACCGTGAAAAAAATCAGTCATAAAGATAAAGGCCTCTGGTCACACACTGGGACCTGGAGATGGCTCTTGTTGCAAGACGAGAAAGTTTTATTTTTTTTTAAATAGGAATAGTTTCCATGGAAGGAAGCTAAAGACAATGGGCAAACTGAAAAATCTCAGGAAGGTTGTTCACATTGAGCACTTGAAGAAGAAAAAGTCAAGAGTTGTTTCTAAGAAACTGTAGTCTAGGAGGCCTTTGAAATCTTACCAAGAAATGCTTTTAAAAACAATCTTATGGGCTCAACGGTGTAACTTGGCAGAGATCCTGCCCAGGACGCATGAAGACCTGGATTCCATGCCTAGAACTGCAGACAACCTGTCCTTGTAGCACACCTCTGAAATCCCTGGAGACTCAGAAATCAAGTTCCCTTCAAGCAACATAGCAAGTTCAAGGTCAACCTGGACTAAGTAAGACCCTTGTCTTAAATAATAATAATAATAATAATAATAATAATAATAATAATAATAATAATGAGATAAGACAGGGGCTGGAGTGATGTCTCTGTGGTTAACAGTACTGGCTATTTCTCCAAAGGACCCAAGTTCAGTTCCCAGCACTTACACAGTGGGGGGGCTCACAACTGCCCTGAGGGATCCAAAGCCCTCTTCTGGTCTCAGCAGGCACACACACACACACCAAATATTTTTAAAAAATTAATAATAAAATTATAAAATAAAAACAGTCTGGAGAAATGCCTCAGTGGATACGAACCCTCACTGTATAAACATGAAGACCTATGTTCAGATCCCAGGACCGTGTATGAAACAAAAGGCCAAGTATGATCACATACTTGTAACTCCAGAGTTGGGAGCTGGAAACATGTAGATTACTAGTGCTACCAGCCTAGCCCCAAGCTCAACGGGAAACCCTGTTTCAAATAAGATAGGCTGGAGAGATGGTTCAGTTGTTAAGGACTAAGCCCACAGCCAAAATGTCAAACAAATAAAGTAGACAGTAATAGGGCAGGATACTCAATGTCTTCCTCTGGCTTCTGCCCGCACACTTACAGGCATGTCTGCCTCCCCTTACATACATATGCCACACACTCACATTCATACGCATATTAAATAAGACTCAGATCTTCAAATTACCCACGCTGCAAAGTTCTACTGCCTCCCACTAGTACCACCTGGAGGACCTAGGCTAAACATTCAACCTTTGGGGTTGGATTCAAATGATAGTGTAGTACAGCATCCTACAGACACCTAAAACAGACTATTGACAGGTCAAAGACACCTTGGGTTGTTTTCATTTTGTGAGTATGGATTAAGGTCCTGTGGTGGCTACTTGACTACGTCTGCAATGAACTATAATCCAGAATTGGAGGGCGCACTTGTGATCCAGATCTTGAGGCTGGATGACACGGGCTTCTAACTGGATCTTGGCATGGAGATCTTGAGGTACAGTGGCCATGAAAAGCTGAGGCCCAGGCAAGATAGTACAAGCCTTTAATCCCAGGAGACTGAAGCAAGCAGATGTCTGCATTCAAGGCCAACCTGGGACAACACAAGTCCCAGATCCAGGTGTGGTGGTATATACCTTTAATCTGAGCCACACCTTCTGCTGGAGGCCTACATAAGGACAATGGAAGAAGGAAGACTAGCTCTTCTTCACCTGCTTGTACTTACTTGCCAGCACATCTGTTGGGACCTCCTTCTTCAGGATTCCAGCTTATACAGAAGACCAGCTGAAACAACTAGCCTTGTGGGACTGAGCAGCTACTAGATTCTTGGACTTCCCATTCACAGCTGCCCATTGTTGGTTAGTTGGGTTGTAGACTTTAAGTCGTTATTATAAAGTTCTGTGTCTCTAGAGAACCCCAACTAATACAGGCACCATAAATGTTAGTATATGGGGCTTATGTGAATATGAAGCTTCCCTTTCCTTGATCCACCACACGGCAAGTACATTAGTTTCATAATGGACTAAGTGTTTTCTAACATGGCTGCACTGTCTGAGAGTCAACGTGAGAGACTTGGAGCGCCTGCCTGTCGTCCAGGATTGTCAAGGGTCTTCGGTTTTAAAATAATCGTCATAACTTCACAAGGGTATTCTCAGTTTTAACTCACACTTTCTCTAACATCAAGGTGAGCTTTGTAGTGTCATTTTTTAGAAAACATTGAAAATATTATTTAAAAGATACAACACTGAGCTAGTAAAATGTCTCCAAGAGTTAAAGGCACATATGACCAAGCCTCATGACCTGAGTTCAGTCCCTGGACCCACATGAAACAGAGACAGACTCTCCACAAGTTGTCCTTTGGCCATTACAAGTGTATGCACACACACACATCACACACATACACACACGCGTGAGTGCGCACACACACATATACATGAACATGCAAACATGTACACACAAATGCATACATACATACATACATACATACATGGTAAATAATAAAAATTTAAAAAGACAACCCCACCATCTGGTACAGCTTAGTAGCAAGGCACTTTGCCCGACAACATGAAGCCCTGGATTCAATTATGTGCAAGAACAACAAAACCAGAAGATCATAAAATTTTGGATATTAAAAGACATAATAAGGGTTTTGTTTGTTTTTGTTTTTGTTTTTATGGTTTCTGCTATTGAAGTGTGCTGTACATCACCCAAGAATCATGTGTCTTCTTTTCTTCAAGAGAACCTAGTTCCTTAAACAAAAGCATGATGGTTTGAATGGGCTTAACTTTTCTCAAACTCAGTTGAAATTTAAAATCATCTAGAAGATTTAAAACTCCTGACAGCTTATCTCCTAAAAGAAAACCCCATCAGACTGTCTAGGGAGGCCAACAATTAGTATAAAATTCTGATATGTAATGGCGAAATTACAAAAAAAAAAAAAAACCCAAAAACTGTCTTTACACAGTGAAGGGAGAGAGCCACTGGATTGATTTATCTGATTCCCAACTTCTGTTTCTGTTTTCGTTACTTACTTATTACTTCTTCATGAGATGCTGTCTCCTTGTCGCTCAGGCAGTGGGTCCCTGCCCTGGCTGCTTCACATACCACAGTGCCTAGCTGGCATCACCTCAAAATTCCCATCCTTTTAGGCAGAAATCAGGTTCATTCTCCTGCACCTGCAGAGTCCCATTTGCCAGGTGGGGATCCTCCCATGAGTGTTAAAACATTTTGTTTCAACTCACTAGGGGCCAGCAGCCACCTCCCTCAAGCCTTCTGGTTACCAGATAACCAAAGAATCTCCAGACACTGCCAAATGTCCTCTAGTAGTAGACGCCCCCAGCTCACTAAGAATCTTGTTTCCCACAAGCCACAGAGAAGCCAACACAGCTCAGTGGACTGTCAAAGCTTCTTCATGATCACAGTGGGACTTGCTCTTTCATCCCGTGCCCTTTTGCCACCACCACTGTAACTTTATATTAAGTAAAGGTTCATTGAGTTACAGAGACAAAGTTCGGAGCAGAGCCTGATGGAACGACCATCCATAGACTGCCCCACTTGGGGATCCATCCCATAAAGAACCACCAAATCCAGACACTAGGCAGATGCCAACAAGAGCCTGCTGACAGGAGCCTGATATAGCTGTCTCTTGTGAGGTTCTGCCAGTGCCTGGCAAATACAGAAATGGATGCTCACAGTCATCCATTGGATGGAGCACAAGGTCCTCAATGAAGGAGCTAGAGAAAGTACCCAGGGAAGCTGAAGGGGTCTGAAGCCCCATAGGAGAAACATCAATATGAACTAACCAATACCTCCAGAGCTCCTTGGAACTATACCACCAATCAAAGAAAATACATGGTGGAACTTGTGGCTCTAGCTATATATGTAGCAGAGGATGGCCTTGTCACTCATCAATGGGAGGAGAGGTCCTTGGTCCTGTGAAGGTTCTATGCCCCAGTATAGGAGAATGCCAGGACCAGGAATGGGAGTGGGTGGGTTGGGGAGCTGGAGGAAGGGGGAGAGGGAATAGGGGATTTTCAGATAGGAAACTAGGAAAGGGGATAACAATTGAAATGTAAATAAAGAAAATATCTTAAAAAAAAAAAAAGATGAGCTGGGCATGGTGGCGCACACCTTTAATCCCAGCACTCGGGAAGCAGAGGCAGGCAGATTTCTGAGTTCGAGGCCAGCCTGGTCTACAAAGTGAGTTCCAGGGCAACCAGGGCTACACAGAGAAACCCTGTCTCGAAAAAAACCAAAAAAAAAGAAAAAAAAAAAAAAAGAGTAAAGGTTCAGTCTTCAGACAGCCAGCAGAGGGCACCTCTAATGCCCAACTGTTTCTATTTTCTCCTGACTCCCCTGGAGGTGATGATAAGATAAAGGCATGGGCTATCTGCTTGGCTTCAAAGCCCTGAGAGTTAGAGGAGGGAAGTGTGGGCCAGAAGACAAGACTGGGCCTAAGGGAATCTCTGAGGAGTCAGAAGATAGGAGATCTGGGAAATCGGCAAGGTCAGTGGCCAAAGATGTGGGTCACTGAAATGGAAATTAGTTCTAGAAACTGAAAAGGATTCTACCTACTGCAAGAACTTAGACTACTTCCAGTTTCCTGGAAAGGCTAACAAGGCATGTGCTGTAACATTTAAAATTCCTCTTCCTTTCATGTGATGCAACTAACCCAAGGAAGCATTACAGGAGCATCCTAAACAAGATTTAGCCACCCATACTTGTAGTCGTAGGAGGCTGAGGCAGGAGGACTACAAATTCAAGGCCACCCTGGTCTACACAGAGAAGCAGTGGCTCAGAAAAAAAGGCCAAAACCAAAAAATCAAAACACACACACACACAAAACACAAAACAACAACAACAATAACAATAACAATAACAACAACAACAACCAAGGCCTTGGGGTGAAGCCCAGAGGCAAACACTTACTCTAGTGCATAAGACTCTTGGCTCTATCCATTCCTGATACTGCCCCAAACAACACATTAGAAAGCCTTAGAGTCCTCACTTCTGTTCTTGACCTTATTCAGGAGCCCAAAAACCCTGCCACCATATTTTAAATTATAACGGCCATAGTATATTATGGCTTAGCAGTTTTTGTATCTACAACTTTCCAGTGGCTTCTTTTGAACATGAGTTTCTAAAAGTCCAGAGAACCTACTGAGTGTTAAGATCTTTGAAGTATGTCCATTTGCTAGTTTTAAAACATATTCAATTCAGTACAAACATCCCTGAAAAGAAAAGAAAATCTAAGAGTAGGTCATTGAGGCTGATACCTACACTTTACAGATACAAAAAGTGAAGACACAGAGACAATAAAAGCCTGACCTAAGAAGTTAGTAGAGTTGACTCTGGACTGGAATTATGAAGTTTCCACGAAAGTTCTGGAACAAACACAGGCAGATTGGTCCTACAGCCTTTTACAGCAATCTTAATCCCATATGCTTTTATGCTAATTTATTAATGTCATTTGCTTTCACAGATGGCAAACTTTGGTAAATTACAAACTTTGGATCCTTTGAGGTAAAATGAACCTGTGTTTAAATGTTAACTCTGCCTAACTCTGCAGGTGAAAAAGATGACGGTGATCTTTGATCTAACACATCATTTTCTACAGACGTGACTAAGATGGATGTAATGTTTTGGAAAGTATCAGGTGTTCTTTAATCACTTTTTTTGGTAAGTATGGTACAGAATACAGTTTTTTTGGTAAATATGGTACAGAATGCTTAGTAGTAAATTAGTTATGCCTACAAGACAAAAAAACAAACAAACAAACAAAAACAAAAAACCTGAAAATATAAAGCGTGGTAATCCAAGACCTGGAGACAGACTCAAAGATACAAATGGAATATTTGCATCTTTTATTTACTGAGAGAATATTTATTTGTTGAGAGAAACACAGAGTAATACTTTATTAAAAGATTATGAAATACTCTGTGAATCCTCTCTGGGAGAGCTAAGCTGAGAGAATGAAATAACAACCAGACTGGAATTCATTCAGCAAAGGAGCTGGAGCACTCTGGGCGGTTTTCGTCAAGAGGGCCAAGTGTTTCGTAACGGGTGGAGTTACCAAATTTCATGAATTGCAAAGAAGCCAGTCAAGATGAACAGAATGGCTAACTCTAAGATCATGAGTAATCCTGAACAAACTCACATGGCATTTAGGGAAATTAACTCCGAAAGCACTTGCACAGAAACAGAACCAATTATCTCCTTGAAACTCATTCTCAAGATCTTCATCTGTTTTGCTGTTAATATTTGTATGACTGTTTCTTAGAAACTTTTCAAACCCAGGACTCATATATACAGTAGAAAGTTGTGTAAAGTTCCAGATGCTTCAAGCCACTACCAGAATCCAGCAACAGTAATAGTAGATGAGCTTTGTAAGGTAGTGATTTACACCTCTAAGGTGATTGCTCTACAGGGCAAGACCATTCCTCCCTTCCTTTGCCTCTTCAAACTGCACTCCCTGTTTCCCTTCCTAACATCACAACCTGATCTCACTTTTTCAGTTTTATTATGAGCCAGGCAGTAATGATAAGGGTCACAGTATATTTAAAGGGAAAGTGATATGTTACCATCAGTCTGATACACAGTAACTCTAAACATCATTTGTACCATTAACTTATGAAACTTTAGGGTCATTTGAAGACACAGAGTGAAGAATAGTTTAAACCATCTGTAACATAGTATTTTGTTCTTTGTTTCAGTTCTTGCACTATAAACAGACGTTCTTTTCATTCTGATTACTGGTCGTCTGAATGGAAATGGCCCCCATAGGCTCACAGGGAGTAGCACTACTAAGAGATGTGGCCTTGTTGGAAAAAGTGTGTCACTGAGGGTGGGCCTTGAGGTTTCAGATGCTCAAGCCAGGACCAGTGTCACTCTCTCTTCCTGCAGCCTGCCAATCTGGATGTAGAGCTCTCAGCTACTTTTCCAGCACCATGTCAGCCTGCATGTCACCATGCTTCCTGCTATGCCAACAATGAATTAAGCCTCTCTCTGAACTGTAAGCCATCTTCAATTAAATGTTTTCCTTTTTTTGACTATTGCGTATGCCAGCAAGATAATGCTGAAAGGGCCCTGATATAGCTGTCTCGTAGGAGGCTATACCAGTGCCTGGCAAACATGGAAGTGGATGCTCACAGTCAGCTATTAGTTGGAACACAGGACTCCCAAGGAAGGAGCTAGAGAAAGTACCCAAGGAGCTGAAGGGGTCTTCAACCCTATAGGTGGAAGAATGACATGAACTAACTAGTTCCCCCTGTGCTCATGTCTCTAGCTGCATATATGGAAGAAGATGGCCTAGTTGGCCATCATTGGGAAGAGAGGCCCCTTGGTCATGCAGACTTTATATGCCCCAGTACAGGGGAACACCAGGGCCATTATGTGGGAGGGGGTGGGTAGGTGAGCAGGCGGGGATGGGGGAGGGTATGGGGAACTTTCTGGATAACACTTGAAATGTAAATGAAGAAAATATCTAATAAAGAAAAAATAATTTAAAAAAATGTTTTCCTTTATAAGATTTGCCATGGTCATGGTGTCTATTTTCTGCTGTTTAAAACAAAGCCTCCATGTTGAACTGAAGAGTCACATAATGTTCAGAGGTGAGTTAAGGTGATTCATGAGGTATGAATGCTATTGGCTGGTGGGTCAATAGTCATGAATCAACAGAATGTAGTAAATAAGATGTCTTTAAGCTTAAACTAAGATTATGTATTGTTCATTGTGGTGGTTTGAATATGCTTGGCCCAGAGAGTAGCACTATTAGGAGGTATGGCCTTGTTTGAGTAGCTGTGACCTTGTTGGAAGAAGTGTGTCAATGTGGGCATGGGCTTTTAGACCATCCTCTTAGCTTCCTGGAAGCCACTCTTTTCCTGTTTGCTTTCAGAATAAGATGGAGAACTCTCTGCTCCTCCTGTACCATGTCTGCCTGGACACTGCCACGTTCCCACCCTGATGATAATAGACTGAACCTCTGAACCTGTAAGCCAGCCCCAATGAAATGTTGTCCTTATAAGAGTTGCCTTGGTCATGGTGTCTGTTCACAGCAGTAAAACTCTAACTAAGACAATCATCTAACAAAAACTTGACCAAAGATTCATAAGAATTAACATTGCTTCTTCTCTAGGGGCAATGTATTTGTCAATGCAGGGTCCACAATGACATTATGGAACTACCAGACATTATGAAAGCTAAATATGATTGAATTGGATTTGTCACCCATAAAAAAACCCAACTCAGGTTGGTTCCAACACCTGAGAGCTGGCATTTTCCTCTTTTTATACTCTCACATATATTTTCAGGTAATTAATTAATTAATTTTTATTTATTTATTTATTTAATTTTGTTTCCTGATTGCTGCCCCCCTTCCCTGTTACCTTCTCCCACAATCCTTCCCTCATCCTCCCACCCTTTCTTCTCTGAGAATGTGGAGGCCACCCTGGGTATTCCCGGACCCTGGTACATCAAGTCTTTGTGGGGCTAGGTCCTTCCTCTCCCACTGAGGCTAGACAAGGCAGCCCAGCTAGAAGAACATCCCATGGTCTGGCAACAGCTTTGATCAATATATTCTGTGTCCATTTCCTCTCCTCTCAATTAGCTATCTTTTTCTTTTGTACTTTTCATTGAGATGGAAGACTTAAGAAGCAGATTCCAAATGGGTAGGCTTTTCAGGCTTACACAATTGAATATTATTTTTTTTAGTAGAAAATTAGCCAAAAATATATGCACTCTTTTTTTTTCTATATTTTCCTCCTGAATTTCTCCCTTGTCGCTAGAGATTTGAGGGATTGTGTGTTGTGTTGAGTTAGTGAAGGTAATATCCAAAGAAATATCTGAAATTCAATATCCCCTATGGGAAAGAATGTAAAATTGTAAGGTTTCACATTGGGCA
>LR749785.1:490818-514035 GCA_902729485.2 Mus minutoides | reverse complement strand
GATAATGCTGAAAGGGCCCTGATATAGCTGTCTCGTGGGAGGCTATACCAGTGCCTGGCAAACACGGAAGTGGATGCTCACAGTCAGCTATTAGTTGGAACACAGGACTCCCAAGGAAGGAGCTAGAGAAAGTACCCAAGGAGCTGAAGGGGTCTTCAACCCTATAGGTGGAAGAATAACATGAACTAACTAGTACCCCTGTGCTCATGTCTCTAGCTGTAAATATGGAAGAAGATGGCCTAGTTGGCCATCATTGGGAAGAGAGGCCCCTTGGTCATGCAGACTTTATATGCCCCAGTACAGGGGAATGCCAGGGCCATTATGTGGGTGGGGGTGGGTAGGTGAGCAGGGCGGGGATGGGGGAGGGTATGGGGAACTTTCTGGATAACAATTGAAATGTAAATGAAGAAAATATCTAATAAAGAAAAAATAATTTTAAAAACTGTTTTCCTTTATAAGATTTGCCATGGTCATGGTGTCTACTTTCTGCTGTTTAAAACAAAGCCTCCATGTCACATAATGTTCAGAGGTGAGCTAAGGTGATTCATGAGGTATGAATGCTATTGGCTGGTGGGTCAATAGTCATGAATCAACAGAATGTAGTAAATAAGATGTCTTTAAGCTTAAACTAAGATTATGTATTGTTCATTGTGGTGGTTTGAATATGCTTGGCCCAGAAAGTAGCACTATTAGGAAGTATGGCCTTGTTTGAGTAGCTGTGACCTTGTTGGAAGAAGTCAATGTGGGCATGGGCTTTTAGACCCTCCTCTTAGCTTCCTGGAAGCCACTCTTTTCCTGTTTGCTTTCAGAATAAGATGGAGAACTCTCTGCTCATCCTGTACCATGTCTGCCTGGACACTGCCACGTTTCCACCCTGATGATAATGGACTGAAACTCTGAACCTGTAAGCTAGCCCCAATGAAATGTTGTCCTTATAAGAGAAATGTTGCCTTGGTCATGGTGTCTGTTCACAGCAGTAAAACCCTAACTAAGACAATCATCTAACAAAAACTTGTCCAAAGATTCATAAGAATTAACATTGCTTCTTCTCTAGGGGCAATGTATTTGTCAATGCAGGGTCCACAATGACATTATGGAACTACCAGACATTATGAAAGCTAAATATGATTGAATTGGATTTGTCACGCATTAAAAAAAACCAACTCAGGTTGGTTCCAACACCTGAGAGCTGGCCTTTTCTCTTTTTATACTCTCACATATATTTTCAGCTAATTAATTAATTTATTCATATTTATTTATTTATTTATTTCATTTTATTTCCTGATTGCTGCCCCCCTTCCCTGTTACCTTCTCCCACAATCCTTCCCTCATCCTCCCACCCTTTCTTCTCTGAGAATGTGGAGGCCACCCTGGGTATTCCCGGACCCTGGTACATCAAGTCTTTGTGGGGCTAGGTCCTTCCTCTCCCACTGAGGCCAGACAAGGCAGCCCAGCTAGAAGAACATCCCATGGTCTGGCAACAGCTTTGATCAATATATTCTGTGTCCATTTCCTCTCCTCTCAATTAGCTATCTTTTTCTTTTGTACTTTTCATTGAGATGGAAGACTTAAGAAGCAGATTCCAAATGGGCAGGCTTTTCAGGCTTACACAATTGAATATTAAAAAAAATCATCTTTTAATCGGTTTTTATATACGTGAGAAAAAAAAAGATATAAAAGGAGGACTTAAAGAGGGAACAGCGATCTCTAAACTCCCTAACACACAACACAACTCAATCACTTCCATTATAGGTTTCTTTATAGACTTTAAGTTATAGGGGATACCCTTTCTTACATTTTAACATTCCAAAGTGTAACCCGTACTCACAGGAATGAATGTTTAAAAGATACAGAAATCTGATTGATAGTTTCAAGCAACATAAGAATCAATGTATTTTTCTAAAGCAAATAAGAAAAGCCACCATAACCATAAAACTATAAGTCAAAGAAAATAAATATGTTTTTAAAAACCTCAGAGCTCCATGTAGAAGCTATTGTTGAGATCCTGCATGTAGTATTCTTAAGCAGGCCACCTGAAAAGTCATCTTAGTCCTTTGACTGAGAGGGGACATGAAAGGAACAGAACTATAAGATAAACTGAGTACTGAATGGCCAGAGATTGTTTACTACTCTATATATTAGTTATTTATAACTCTTAAGTGGGAAAGGGATAATGTAATCACACACACACTCACACCACACACCACACACACACACACACACACACTCACACCACACACACATATATAACAACACACACACACACACACACACACACACACACACACACACTCCTGCCCCTTTGGTTCTTAAATCCATAAGAAAGTATGCAACCATATTAAAATTTGTCAAAGACTATTATGATACACTTTCATAAAAATATTTAAAGTACAATAGAAAGCATGTCCTCCAGTCCTTCCACCAGCTCCCCCACCAAGTTCCCTGAGCTCAGTCTGATGGTTGGCTCCAAGCATCCCCATCTGCACTGGTCAGTTGCTGGCCAGACATTCCACCAGGCTCCTGCCAGCACGTGTGTCTTGACCACAGCAACAGTGCTGGTGTTGTTGTCTGCAGATGTGATGGGTCCCCAGGTGGGGCAGTCCCCGGTTGGCCCTTCCTTTAGTCTCTGTTCCATTTTTTTGTCCCTGTTCTTCCTTTGGACAGGAACATTTCTGGGTTATAAACTTTGCGATAGGTGGGTGGCCCCATCCTTCGACTGGGAGCTGTGCCTATCTATTGGAGGTGGTCTCTATAGATTCTATCTCACCCTTCTCTGCGAATTTCAGCTAAAGTCATCCCAGTTGGGTCCTGAGAGCCTCACATTTCTGCAATCCCATTGGAAGAACAACATAGGCTGGCCTGACCACCCAGTGCTCCCAGAGACTAGACCACCAACCAAGGAGTGTATCTGGAAAGATCCATGGCTCCAGATACATATGTAGCAGAGGATGGTCTTATCTGACAGCATTGGGAGGAGAGGCCCTCGGTCCTGGGGAGGTTTGATGCCCTAGTGTAGGAGGATGCTGGAGTGGTGGGGTGGGAAACTGTGGGTGGGTCAGGGGACACCCTCGTACAGGCAAAGGGGAGTGGGGAGGGCAGATGTGGGATGGGGAGATTGGTGGAGGGGTAGTGGGGAGGTGGGATATCATTTGAGATGTAAATTAATGGTATGATTAATAAAAAACAAAAAAGAAAAGAAAAAAAGAAAGAAAGGAAGCATACCCTGACCTTTACATAAAGACATGATAAATTTACCAGACATTCTTTCACAGCTAGACTCTAAGGGTTTCTGGATTTGAATCTAACTACTTAGGTTCAAATCCTGATTCTGCATCTCACAGGGAAGATATAAAACAAAAATAAAAACAAAAATACCTGCCTTTTAGCAAGGTTTAACCAACTTACATGGAAATTTGTGTGGGAGGCTTGCAATAAATAGCAATAGATATTTTAGCATCTCCAAGAACTAGCTAGGAGAGTTGCATTTGACATTCAGAAAAGTTCAACAAAGGAGTGTGCCCTAAGATAGAAAAAAAAAATTAAAGAAGCCAAAGAAAGAGGTTGGAACAGTGAAGCCTGGATTCCTCTGTTCCAGGTAACTCTAGAAGGGAGAATGGGGGGCAGTAATGCAACAATGGGGTGAAATCATAGATGAATTGGAAGCTGCAGCAGAAACAAAGAGCAGCCATAGCATCATTGTTTAGGGGCCCCAAATCAAATAACAGGCTTCAGGGAATAGGAGGGAGGTACATTCACCTGTGACACGGCTCAGTGTCCATGGCTGCACTTTGACCTAGCTCTCCAAAGGTCATGTGTTACAAAGTTAATCCCCAGGGCAACAGTGTCAGGAAGTGGTACTTTTAAGAGGTGATAAAGCCAGGAGGTTCTGCCTTTCTGAATAGATTAGTGTCCTTATCACAAAAGTAAGTTTGTCCTCTCTTTCTTTCCCTCCCTGCCCCTGTGGATTTTTCTACTCACCCTACCCACCCCCAACCCTTCCCTTCTCCTCTAGCCATGATGTCCTTCCCCACTTATAACATAGAAGAGCCCTCACTAAGTATATCCCTCCATCATAGATAGCTCAGCCCCCAGCACCACAGACAACACATTTCTGTTCGTTATTAATTACCCAGGTAAAGCAGAAGAAAGAGGAAGATGTCAAACTCCAGTAGATAAGGAAAGGTCATTACGCTGTGCTTAGAAACAGATACATGATTTTACTTACACAACTTGAGGGCTTTGAATTGTGTAGAGGATACTCCTTGTACTTCTTGCCATGGATGGGCAGTCTGTGCTTAACAGTTTGGTATGCACTGTTTTGTAGCTGGGCTGAGTGTAGCTAGCATGCAGCCCATGCCATATGAGTTACAGCCCATGTCATACACAAGTCTGAATTCAACAACTCCTGAAGTCTCTACTCTGTTCTAAAGAGTACACTCCTTTTGTACATAATGCCCTGGGAGTAGCTCTTTTTAAATATGTTTCTAAAAGCTCTCTTTAATTTTCTATGCTGATCTTGTGGATAGGTGATAAAGAGTTCATAGGCCAACTCTGATGAATTCTAAGTAAGGCTTGAAAGCCATTATATAGTGAAGACAAACTAGGTTCATTCCTGTTTATGATTAACTCTGTTTCTCAAGGGCTGGGCTATGTCCCACTGTGACATTAATTACAAATGGTTCTGTACTGCCTGTTCCAGGAAATGGCAACCATGTCTTTGTGTCAAAAACTTGTTATGACCGTCTTGCCAGTCTACCTTTATTTCAACTGGTTTTAACCACCTACTGTTATGACCACCTGTTGTTATGACCACCTTGTCATGACCACCTTGTTATGCTTACGTTCTGCTTCCATAGCCCTGCCTATTGACCTGTTAAATCCTCCATTTGGAAACCCCCTAACCCTGAGCTATAAAAACCTTGACCATGGTTATTTGAGTCGGTGGTCTTTCTACTGGCATCTTTAGGATTAACAATACTAGTCTGTAGACTAAACTGCAAATAACTACATCTATGGAGAGCTTTAAGGCAAATAAGTATTTCAGGCAGAGGAAATAGAAAAATCATGACATTAAGAATATGCTGAGCTCTGACACACTATGGCTAGATAAACATTTGTTTATGTTAGAAAGGTATAGCATACAACATTGGCTTTTATTTTTAACCAGCCACATTCTTCAAAGATTTGAAACTTTATGTATTTCATAATGTAGATTTTATTCACTTGACTTATTTCTGCTTATACTTCCTTGACAAAATGTCTTCTATTTAATTTAGAACAACAACAACAAATGGCCAACAAGATGATTCAGTGGCTAAAGACCCTTTCTGGGAAGCCTGGCATCCTTAATTTGATCCCAATAGAAGAAATGTTAATGTAAATGTAAAAACAACTCTAAAGCAAACAGAAAGGAAAAGTGAATGTTTCCACAGACCTTGAAGAGAAAGAAACAATTGGGAGTCTCAGAGCACAGAGAATCCCACAGGGATTGTAGGAATTAATGTACTATGCCTCACACACACACACACACACACACACACACACACACACATTAGTTTCCCCAAAGAACTCCAGAATGCCTCAAAATTAAAATAAGCTGATGTGTGGCACCTCACTTCTGTGTGAAGCCAATTTCTTGGACAGAAAACTGAGAAGCTCACAAACCAGCACTGTACAATTGTACAACCTAGGTGTTCTGATATCTGCAGCTAAAACTCCTAATATACAAGAGGGAATAGCTATTAGATTTTCTTCTCTGCCGATGATTGTGACTTTTATCCAAACTTAGATATGAGATAAACTTTCTGAAGGAGCTCACCAAAGAATGAGGCATTGTCCCAGCGAAGCTGTGGTTAACACCTCTACAGCGGGAGCAGCCTTTCCATCAGATGAATCCATACTCTCAACCCAACAGATACACACTCACCCAGTGAGTAGGGTAGTCATTAGAGAGCTGTAAATTATTATTTTTTTTAAAGATTTTTTTTAAAGATTTATTTTATTTTATTATATGTAAGTACACTGTAGCTGTCCTCAGACACTCCAGAAGAGGGAGCCAGATCTCGTTAAGGATGGTTGTGAGCCACCATGTGGTTGCTGGGATTTGAACTTATCACCTTTGGAAGAGCAGTCGGGTGCTCTTACCCGCTGAGCCATCTCACCAGCCCAAGAGAGCTGTAAATTATTAAAATCACAATGAAATGCCACTTTACATAGGAGTTGCAACAGTGGTATGTAAACATAAATGTATCTTTACAAGACATAAGTGTCGGGAAGATGTGCAGAAACCAGCATTATGGATTGTTGTGGCTATAAAATCACTGGAAATCAGCAAGGGCATCCATAAGAAGTTAAACTCAGAATTACTCGTCAACTAAAAATGCGACACTGAGTCTTTACCCAAAAGAAATGAAAACTGTACAGACATTTGAACATAAATGTTTATGAAAATATTTTTCATAAGAGCCAAAAGGTCAGCCCAAAAGTTCATAAAACAGATAAACAAATAAGTAAAATGTGTGACCGTGCAACAGAATATCAGTCACTGATTGATTAAACACTACAGGATATCATTGGATAGCCTGGGCTGGCCTTGAACTCTCAATTGTCTTGACTCATCTTTACAAGTGCTGTGATTTTGGGCATGTAGCACCCAGACTGAGATTCGGCTTTCTAAAAAGACTGGAATTGTGATACATGGTACAACATGGGTTAACAGTAAGAATATTACTATCTGGGAAATAATCCAGACACAAAAGACAGATACTATGCTGTTGAACTGATAGAAGGCACTCAATGAGCAGACACCTTTAGAAACACGGAATTATAACAGAGGGTGCCAGCAGCTGGGAGACATTAAAGTCCAGCGGGTATGGCATCTGTTAGAGATGGATGGTGACAATAATCACACAACATGGTGACTGTGAATGTTATCAAGCCGTTGCACACTTAAAATGGTAGTTTTCTTTTTATTACCATACTGAAACAAACAAGCAAGCAGGCAGATATTGGAGCACGAGTCTTGCAGCCATTGTGATGGGAAGAGGGCCTCCTGACAGAATAACAGGAAATGCTTTAGTTACACATGTGGGTACCACAGAGAAAATGTAAAATATAACGAATGGCCCCAGAGATTGGGTTATGTCAAAGAACAAAACGGACTGAAGTGCCAATGAGCACATGGAAATCAACTCATCATTGCCAAAATTAAAAGCTCACTATTGATCTGAAGAACAAAGTGAAGGTGGCTGAAGAGTGAACCAGGGAGCTGGCAGACCAAGCAAAGGAGTTTTCCAGGGAGCAACATAGAAAACAAGATGTGGAGGTACAGAGGGAAAGGTTCAAGACGTGACAGAAACATCCACAAGCCAGGCTGTTGGTATAGTAGGGGTATAGACTAGAGAACAGGGAGACATTATCAAGGGAATTTCCTGAGTGGAGACTCAACTCTTCACATTAAAAGAAGGACACACAGAGTGCCTCTTATGAGGGAAAATACAATCAAACCCAGGAAAGGGACCTGAATTCTTAGAAAAAGAAAAATCTGAAAGTCTACAGCAAGGGACTGGAAAAGGAACGAAAACAAAGTTAACACCAGGATTTTCATCTCAGATTAATGACAGAGGACAATGAAATATTTTGACAGTGCTAAGAAAAATTATTTTGAGCCCATAATTCTATATTTAGCTAACCACCATTCAAGCCTATGGGCAAAATGAAACTATATTTAGATAATTAGGGCCTTCAAAAGCTTACAGTATGAACTTAGACTAAAATAATTGCCTGCAAACAAAAAGAATTCAAGAAAAATTTATAAGTGTTCTAGTTACTTCTAAGTCATTGCTGATAATGTACTTGTAAACTCTAATGTAGGTGCCTCTTAAGAAAAAAAGGGTTTAGCCCCTAGGTCCCCCTCAGAGGCCTTCAGCCTCCAGCCATCCAACATGCCTCAGGGGAAGATAACTTGGGGATATCTCTTTCTTTGGATGGTTCTCATCTAATACATAGATACCTGAGGACAGGCTGCTGTATCTTTGTATCTTAGTCACTGTCGTATTGCTGTGAAGAGACACCATGACCAAGGAAACTCTTATGAAAGAAAGCATCTAAAAGGGGCTTGCTTACAGCTTCAAAGGGTGAGTCCATTGTCATCATGGCGGCAGAAAGCAGTCAGGCATGCATGGTGTTGGACTGGTAGCTGAGAGCTTTACATCACAATCCACAGGCAGTGGGCAGGAGAGCGAGACAGAGACAGAGACACAGAGACAGAGAGAAAGAGACAGACAGACAGGCACAGATAGAGAAACAGAGAGACAGACACTGGGTCTGCTGTGAGTTTCTGAAATCTTAAACCATACTCCCAGTGACATACCTCCTCCAACAAGGCCATACTTGCTAATAATTCCCAAACAGTTCATCACAAACAGGTGAGCCTTTGGGGCCACTTTCATTCAATCCACTAGACTTCCAGTTTGCCAGGTTCTGAAGATGGAAATCATAAAGAATGACTAAAGGGGAGAATCTGAGGCAAAGGTCTGTAAATGGGAAGAGAGAGGCTGTTTCCCATTTGTAAGCCTACTCCTAATGTGCTAAACATTTCTAAGTGTTTCCTGCCCTGCGGCTGGATGTGGAGTTATTTTTGGAACTTAAATATGTGAATATTTAAATGCTAAATACTTCCCATTTACAAGTAAATTAAAAACAACTAGGCAAAATACAAGAAAAAGTCATCATAGCAACCAAGGAGTATTTGTACATGCTTGTGTATACACACACACACACACACACACACACACACACACACACACGCCTCAGCACTAGGGTTACAGGAGATATAGGCAGAGAATAGGCTTTAGAGACCAGCCTGGGCTTTAAAAAAGGCTTAACTCTCTCAATTGTTTGATTACTATCTCTTTTTTCAGTAGCAGCTCGCCCCGCCCGTTATTCTTTGTTTTTAAATGTGTAATTCAGTGGTTTTTACTATATTCATAGTTATGCAATTTTACCACCATTTTAGAACATCCTTGTTCCCACCCCAAAATAAATCCTATACCACAAAACCACCCCTGTTCACTTGGTGGCTCTGATGTGGATGGATGATGAGCATGCTGCTGGGTCTGACTTTTCTGTGTCTGTCACTCCCTCTGCATTACGGATGGGGTCACTTCATAAAAACGTAAATAGCCAATTGTTTGGTTACCTTAAATTCAGTTTGAATAGACAAGGCAGGCTACTCCCACCTCCATGTGCGTGCGCGTGCGTGTGCGTGCGCATGTTTCTCTTTTTCCTGTCCTACTCTTTTCATTTGAGACACTATCTCATGTAGACCCCCTACTCTTTTCATTTGAGACACTATCTCATGTAGCCCCCCCCCCCCGGGTTCTCTATATGGCCGTGAGGTTGGCCTTGATTCCCACCCCTCTGCCTCTTCCTCCCACGCTGATATGACAGGTAAGGATCTGTAATCCCACGCATTAAAGATAAATTGGGACGGCTGATGGTACAGCAGGTGAAGAAGCCACAAAACAGGGGAGCCGCGTGTTAAGAGAGATCTGACACCTGCAAATTGTCCTCTGACCTCCACATATAAGCCAGGTTAGCATTTCTTCTAGGCTCCGCCCCACAGTTACCTGGCAATAGCCAGGTATGCCTGACTCACTATAAAAGGGGCTGCTTACCCCTCCTCTCTCTTGCTCTTGCTCTCTTACCCTCTTCTCCTCTGTCCCTTCTCTCCCATTCTCCTCCGCCTCTCTCTCTCCACATGTTCATGCTCTCTCTCTCTCTCTCTCTCTCTCTCTCTCTCTCTCTCTCTCTCTCTCTCCCACGTGGGTTCTGGGAACCAACCTGGGTCTTCTGCAAGAACAACAAGTGTTCTTAACCACTGAACCATGTATGAGGTTTTGAATGTATGAGGTTTTGAATCAAGATCTTTGATCCATGTCAATTGAGGTCTGTGCAATGTGAGAGGTGTACCCTCTCTCATTCATTTGCAGGTGGATAGCCTGTTCTGAACCCTGCTTGCTGAACAGGCTTGTTTCTACTGTAGGTTTATGCAGGTGGCCTTCACTTGGAAGGGAGGATTGTGGGGTTTTTTTGTTTGTTTGTTTGTTTGTTTTCATTATTACAGAAGTGTGTTTTTCTGAATTTATATGGCTTTCTTTATTCCAAAGTTGGAAAACTAGTTTCTAATATTAACATAATTTTGTTTCACTCCTATGATATAACTGTGATTGTTTCAAAAAAAATGTCAACATTGTTTAAAATAATGGCTACTTAATACAATTTAATATTGCTTTGTGGGCTTTTGCTCTGTGGATATAGTACCACTGGGGTTGTTAACTCAAGGTACTGCATTTTAAAATCACTTTAAAGTGATTTTCTTTGTGTATTTTTGCCATCAACTGGGAATACAATTCTGGTCATTTGTTTTCAATTTTAAAAGATTTTTATTTAATTTTTAAAATTAATTAAATTAGTCTTGTATGTGAAACATTTATATAGCTCTAAGCCCAAACCATATAACAAAATAATTTGATGGAAGTCTCCTATCATCCTTGCCTCTTCCCCTCAAACTTTTCACACTGACATAGGCACTCAATTTTATTAGGCTTGATTTATATTTCCTCTTCTTTGAAAGTATTAAGAATACCACCATCCTGCCAAGTAAAGATGCAGAAGTGTATCATGCTTTGTGTCTTTGTTCCCCCTTGGTTTTTTTTGAAACAGGGTTTCTCTGTGTAGCTCTGGCTGTCCCAGAACTCACTCTGTAGACCAGGCTGTCCCTCAAACTCAGATTTTTACCTGCCTCTGTATCTGCATGCATGAGCGTGTGCATACAGGCTCCTGCAGAGACCAGAAGGAGGAGGTCAGATTGGCTAGTGCTAGAGCTAAGGGTGATCTTGAGCCATCTAACAAGGGAACTGAGCAGCAAACTTGGGTCCTCTGCAAGAGCAGCAAGTGCTCTAACTGCTGAGCCATCTCTCCAAGCCCTCCAATGCTTTTACTTAAAATATGTCAACCATAACTCAATACAATGTACAGAAATCTTCCTCAGTGCTTTTATAACTGTATAGTTAAGAAAGGTTTTACTGCTGTGAAGAGACATCGTGACCAAAGCAACTCTTATGAAGGAAAACATTTCATTGGCTCTGTTACAGTTTCAGAGGTTTAGTCCATTATCATCATTGTGGGAAGCATGACAGCAGTCCAGGCAGACGTGGTGCTGGAGAAGGATCTGAGAGTTCTATATCTTGATCTGCAGGCAAGCAGAGACTGTGTGCCACGCTGGATATAGCTTCAGCATAGGAGACCTCAAAGCCCACCAACACACTTCCTTCAACAAGACCACACCTACCACAACAAGGCCACACCTCCTAATAGTGCCACTTCCTATGGACCAAGCATCCAAACACAAGGATCTATGGGGCTCATACTTACTCAGACTACCACAACTAAAATAAAAATTCAGAGTGTGGAAATGTGTCAGCTAGAGTCTTTAAATGCTTGAATTTGCAATAAAAGCTGAATTATGGAACTCAGAGTTCTCAGAGCCTTATCCACTTCTTACTGAGTATTATCTGATGTGGTACTGTGTTCCATAGGCCATTTTCATCCAAGTATATGCCGTACATTGAACATATCCATCTACTCTACCATCCTCCCCTTCTTTGCCCCTCCCATTAGTGTCTTTCTGAGGCTGGCTTAGCACTTTTAATATGATCGTCGCCAGTTGCATCCATTTGCCTACAGATATATTTATGGATCGTTGTTTATTCCTGCTATGTTTTCTTTTTTTTTTTTAGTTTTTTTCTTTCTTTCTTTCTTTCTTTTTGGTTTGTTTGTTTGTTTGTTTGTTTGTTTTTTGAGACAGGGTTTCTCTGTGTAGCCCTGGCTGTTCTGGAACTCACTTTGTAGACCAGGCTGGCCTCGAACTCAGAAATCCGCCTGCCTCTGCCCCCCAAGTGCTGGGATTAAAGGCGTGCGCCATCACCGCCCAGCTATGCCATGTTTTTTTTAATCCATTCCTTCATCATTGAGCATCTAGATTGGTTCCAGAAGTTTACTATCATGATGAGAGTTGCAATCAACAGAGTGCTAGTGTCTCTGTGCGACGTGTGCTTGAAGTACTCAAGGTTTTGTCTTCTCTGAACACGCTGTGTGATGGCACAGGAGTGTGACACCAGGGAACATAAAGAGGGATCTCTGGAGCTCCGTGGCTGCCAGCCTAGCTAAATCTCTGAGTTCCAGGTTCACTGGGAGACCTTGTCTCAGAAAATGAGGTGGAGAGTGACTAAAGAAGGCATGTGATATCAACCTCCTGCATCTCTAATGGATGTACACATGAACACAGAGAAAGATGGCTGTAATAAAAGACACAGATAATATGTTTTGGCAGAGATATAAAAAAAGCTAAGACCTGAGAACATTACTGGTAGAAACATAACAGGCCAACATTTTGGAAAACACTTTGGTATTTCCTCAAAACATTAAACAGAATTACCAGACGATAGCAATTCCACACTCGGGTGTTGTGATAGTTCATTTTATGTGTCAGGTTGGCTGGGTCTCAATGCTAAGATATTTGGTGAAAAACTATCCTAAGCCTTTCTGTAAAGGTATTTTGTCAGTAAAATTAACAGTGATCGACTGAGTCCGTTGTTCTGAGCTGGATCCAAGAGCTGAGCAATATGACTTCATGGAAACGCTTTCTCTCCTCACCTTCCTCTTCCCTTCTTCCTCCTTTTCTTCTTCCTTCCCCCTTTCTTCCTTCATCCTCTTCCTCTCTTTCCCACAGTCTCTCTCTCTCAGCTCAGCTTTTCTCTCAGTTTAAACACATGTGTTAAGGGAACATGGCTGTCCACAGACCCCCATCTTGTAAAACCACATCTTGTAAGTTTACTAATCAAAGTGGAAAATGGAAAGTATCCCCTTCCAATGGGTACATATTAATCCAAGGAAGGAGTCTCATTGTCCCTAGTTAGACATAGTTAGTACCTGTCTTAGGGTTTAATTGCTATAAGCGGCAACATGGCCAAGGTAACTCACATAAAGGAAAATGTTTAATTGGGGTTGGCTTACAGTTTCAGAGGTTCAGTCCATTCAGTTATGGTGGGAAGCATGGCAGCGACCAGGCAGACATGGTACTAGAGGAATGGAGAGTTCTACATATTGAGCAGAAGGTAGGCAGGAGGAGGCTGATTCATCAAAGTCTACTTACACAGTGATGCACTTCCTCCAACAAGGCCACACCTACTCCAACAAGGCCACGCCTCCTAATAGTGCCATACTCTATGGTCAAGCATTAAAAACCATGAAACTATGGGGGCCAAACCTATTCACAGTACCACAGTACCCATCCCTGTGGTAAGCACGTTGTACGTTCACCTGGGTCTTTCTGAGACTACTGGGAATGTAAGCTACGTCCCAAAGATCATAAAAGTCTCAGGCTAGTAAAACTTACAGATGTCTACTATAACTAAAATATATGATTTGCCAAAATGACTTCTAAGAAAAACTGACTATACCACCAACCATAAAGTAAATTTTAAATAAATCTATTATCCACTACAAGAGGCATAGGTCAAAGGTAGACCTGGTGGCACATACCTTTAATTCCAGTACTCAAGAAGAGACAAGACAGGCAGATTTCTAAGTTCAAGGGTAGCCTGGTCCACAAAGTAAGTTCCAGGATAATCAGCAAGACACAAAGAAAGCCTGCCTTGAAAACCAGAAAAAAAGGGAAAAAAATAGGGGGGGGGGGAAGCCATTAATTGTTGCCTTGGGGTACGGATACACACCTTTAATCCCAGGACTCAGGAGGCAGATCTCTGTGAGTTCAAGGCCAGCCTGCTATACAAAGCAAGTTTTAGGATAGCCAAGACTGTTATCCAAAAAACAAAAACAAAAACAAAAACAACAACAACAACAAAAAACCCTGATCAAACAAAATAAAACAAAAGGCACAGCTCTGGACTGTTTTACATAACTAACAAAGAATAAGTCACTCCTTACATCATTCCATTTCCATAAAAAGAGGAAGTACGGTATTGAACAAAACACATATCAATCTCCTACCAATGCCAGAAAAGAGTTAGAGAGGGAGAAAATCACAGGCAAATTTAATTTGTGGCTATAGATACAAAAGTTCTTACGGAGACACTAGAAAGTCAAGTCTAGTCAGACACAAAAGGCCTAAAACAATATAAGGCAGCATAACCCAGGGAGGTGTACAGGGCATATTATGGATGCATAACCCAGGGAGGTGTACAGGGCATATTATGGATGCATAACCCAGGGAGGTGTACAGGGCATATTATGGATGCATAACCCAGGGAGGTGTACAGGGCATATTATGGATGCATTTTTATTATACTTGACAGATTAGGTGTGTGTGTGTGGGGGGGAATATTTAGTCTTGTCAACAGATTCCATCATATTTTAATTTTTTTATTTTATTCTCTGTGTAAGAGTGTTGATTGCACTGTGGGTGTTGGTGATGTGTGGGCGCGATGCTTACAGAGGGCAGAACAGCTGACAATACCACAAAATTCAAGATTGGCCACACAGAAAGACATGGTTTCCTTACACAACTAGAATACCCAAGGTCATCAGTTCTTAGGAGTCAAGATTGTCACATTAAAAAAAATATGAAAATACATATTTTTCTGTAAAATTAGTATTTGAGTTGGAGGTATAAAAGTCTTTGTTCCAACAATACCACTACAAACATCGTTTCCCACCTGCCATGTGTTTCCATCAGAACCCATGATATTCCTTTCTTAAGTTCTCTTTTCTAAGGTGAGATTCTCTAATGAGACTCGATTGCACTCTTAGTCTTTGTATCCAACCTATACTGTGTGTGCATCGCCTTTCCTCTACAGCAGTGGCTCTCCCTCCACCTTCCTCACACTGTGACCCTTTAATAAAGTTCCTTACAGGGTGGTGACCCAACCATAAAATTATTTTTGTTGCTACTTCATAACTGTAATTTTGCTACCGTTATGCCTTATAATGCAAAGATCTGTTTTCTAGTGGTCTTGGGCAACCGTTGTGAAAGGGCCATTCAACTCCCAAAGGAGGCTGGAACCACTGTTTGAGAAGTGCTGTTTTACAGGCTAAGCAAGGACCTCTTTGTACTGCACCCTCGTGTTAGCTTGCACACGTTAGGAACACAGTGATTATTCATGTTGATACAGCAAAGAGACTATAGAACAGGTAAGAGGGTTAAAAATTAAAAAGAGTAGGTATTTAAGAATAGAGGAGCTTCTGAGCCCAGTGGAGGCTGCTGGGGGCTGCGGAGTGCTCTCCACACCACAGGACCTCGGGATCACCTCAGGATCATGGGACTCCTAGCACACCCAGGACCTCCTGATCATCTGAGAACATGTGGGCTATAGAAAGCAACAGAACTTCTTGTTCAGGATCCCATCTGGCCTTCATCCTCAGCCAGGAGGTGGAGGTGAGACCCATCTGGCACTTCCTGGGCACCTTCCTTACCAGAGGAGAATCAGCCTTCAGGAAGGGTTCTGACCCCATAACTCAGGAGGTGGATCAGCGCTCCAGACTGCTGGATACCTGCCCTGCAAGAGGAGAGCTTGCCTGCAGAGAGTGCTCTGAACACTGGAACTCAGGTGAGAGTTGGACTCCCAGGAGTGCTGACACAGGCTAATAGAATCACAGGAGGATCAAGCTCCAACCAGAGACAGCTTGAACATTAACATTACAGATTTCCAGATGGCGAAAGGCAAACGTAAGACTTACTAACAGAAACCAAAAACACTGGGCATCATCAGAACCCAGTATGCCCACCACAACGAGTCCTGGATGCCCCAACACAATCAAAAGGCAAGATGCGGATTTAAAATCATATCTCATAATGATGGTAGAAGATTTTAAGAAGGACATTAATAACTCTCTTAAAGAAATGCAGGAGAACTCTGCTAAACAGATAGAACACTCCTCCATTGCTGGTAGGTTTGCAAGCTGGTACATCCACTCTGGAAGTCAGTCTGGTGGTTCCTCAGAAAATTGGACATAGTACTACCGGAAGATCCAGCAATACCTCTCCTGGGCATATACCCAGAAGATGTTCCAACTATGTTGGACACATGTTCCACTATGTTCATAGCAGCCTTATTTATAATAGCCAGAAGCTGGAAAGAACCCAGATGTCCCTCAACAGAGGAATGGATACAGAAAATGTGGTACATTTTCACAATGGAGTACTACTCTGCTATTAAAAACAATGAATTTATGAAATTCTTAGGCAAATGGATGTATCTGAAAGATATCATCCTTAGTGAGGTAACCCAGACACAAAAGAAGTCACTAGATATGCACTCACTGATAACTGGATATTAGCACAGAATGTTCGAATACCCAAGATAAAATTTGCAAAACACAAGAAAATCAAGAAGAAGAAAGACCCACGTGTAGATACTTCATTCCTCCTTAGAATAGGTAACAAAAATCCCTTGAAAGAAGTTACAGAGACAAAGTTTGGAGCTAAGACAAAAGGATGGACTATCCAGAGACTACCCCACCAGGGGATCCATACCATGATCAGTCACCAAACCCAGACACTATTGCATATGCCAGCAAGAGTTTGCTGAAGGGACCCTGATATAACTGTCTCATATGAGGCTATGCCAGTGCCTGGCAAATATAGAAGTGGATGCTCACAGTCATTTATATGATGGAACACAGGGCCCCCAAAGGAGAAGCTAGAGAAAGTTCCCCAGGAGCTGAAGGGGCCTGCAACCCTATAAGAGGAACACCAATATGAACTAACCAGAACTCCCAGAGCTTGTGTCTCTAGCTGCACATGTAGCAGAAGATGGCCTAGTTGGCCATCATTGGGAAAAGAGGTCCCTTGGTATTGCATACTTTATATGCCCGAATACAGGGGAACACCAGGGCCAAGAAGTGGGAGTGGATGGGTAGGGGAGAAGGGGGGGGAGAGGGTATAGGGAACTTTGGGGATAGCATTTGAAATGTAAAATAAGAAAATATCTAATACAATTTTAAAAAAGAAAAAAAATTAAAGAGTAGAGGAAAGGGCTGGTGGAGACGAGAATAAGACCCTCTCCTTTAGCTGGGCTAGCCTACTTATCTGAACACCTTGTGTTTTGATGTAGTTGAAAAGGCAAAAACACTAGAGCAAAGCATGAAGTACTGATATCTGGTCAACTTCCAGTGCAGCCAGGAAAATACCCCACCCCCCTTACCAAACAACGGGACTGTGGGGCTATTGCTGGTATTTTACAGGATTTTGATTTGTATCTTTCTTTTTTCCTCACTGTATTGGTTAATTTTAACTATCAACTTGAGTTGACAATCCAGATCAGGTTAGCCTGCGGGCATATGAGGGGAGCGTTACCTTAATTGTTACTTCATGTGGGAAGACCATTGTGGCACCTTTCCCTGCAAAGAGTCCTGAACACTATGAGAGAGGAGAAAGCTATCTTAGCAAGCAAAGGGATATTTGGTGTCTCTGTTTGCTCTTGACTGCGAATGTGATGCGACTAGCTTCTCAGGTCCCTGTCTTGATTTCCTCAAAATAATGGAGTGTACCTTGTCACTATAAGCCACACAAACCCTTTCCTGTCCTGTGTGACTCTGTGTCGGGGTATCTTATCTCAGCAACAGAAACAAAACCAGAACACACATCTGCCAGAAATTTCCCGAGTAATCTCTTGCTCTCCCTTTGGTCAGATCCCTATTTTGGCCTTCCTTGTCTTCTGTTTCCCTTCCCTACAACCAGAAGTTTCTCTTGGAAGGCACCAGTCAGCAGCCAAAAGGACTGAGAAGGCCTTAGACTTCACAGAACGCATTCCTGTCCTCTGTGGTGCAGGGATAAAACAGTACAGGGTTAAATTGCACTCTAAATGTTTGAGCTCCACAGACTCATAAGGATGATAGGGACTGTAGTACCTGCTCCCACAGAGGGTTACTGGATGGATTTACCTTGCCTGGTTCACAACAGATGCTTGACAAATAACGCTCACCAGGAGGCTATGAGAAGCCTAGAAGAGGCTAGAAAGGCCTATTCCAGTGTCCCTTTCCAACCCCCTGCCCCCATGTTATAATCAGAGGGGAAAGAAGAGACAGGTACCGGCGAGCAAAGCGACACTATGATTTCAACCACCTTTACTTCATTCTGTGGTCCCTGGGATTTAACTTAGGGCTTCATACATGCTAAGCCAGCATTGTGCCTCTGAGCTACATCCCTGTGCTCCGCAATATAAGGCTTCAATCTAGCTTAGCTAGCACGTTAAAATCAAAGACAATGTAGAGCTTCCCCACTCAACCATGAAATGCCAGCACTAGAACACTTGGGACATGGGGCAGTTCAAGGGCAGGCTGAACTATATAGCTAGATCCTCTTTTAAAAAAAATCAAGGACTCAAGAACAGGATAGCTTTTATTGCAGATGCCCAATTTTATAATTTATTACAGAAAAGGTATCTAAGCAATAATAATGCATTTTGGAATAAGGGGGGGAAACAAGGAAAATACTCAGGGACAATAACTTCACCAAAGCTGGCCTTCTCAGATTATCTACCCACTTCTCAAGGGAAGAGGAAGCCTGATAGAGCCATCTCTCTCTGAGCCCCACTGTCATCATTTTCCAGGGTCCCAGAAGCCAACAGAAGCTCTTGTTTCTCAGACAATATACAAACACAAAAAACTCCCAAAGCTCAGGGGAGTTCTTTGGAAGAGCTTTACCTAACTAGATAAGTTTCCAGATACCTTCTATCTGTCCTGCACAAAATACAAAAACAAGAAAGCTCAGATAGCCACCCTAGTGATAAGGAGTTGGAAGCCACTGGGAAATATCTTCAGAGTCAGTAAAACCCTTTTCAGAGGAACTTCCATCAGCACTGTTGATGCTGTGTGTTGAATGATTCTCTAATTTGGAGGTGGGGGATACTCAAAGGGGGAAAATATGATTTTACCACAAAAATTCTTCACTTTTTGTTGTTGTTGTTGTTGTCACTGCTCGGCCCTGATTGTATCTGGTTCCGATGTTAGTGAATCTCAGTTTAAGTCATAAAGAGAAAACATTCCAGTTATCAGTGGAGATGTTTCATTTGCCTTCATGTTAGCATGAGTCATGGCAGAAAATCCAATGCTTGCGAAAAGAAACCACAATCCACTAATGAACTCTCTAAACCTCCGGGCCCAGCACGATCAGCAACACATTCTACTATAAACTCTTTTAGCGCCTGCTATGTCCCCGCACCGCCCCAGGTTTTATGGGTAATTAAAATTAAATACATAAATGTGTAAGTACAGGATGTCATAGCTGGCCCTGAAGAGTGTTTACGTGTTATTTTCTTTATAAGGAAATCAGCATTCTTTTTATAAGGCCTCTGATGTTAGACATTGGGTGGGGTGGGGGTGGGGGAGCAATCCAAAATAGCTCAGCTTCTATTTGTCTTTAGAACAGAGATAAATGACATTAGCATTAATATTCGTGTTTCATCAGCAGTAAACTTCCCATTTTGCTTGACCACAGGCAGTCTAGCCTCTCAGAACCTCTCCTTCAAAGCTGCTTCCTGGAGCCTTCAAACGGCCTATTAATACTCACAAAAGGAGCCATAGATGTGAGATGCTGAACCCACTTAATCCAGCCTCAAAGTGTGCAGTGCTCAGAAGAGCCTCTCCACTCTCCGCCCTGCTTGCCTAAGCACTAAAAGTACATCCGAGGATCGTGCCACTCTGGCCATGATGAATACCCATCCAGCCATCCCACAATCACTTCGAAACACAAGAGCTGTGTTGTCTGAACTCACTAATGGTCCAGGACCAAGCCTCTTGTTCTAGGGGCTCCTTGACCACTTGGCAAGCCAGGGCCTGACTGTATCATCAGACTAACCTGAGCCTAGCCCTGACCCAGCTAAGACATCCTGGAACTATTACCACTAAGTCTTAAAGGATGGACAAATATTACCGTAGGCATATGAGGGAAGGTATTCCTTTTTTTCTCTCTCTCTCTTTTAAGATTTATTTTATTTATATGAGTACACACTAGAAGAGGGTATCAGATTCCATTACAGATGGTTGTGAGCCACCATGTGGTTGCTGGGAATTGAACTCAGGACCTCTGGGAGAGCAGTCAGTGCTGCTAACCACTGAGCCATCTCTCCAGCCCAGAAGGAAGACATCATTAGGGCAAATTAATAATTAGCTTCCCAATTGAGGGTGAAAGAAGGTTTCTTAATATGTCTTCACAAGAAAAAAAATCCATATTATCTGAAAAAAATTAATGTATTTTTATTTCTCTTATTTTTATTTCTTTTTGTTGTTGTTTGTTGTTTTAAGACAGGGTTTCTCTGTGTAATAGAGCACTGGCTGTCCTGGAACTAGCATTTTAGATCAGACTGGCCTCAAACTCACAGAGATTCATCTGCCTCTGGCTCCCCAGTGCTGGGGCTAAAGGCATGCACCACCATGCCTAGCATAACTTTTCTTATGTCAAAAAAGCTTATAATAGTTTATGTCAGATTAGTATGTGCCCAGGGCTAGAAGCAAGCAGCAGGAGCAATAGAGTAGAGATAACCTGCTGGAGGAAACCTAAGAGTCTCAGTGTAGCAGTTTAGTCACAATTCAGTTCCCAAAGTAATGAGCTCCTGGAAAGGTGGAATAGGAGATGTTAACATTTCCTGAGCAGTTTCACTGTGCTAAGCATTGTGCTGTGGAGTTTACATGCCTGTCTCACATGACATAGACAGCCTTTAACATATGTACTATCATGACCACCACCCTGGAGACAGGAAATCTGAAACAAAGGTAGTGTGCCAAGACCTTTAACCAGCAAGAGGTATGTACCATTTAAGAATCCAGCCAGAGGCTGGGCAGTGGTGGTGCACGCCTTTAATCCCAGCACTTGGGAGGCAGAGGCAGGTGGATTTCTGAGTTTAAGGCCAGCCTGGTCTACAGAGTGAGTTCCAGGACAGCCAAGGCTATACAGAGAAACTCTTGTATAAATAAATAAATAAATAAATAAATAAATAAATAAATAAACAAACAAACAAACAAACAAACAAAAGAATCCAGCCAGAGGCTTAGGCCTCCCTGAGGGCATCAGTCTAAAGCTTGGATTTTGCTAAGTTTAATAACTTCTGTTCCTAGGGGGTCACTTACTCATACCATCTTGTAAAAATAGGGAGGTGCAACCTACTTCTCAGGATGTGGGGAGGAGTGCCTGAAACAACTCTTGCTGGACCACGGAAGCAGGGCTAGGATTCTGCAGAATCCAGTTCTAGGACAGGCACAGGATAAAGAGAGTCAGCGTTGTTACCAGCTGCCATGCCCATGTGATCTGGGGCATCAAAAGAATGGGACAGAACAGTGGATTCACTGGCCCCTGAAAAAGGAAATGTGTGTTTTACTGGACACACATAAGACATTTTTTAAATCTTTGTTTAAAATTACTCAAGTTGAGGAAACAGGAGCAGTTCATTTTCTGTCTGTCTGTCTTTCATTCATTTGCATTATATTTGCCTCAGCAACCAAAACTGTGGAGTTTTTTTTTTTTTTTTTACATACTTGCTCTTATCAATCACACCGAAATCTCTCAGAACATGCTTTACACTTTGATTCTGGGAGATTGTCATCTGCCTTTTAATATTTCCCCAAAGTACTTTTGCTCAGCGTGATTCCATGAAGAAGTATGTCTAAGAAGAAATCAGTCTAAGCTATAATCTCATGACTATGTGCATGTCCTAATTTCTCCGTATTCAGGCAAAACCCTCATGAAACACTTGGTTCACATGATCTTCTGGTGCTACTGTTTAGCAGTTAAACCCTTGGTTGCTCCAATAGGAAGTTTTCTTTAAAGAATAGAATGGAATCTAGTTTATAAAGTCAACTGCCACATGTACCTCTTTGCTTATCCATCTCCTCATGTGAGTTGAGGAAAAACATTTTGTGGTGGTTGTTGTTTTGGTTTGTTTTTTGAGGTGGTACCTGAGATGCCAGAAGTACAGGGCCTGTGGGAGTCAGTGGGTAGGTTACCAATGGCACTACAGTGAAATAATAAAATACCAATGCACTCGGCAAGGATCCTTCTCTGATAGAAAAGAGATGTGGGCTGGAGAAGAAAACCTAAAGTTTGTTCTCCTAAAAGCAGCAGCTGGAAATCAAAAGCTCATGTCTAAATTTACCAGAATCCTTAGGAAGTTTGCCAGACAGACAGATTCCCAAAAGCAAATCCTTGCATCAGATAGCTATTCCAGTTCAGTGGGTATTGTTTGCAAAGCTTTCAGATCTCCGTTGCCTTGACATTAATTTTAGTGATGAATAGCAAACATACAGAAAAATGAAAACTCGAACCAGGATCAAGTCTCTACACAAATGACATGCACAAGAAACCGATCAAATCAGGACACGGCAAAGCACCCAGAAAGCCTTTTCTTTCTCTAAATCCAAATGCGGCACACATGCTCCAACCCCCATGCTAAACATCATGGGTGCTGACAGCCTACACTGTATTTTGTTTTCTTGAATTATATATTAATAGAATTATACAACCTGTACTTTTCTGCTTCTTCTTTCTTTGCTCAATATTGTGTGTGTGAAATCTATTTTGTCATTATTGGTGGTTTGTGAATTCCTGTTATGGTAATAAGCACTTAGGTTATATACAGTTAGAGTTGTGGTTTCTTTCTGTTGAATCTGATACCACTGAACTAAAGTGATTTGAAAGTAGCTGCTATATTGCCTTTCTGTCTGCTGCTCCCACATACCAAGTCATATCTTATACAGATTCTTATCTGTATAAGAGCAGCAGCTATCTATTGGATAGATTTAAATTTTCAAGCAATTTTTGCAGATGAAGAGCAGCCAGGCTATCACTGCATTCTTCATTACCTTGTGATGTTACAGAATGGTACCCCAATGGGAATGATAAAGAAAAAAAAAGGCAACAGCAGCCCATCCAAACAAGTTATCACTTTACAGAGACCACTCCCCAGATTTTTTAAATTTATCCAGGGGAAAGAAAATCTCTTAGGCCTCAGGCATAACTACAGACACACTCTGGTTATTCTAACATGCGTCTTGTGAGCCGACTGAGTTTGAATTGTACTTTGATGACTATAACTAGTTCCCAAACAAAACTAGGTGATCACCTTCAGAGTGACAACCTTCCAAGCACACCGTTTCAACATCTGCTCACTGGATCCAGAGAGAACCTTCCTCTTTTGGCCTAGG
>LR749785.1:463318-485818 GCA_902729485.2 Mus minutoides | reverse complement strand
GGGCCCACCGAGGCAACCCCTTCCTTCATACCTGACTACACCTCCATAGACCATATCTCTCCTCTCTTTATCTGCTAATTGTACTTTTTTTTTTACAGTGAGAACATTTTCCTTTATCTTCATGACTGTATGCTGATAAAATCTTCAAAATCTTTACTGACTCCATACAAATGAGTCATCAAACCGTTGTCAATTTCTATTTCCGCAGATTCGTCTCTTGACCATAGAACCCCATTTTTTAATGTGGACATTTTGCCTGAACATTTGGATTATGTGGTAGTCAGATGTGTGAGACAAAATACCCAACATGAACACATTAAAAAGAAATGGTTTCCAATCCATCACAGCATAGAAGACATGGTAGTTGGGAAGCCAAGAGAAGGAGACAGCATCCTCTCTCTCTATCATAATTTCTGAGTCTCCAGACTAAAGATCTGACCCTGACCACATTCAGGGTGAGTCTTCCCTCCTGGGGACACCCTCCCTGAAGCCCAAAGGTGTGCTTTACTCTCTCCCAGGCACTTCTCAATCCCATGAAAAACCAAGATGGACCATCACATATTCTATGTGGGCACTCTGAACGATGCACTGCAGTGACTGCTGTTATGTTCCTCTAAAGCGTGCTGTTTTATTTTCCTGTTAATTTCATTGTGTAACAATACTTTGGCTGAGCTCATAGTCTAAACTGTCTTTCAGTGGGTGGCAGCTGAAGTTTTTGTTAAGCACTTCCAGACTCATCTAGGCAGCTTGCAGTCGGCCTCCAATAAAGATGGTAACCAGTTAGTTTGCTGGATACATGGTTTTGAAGTTTAGAAGAGCTATTTGAACTAGACATGCAAGATTCTGAAGCGCTAGCATAAAGATGGCAGATAAAGCCATCTGCATAGGTAAGACCACCTAAGGACACAGCAAGAAGAAAGGAGACTAAGAGACAATGCTTGTTTTCTATGGTTCTACTGATAAAGACTGGGTGGCTCAAAGAACAGAAACTTATTTCTTCAGGATTCTAGAGGGCAGAAATCTGAGATCAAGATCATTAAAGCTGGTTTCCTCTACGGACTTTGCTTGGCTTGTAGAAGGTGGTCTTCTGCATCTGTACACGGTCCTTCTTCTGCATGCAGCAGTGTCTGTATTTTTTCATCTCATAAGGACACCAGTCACTTTAGACTAAGACTCCCACCCCCCCGACCCCCGGCCCCAGTCTTCTTGTTTCAACCTAGTTCACATTGTAAAGGTCCTAGCCTAAAAACCCCATCATGTTCTGAGATTCTGGAGTTTCAGATTACAATGTATTATAGGGCAGAGGCAGGGTTGTGGGGTGGGTGTGGCATGGCACAGCTCACAACCGACAAGTGAGATGCCTCAGTGAGTAAACCTGAGTTCTGTCACCAGAACCTATGATAGAGGGAGAGAAAGAAACAACCTCCAAAAGTTCCTCTAACTTCTCTATGTAAGCTGTGGCCTTTACATGCACACACAGACACACAGACACACAGACACACTCACTCAGTCAATCAGTCAATCAATCAATCAGTCAATCAATCAATCAGTCAGTCAGTCAGTCAGTCAATCAATAAAAGACCAAAAGAACTCTATCATTTGGAATCTAGAAGTGAAAGGAAAGCTACTGAAAGTGACTTGAAATGTGTCATAAAAGTATGAAAACAACCAGGAAACTAGTCCTGGTCCCCAGGGGAAGAAGGTTTCCAAGGCAACATAGCCAATCTACCAAATGCTACTTGAGGGCAAACATGGCAAGGCAGAAAGCCGTTCAGTAGACCTAGTGCAAGGAAAAGCACCATGATCTTGATGAGAATTGTTATGGTGCCACAGTGGGAATGAAAGTCTGGCAGAGTAGCAAGAGAGAAGCCGTTCCTGACACTGAGCACTGTGCTTGGAAACTGAGAACACAGAATAGGAACTACATCAAGCATTGTGGTGGCTTTCATTGTAGTTCATCTAATTAAATCCTCACTTAAACTAACTTCGGCTTCCCTTACTGGGTTGTATTCATTAACGGTATTTAATATTTGTTGAGAGGCTGTGTGTCCGATACTGTCTCAAGAGCTGGGGCTATATCTGCGAAGAAAGCAAATAACTGTGCTCTCTGGGAACTTAAATTGCTGTGGAAACTAACAGACCATAAGCATTAATCCTAAGGGTCAAATTTTGATTATAAATAAGAAGCTGTAAAATTATATTGGACATTGGAGGTGTAAGTGCTGTGGACAAAGAAAAGGAAGCAAATGAGAATCTAAAAGGTGGTTAAAGAAGGAAATTGAAGTGCAGTGTATCAAATTATACAAAAATACAGAAATGTACATTAGAATGACAAAAATAATAGAAAACTTTTAACTTCTAAATGTGTAGGAAGACGTAACACATTCATGGAAGACTTAGAAGATGTGAAGATGTACCACATTCACAGAAGACTCGGAAGATGTACCAAGTTGGTGAAAGACTCAAGATGTTTAATATTGTCAGCTCCCTTAAACAACAGAGTCTTTCTAACCAAATAAAAGTTGTGGCAACCTAGTTTTTGCAAAAGTTGGCAATCCAATTTTAAAATTTATATCCAAGTGAAAAAAATCTGGAAAAACTGACAAAATTATGTAGAGGGAAAAAAGATTGGAGGAATTTAATTACTAAATTCTAAGACTTACTATACAATACATGAATGTACACTTATTACTTTCCAAGTGGGAAACTAAAATCTAGTTACCTGCTCCCCTTTTTAGTATATGAAGTATCTTTCATATACTAAAAGAATTATTAGAATAACCTGGCTAAGTCAAATACTTTACAATAGAAATGAATTGACTAAACATACATTAATGTTAACGTTGGCTAATGTTCTCCATTGCAGAGGACAAAGAAGAAAATTCTTGATCTCAGAAGAAAGCAACCTGCCTGCTGGAGATTGATGTTCATTTCTGCTCACCTCTGTCTTAGCATTTTCTACAATTTATTACTTGGGAGTGGTGTTATATGAACAGGAAAGAAGGGAGGAAGAGAATGGGGATTGTAATCATCAAAAGATGGTGCCTTTGCATTTCAAACCCTTTGAAAAATAACTAGTATTTAATGAAACAACTTACTTTCAAAAATACTATCTCATGACAATGATGGGCTATATACATACACACATGCATATATGTGTATATATAATTTTTCTGACTCAAGAGGGAAAAGTTAGTTCATATGCTTATGAAAGAAAACCTTGTTTTTTCAGTGACAAAAAAAAAAGCATCATTTTACTCAAAAGAACAAGGAGTAAAAAGCCAAGGATATTCTCACTACTCATTGTCTATTGTGGCCTTGGATAAGAACCACTTTAATCTTTTAAATTTGATTTCTTTCTTCCAGCTGCAATAGCAGAAATCCCCTGGTCAGAGCTTCCTGTGGTATGTCTTAATAACACAGAGCTAAAGGGAATTTCAAATATCAAATGGAAATCCCCACACTGTCAGTTAGAAATTCCCTTCAATTGTCCTGCATCTTGCTTTTTAAAGTATTGACCACGGTTTGGTTTAAGTGTCCCTAAAGGAAGACTGTTAAAGGCTCACACTTGTTTAGGGCAAGGAGTCTGGGAGAGGAAGGGGCAAAGCCAGTAGAGATGGAACGAGTCTCGAAGTCAGTGAGGAAGAGTTTGGTGTATTCCTTAGACTTGCCTGTGACTATGCTCACCCAGATGCTCCCTCTTTAATCAGGCATGTGGGAACAGCTTGAAGGAAAAAGAAGGAATAAAAATATACATGATTAGTTCTGGATATGGAGTTGGGGGGGAGAACAAATAACAAAGGAGGGCTGTTCATTTTGGTGAGGTGTTCCTGCCTCAAAAATACCTTTCCTCATATTTTGCCATTTTTCATTCCATCTTGTGTTAGTTAATAAATTCTGATTAAAAATTATCTCAGGCCAATATGACTTATAACAAGATGGAAATATCTCTAAGTAGGTTAAAGAAGTATTAAATATCTATCTGCAGTCAAAGCCAACTCATTCAGATCATTTTCTTCTTGGACTGAAACCATCTATAGCCAGCATTGAAGCTGTGACTAAGGAAGATTAGGAGCCTGAAGTCAAGGTTGCCCTTGTGGAAACTGGCGCCAAGGATAGTGGTACTCAGTCCATGAAAAAAGACTTGTAGTCTACATCATCAATTTTCAGCTCAAGAAAGGAGGGGCCCAAAGAACATAAGAGAAGTCTAAGTCAGTGGTTTTCAGCCTTCCTAGTGCTGCAGCCCTTTAATACAGTTCCTCATGTGGTAGAGACTCACAACCATAAAATTGTTTTCATTGCTACTTCATAATTATAATTTGCTATTGTTATGAATTGTAATGTAAATCTCTGTATTCTCCCATGGTCCTAGGCTACCCCTGTGAAAGGGTCCTTTGATTCCCCCCAAAGGGGTCATGTGACTGGTCTATAGTGTCTTCACTGTTGAATTTTTAACAGATGCAATTGTATATAAAAATACTATACAGTCATTAAATGGTGTTTACAGGGAAATAGAATGTTTTGTTTACTATATCACCAGAGTGAACAAAGGCCAGGAAGTATGGGTGGACAAATATGGGAACAAAACAAGCCCATGTGTTTTAAGAAAACACATTCTCAAGCCGGGCGTGGTGGCGCACGCCTTTAATCTCAGCACTCGGGAGGCAGAGGCAGGCAGATTTCTGAGTTTGAGGCTAGCCTGGTCTACACAGTGAGTTCCAGGACAGCCAGGGCTATACAGAGAAACCCTGTCTTGAAAAACCAAAAAAAAAAAAGAAAGAAAGAAAGAAAGAAAACACATTCTCTGATCCTTGAGATGCAAAAATCTGTTGTACAGATAATTTCTTTCTGCTTTCAATGGGCCAAAGGCCAGCACAGTCTTAGATGCAGCATGTGTTTTCTTTCTCAGAAAAGGCTATTAACAACATTTTTCCCTTTTTGTTTCTGTAACAAAGTGAATGTGACTGACTTGGGAACCAGTCCTTTCTGTGTAGTTAGTCATTTCAGTCCTGCTTGACACACTGCACAGAAGGAAATCATAAAAGCAACGATCAGAGTCTTTAAGTCAACAAAGTTAAACGCATGAGTTTGAAAAAACTTAGAGAGATTGATAGATGTCATTCCTTCAGATAATCTTTCCCACAGTTTCAGTTTCCAACAGAGGAGCCTCAGCTGCTGCCATAGCCAAGACCTGGGATTGTAATGTTACTGTGTCCAGTGATACATTATGAAATGGATCCAATCATAACAGATGATTTATAACCCCAATCATTCGTGTTCTGACACATGTGGAACTTGGTGAACACAATGTTGGGCTACATTAAAATGGCATCTTAGATGCTATGACCAGCACAAAACCTGTATTAGTTTTCCCCCACCCCCAACCAAATAACAGAGTCCTTCAGTAGCTGGGTTACCCTGAGAATCTCTTGACTGATGTGAATTTGGATTTTTCCAGAATGTAGTAAAGTTATTTTAAAACACATAGATGAAAGAAGCTGTTTTCAACTCCTGGTCCAAGGCCACAGCCATAGTGGTTGATGTAGCAATAAGTACCAGCTAAGGTCACAATCCCAGCAATTAGCCACCATATAGACCTTCTGGTGCATCTCTGTAGGTAACGTTTCATGCATGAAGTTGGAGACTCTTGCCAAGGCTCTTGGAGATGGACCAGAACCTAGGCAACTACTACTGCTCTTTTATAGATCATAAACACATTTCCTGAGAACCCACAGGCCACTCCAGGCAAGAGAAGCAGGCAGCCTAAGGGGTCTTCAGGCAAGAGGAGCAGGCAGCCTAAGGGGTCTTCAGGCAAGAGGAGCAGGCAGCCTAAGGGGGTCTTCACTGCTTCCTTTCCATCTCCAAATCCAGTCCCTCAGTCTCACCCTTGTCTCTGTAGCAGGCCACCTGCTGTGTCCCACCCCCACCCCCGCCCCAACCCCATCCTGTGTATCCCCATCTCCAGCAGATCATTTAGATCTTCTCCAAACTTCCTTCTTATTCATCCTATTATCCCAGCCCCCAACTTTCTCTGAGAACCTGACAGGGAAGTGAGGAAGGCAGCAAAGCAGGAACACAGTTACCCAGAATGCCCAGTGGCCACACCACCAAAATGCAGAGGAATGCCTGACCAGGCAACACACAGCCACCATACTCTCCTAAGAACCAGAGAGGGCAACAGAAAACAAGGAACAAAACACCCACCCAAAAAAAAAAAAAAAAAAAAAAAAAAAAGACAAGACCAGATAGCAGCACCTAGAATTACAGTCTTACCAAACTCAAATACCTAGACAGCAGTCTAAAAATACCAATCAATCAATAACAGCAAGGACAATATGTAACATGTCTCCACAAGAGCCCCCAAGCCCTGCCACAGCAGGCCCTGAGTATTTATTGCAGTGTAGCTGAAGTATAAGACAAAGTCCTCAATGTAGCCTTCATGACTATGATAGAAGTCCTTAAAGGGGATGTGTGACTTAGGGTTACCATTGCTGTGATGAAACACCATGACCAAAAACAACATGGGGAGGAAGGGGTTTATGTTGCTCATAGTTCCATATAACAGTTCTTCATGAAAAGCAGTGAGGACAGGAACTCGTGAAGAGCAAGAAACTGGAGGCAGAAGCTAGAGCAACAGCCATGAAGGGATGTTGCTTCCTGGATTGCTCCCTATGGCTTGCTCAGCCTTATAGCACCCAGGACTATTACCAACAATGGGCTGGGCCCTCCAACATTGATTACTATTAAGAAGATGCCTTACACCTAGATCTTATGAAGACAGTTTCTCATTTGAGGCTCCCTCCTTTTTGATGGCTCCAGCTTGAGTCAAGTTGACATAAAACTAGAAACTACAGAGGAAAAAAAATTCCTTAAAGATTCTATGAAAACATAAACAAACAGGAAATGAATAAACCAATTCAAGACCTGAAAGTAGAAAGAGAATTAATAAAGAAAACACAAACTGCTGTGAATCAAAAGTGAAAAATTTCAGAACCAGAACAGGAGCTGACAGAACAGGAGTCAAGGCACACCAGCAAAATGTAGGAGATGGAAGAAAGAATCTCAAGTGTTAAAGATAAAATAGAAGAAATGAATATCTGAGTCAAAGAAAATGTTAAATGCTATAAAATCCCGGCACAAAATATCTAGGAAATCTGGTACACAATAAAGGGACCAAATCTAAAAATAATAGGAATAGAAGAAGAAACACTGATCAACAGCACAGAAAATATTTCCAATAAAATCATTAAAGAAAATGGTCCTAACTTAAAGAAAGAGATGCCTATAAAAGTACAATAAACATACAGAATACCAAATAAACTGAACCAGAAAAGAAAGTCCCCTAGATGCATAATAATCAAAACACTAAATTTACAGAGCAAAGAAAGAATTTAATACTACAAGGGGAAAAGATAACGTCACATGTATTGACAGACTATTAAAATAACATATCACTTCTAAATGGAGACTCTAAAAGCTGGAAAGAGCTGGACAGATGTTCTACAGACTCTAAGAGATCACAGATGTCATCCCAGACTACTCAAAACTTTCTCTTCTCTTCTCTTCTCTTCTCTTCTCTTCTCTTCTCTTCTCTTCTCTTCTCTTCTCTTCTCTTCTCTTCTCTTCTTTTCTTTCTCTTCTCTTCTCACCTTTTCTTTTTCTTTTTCTTTTGTTTTTGTTTGGTTGGTTTTCAAGACAGGGTTTCCTCTGTGTAGCCCTGGCTGACCTGTAACTCACTCTGTAGAACAGGCTGTCCTCGAACTCAGAAATCCACCTGCCTCTGCCTCCCAGGTGCTGGGATTAAAGGCATGTGCCACCACTGCTCCAGCAAAACTTTCAAACATAATAGATGGAGAAAATGAGACATTCTATGATAAAACCAAATTTAAGCAATACCTATCTACAGATCCAGCCCTACAGAAGAATCACTAGAAATAAAGTCCAAACTAAAGGTGTTAATCACACACAAGAAAACATTACAAATAAATAATCTTAGACCAGCAAGTTAAAAGAGGATGAACACAGACATACACATACTCAACAACAACAAAATCATAGGAATCAACAAACACTGCTCATTGATATCTCTTAACATCAATGTTCTCAGTTCCCCAGTAAAAAGACAGACTAACACAATGGTTGTGAAAACAGGATCCATCTTTCTGCTGTATCAAAGAAACACACCTTAACATCAAGGATAGACTTCAACTCAGAGTAAAAGGATGGAAAAGATATTTGAAGCAACTGGTCTTAAGAAGTAAGCTAATGTTGCCATTTTAACATCTGACAAAGCAGACTTCACACCAAAATTAATCAAAAGAGAAAGGGAACGATGCTACATATACTCATCAAAGGAAAAATCCATCAAGAGGACCATGCACTTCTCAGCATCTATGCCCTAAACACAAGGGCACCCAAGTTTATAAAAGAAATACTATTACAGCTTAAACTGCACATTAACCTTCACACATTGATAGTGGGCGACTTTAATACAGCACCCCACTCTGGTCAATAGATGTGTCATCCTGATAAAACCTAAACACAGAAATGTTGGCGATAACAGATGGTATAAACCAAATAGTCTTAAACATTTCACTCACACACAAAAGAATATACCTTTTCTGTGGCACTTTCTCCAACGTTGACCATACACTCAAAAACAAACCAAGTCTTAACAGATACAAGAAAAATTAAATATCTCCCTGCATCCAATCTGACCACAATAGATTAAGGCTGGATGTCACAACAGTAAGAACAATAGAAAAGCTTACAAACTCCTGGAAGCTGAACGATTCACTTCTGAAAGAACAATGGGACAAGACAAATTTTAAAAAGGTAAAGACTTCTAAAGTTGAATAAAAATTAATACACAGCATACTCAAACTTATGGGACACAATAAAGGTGGTTCTAAGAGAGGAGTTCATTACACTAAATGTTTACATTAAAAAATAAAAATGGGCCGGGCAGTGGTGGTGCACGCCTTTAATCCCAGCACTTAGGAGGCAGAGGCAGGCGGATTTCTGAGTTCGAGGCCAGCCTGGTCTACAGAGTGAGTTCCAGGACAGCCAGGGCTACACAGAGAAACCCTGTCTCAAAAAACCAAAACCAAAACAAACAAACAACAAAAAACCTCTAGGACAAAAGGAAGAAACACACACAAAGAAGATTGACATCGAGAACTAATCACACTCAAGGCTGAATAAAATTAATAAAATAGAAATAAGAATCAACCAAGCAAAGCATTTATTCTTTTAGAAAATTTACAAGATAGATAAACCTTATCCAAACTAACTAAAAGATAGAGAAAGAATATCCAAATTAACAAAATCAAAAATGAAAGGGGGGACTTAAAAACAAACACTAAGGAAATCCAAGAATCATGACATACTTTTTTTTTTTTTGAGACAGGGTTTCTCTGTGTAGCCCTGGCTGTCCTGGAACTCACTTTGTAGACCAGGCTGGCCTTGAACTTAGAGATCCGCCTGCCTCTGCCTCCCGAGTGCTGGGATTAAAGGCATGCGCCACCATGCCCGGCCATGACATATTTTTAAAGACCAGTACTCCACCGAATTGGAAAATCTAAAAGAAATGAATAATCTTATATATATATCACTTACCAAAGTTAAATCAAGATCAAATAGTGATTTTAAACAGACCTATAACCTATAGTGAAATAGAAGCAGTAATTAAGTCTCCAAACCAAAATAGAGCCCAGGGCCACAGGGTTTCTGTGCAGAATTCTACCAAACTTTCAAAGAAGAGTTAATGCCAATACTCCTCAAATTATTCCACAAAATAGAAATAGAAGGAACACTACCCAGATCATTTTATGAGGCCACAGTTACTCTGATACCCAAACCACATAAAGATTCAACATAAAAGAGAATTACAGACTAATTTTCCTTATGAACATAGATGCAAGAATACTCAAAAAATCCTTGGAAAATGGAATCCAAGAACACATCAAAAAGAATATCTTTCATGATCAAGTAGGCTTCATTTCATAGAGCAGAGGATTATCCAACATACAGAAACTGAAAATATAATCCACCATATAAACAAACTGAAGGACAAATCCACACAATCATCCACTAGATTCAGAAAAGGCTGTGACAAAATCCAAACTGACAAAAGTCCTGGAGAGATTGGAGTTACGTAAGGACATAACTCAACATAATAAAGGCAGTTTACAATAAGCCTATAGCCAACATTAAGTTAAGTAGAGAGAAACACAAAGTAATTCTACTAAAATCAGGAACAAGTCAAGGTTGTCCACTCTCTCAATACCTATTCAATATAGTTCTTGAAGTCTCTGCTGGAGCAATAAGACAACTGAAGGAGATGATACAAATTGGAAAGGAAGAAATCAAAGTATCTTTATTTGCATATGATATAACAGCATATGTAAGTGACCCTAAAAATTCCACCAAGAAACTCCTACAGTAATAAACACTTTCAGCAAAGTAGCTGGATACGATATTAACTCACAAAAATCAGTAGCCCTCCTATATTCAATTGGCAAATGGTCTGAGAAAGAAATCAGGGAAATGATAACTTTCACAATAGCCTCAAATACTATAAAATATCTTGGAGTAACACTATTACCAAGCAGATAAAAGATCTATGTGATAAAAAAAACTTTAAGACATTGAAGAAAGGAATTGAAGGAAATATCAGAAGACAGAAAGATCTCCCACACTCATGTATCAGTGGGGTTAATATAGTAAAAACGGTTATCCTATCAAAAGCAATCTACAGATTCAATGCAATCCTCATCAAAGTTTCAACAAATTCTTCAAAAATCTTCAGAGGACAATCTTCAGCTTTATATGGAAACACAAAAATCCCAGGAAAACTAAAACAATCCTGAACAATAAAAGAACAGCTAGAGGTATCACTGTCTCTGATTTCAAGTTGTACTGTAGAACTATAGCAATCATCATCATCATCATTCCGCATGACACTGGCACAAAAAAACAGACACATTACTCAATGGAATCTACACACCTATGGACATCTGATTTTTGATAAAGAAGCCAGAAATACACATGGGAAAAAAAGACAGCATCTTCAACAAATGGTGCTAGTCAAACTGGACGTCAGCACATAGAAGAATGAGGAGTTGTCAGGAAAGCTGCAGGTCGCTTTGTTCCAAATGCATTAGAAGGGCTGTAAAAATCTTCCACAGACAGAGAGATGACCCATAATCAGAAAAGTTACTGCAGCTTAAACTGGAAAGCCTTCTTGTTCAGGACTGCCATAGTTTGCAAAAACATAGCTAAATTGATGCAATGTGATGTCAATTAGATATATACATTCCTGAGGTTGTTTTTTGTTTGTTTGTTTTTTGTTTTAAATCTGTTGCAGCTTTGTCTTTTTCTTTTCATTACATCAAGTATATATTGCTCTGCAAGTTATGGTAATGATTTTAATTAATTAATTTAATTAAGGATTTGTTAATTTAAAATTTTTAGAGGTTTACATCATTAAAAAGGTTAAGAATCACTGGGTCTTTCTTACGTTTGTCTGAGCTCCAGCAGGCTCCAGCAAACCCAAGAAGCAGAGAAGAGCTCTCTCAAGCAAGATGCTTGCCATTTTCCCCAACTTGTTAACATTTTCCTGTCCTGACACTGGTTTCAGCTTAAATTAAATCATACAGGAAACTGTTTTGTTCTATGATGATATACCAGACAAAGGTCAGAAAAGTTCCTAGTCTCTTTATGGAGCATATTTATGGGTTAAAAAGTTTTAGTTTGACACTAGAAGAGCTTCAGTTCAAAACTGTGATTTTTAAGGTTCAAGCCTAACCAAGATTGATAGTCAGTAACCTTAAAGATGATCAAATCCTTTAGTATGTTCAGACATATATTTAACCTCATGCTAAGTATTGATTCAGTTATTATAAAAATAAAGCTTTATTTAGTGTTCTGTTTTATGTTTGAAAGGTACAGTTTGAAACAGATAACTAAGAACAGATGAAGGTTGTTTAACTCAAATATGCTAGGTAGGTAGTACAGGTAGAACAGAGAGCTGCTAAATATGGCATTTAATATGCTTAAACTTACCATGACAGACTGACAGAAACTCCTGAATCCTAACAATGACCAACAAGGACAAAGGGTACCATCGGGATTGTGATATGATAAATGATGTGTTTATAAAAAGATAAAGAGGGGGGAGGATATGTTCTATGGAGGTGTAGTCAGGTATGGGAGGAGGGTGTGCCTCTGTGGGCCCATGCTGAGACATCCTTTCTCCCTGAGGTACCAGCCACAAGATGGTAGAGTATAGAATAGAGTTTATTTAGGGAATGGGAAAGGTAGTAGAGGCAGAGAAAGGCAGAGAGAGAGAGAGAGAGAGAGAGAGAGAGAGTAAAGAAGTAGAGAAGTAGAGGAATAGAGGTCAGCCATGAATGAGCATGTGGAGAGAGAGGGAGGAAGAGGATGAGGAGAGAGGGGGGAAGGGAATGGGGAGAGAGCAGGAGCAAGAGAGCAAGAGAGAGAGGAGGGGGCAAGCAGCCCCTTTTATAGTGAGTCGGGCACACCTGATCATTGCCAGGTAACTGTGGGGCAGAGCTTAGACAGAATGCTAACATTAATCACTGGACATAACTGCCCCAGTGCCTTGTCTGAACTGTGGACAGAGGACAACTGGGGAATTGATTGCCACATGTTGCTTTAGATGAGGTGAGGTCAGTCTCTCTCATGTTCCTCCACAGGACAAAAACCTCTTCATCTTCTGGGCCCCCGCGATAGCCAAAGACTGCCTCTGTCCTTGGTGCCACAGAGACACAGGAGTTTGGAATAACTGTCTGGGTAATAAAATATGGATGAGTCTCTGTCATTTTAACTTACCCTTCTTCAAATCCCTGATCACATTGATGACTAAGCTAATTGTAGCTTGACAGCTAGAAAACAACAGGCAACTAGCTCCTTACCTCAAGGTAATCCACCACTGTGCTAGCTCATCAGTGAATTCATTAGCTAGTTAAAACTACTAAGGTTTCTTAGTAAAAGGGCAAACAGGTTTACCTTGTCCACAGGCTTCATATTAAATGGCTGCTCTCAATAATGGGCTGCCTATGTCTCATGGCAAAGAATTAAATAAAAAAGTTTATTTAGGGTTTGAGGATCTAACAAGATGCTTAAGATTGGGGGGGTCTAAAAGGATATTTAAGGTATATAAATACAAATTATATATAAGAAATAATTATATATATATATATATATATATATATATATATATATATATATATATATATTTCAAAACTCAAGACTTTCCCTATAGAATTTTGATAACCTGATGGAGCACTGGCTGCTTGCAATGGTTGTGTTTTGAATATAGACTTAAGTGCTTCTTATCACGCTAAAAACATTTCTGTTCAATCTGTATATCTAGCGCTCTAGACTGAAAAATAGAATATTCCACACCTTTTAACCCAAATCTATAGCTTTCACTGAGCCTCAAAGACACAAGTCTATTCCTGTTGTCTTACAGACACCTGTTGCTACCTTTTACTAAGGTTCACATAAGTTTCAGGGAATCAAAAAGTCGAAAGATTTGGATCCACCTGCCACAGATTAAATGGACTCCAGATAAACACACCTACCTGCCTGTTCTTGAAAATGGAATTTTCTCTTGGTCTTGGGATTTCTTACCTTCCCCAACTACTAGACAACTTTAATTTCTGTCTCTAGTCTATTGGTCTCAGTAGATTTTTCACCTGACTGACAGACTCCATTCGGGGATCAGCTGTGGAGTTGCTGAGCTCTGGACTTGCTGGAAGCTGATGTTAACCAGTCCAGCCGATGGGATTGCTCCCTGTCTTTCATCTGGATCAGCCAATCAGATGCTTCTGACAAATGCCCCACTGTCCAGCCTTTGACTAGCACTTCAGCCTTCCGGGGCCCCTTGGACAATGTCCTAACGTCAGCAGGAAACAGTTACAGAAGAAAGATGCAATGTCCATTGTCCCACTTTACAGGCTGAAATGCTAGGTCAAAAAGGAGCTCCCCTGGGCCCACTCTGAAAATGACCCCACTTTGTGATCCTGACCACCCCGATGGCCATGAGAACAGATGGGATCTGAGCCTGGATTCATCACTCTCATCTCAAGTTTGCCTCCTAGAAACATTAGGACCCAGACCAGCAATGGGTCTTCAGACAACATCCACAGAACTCGTTAACATTTAGACTAGCCTCTGGGGGGCTAGTTTTCTCTTTTGTGTTACACATGCTCCAGTACAACACATATGGACTTTGATTAGAACTACAGACAGGAGCCTAATTACTAATACCATTGCCTATGGTGCCCCCATCCTTACTTTTGACTTATGTACATTGCTTGGGCCAAAATGGAATAGACATTCAAAGACTGCAAACATATGTGATCCCTCGTTCTCTGGGTCTTTTGGATGTGGGATCCAGAATTGAAAAACAGTTTGGCCACCCTTCAGATATATATGCCTGTCTCTTAAATGAAGACCCTGATTGTGGAGAACAAGATATGTACTTTTGTGTTTTATGGGGCTATGAAACATTAGTTCCTTGGGTAACTGATAAGGATAATTATATTCAGTCACAGAGGGTTGAGAGCCACTCCGAAAACCTGGAAAAAAATCAACCCCATTTAAATTAAGATAAATAATATAGGGGATAATACAGAAAAACAAAGGATGTGTTTTGAATAGGGCCACCTGTGGAAAGCAGTTATAACCCTTATGGGAATTATCATTACAACTAAGAGACTCCAGTCCCCACTTAGATGAAGGACAAATAACACAATTAACACTTTGGTCTGAGAGTGCCAGAAAAAGGTCTTCATTGGCACAGCAAAGTCAGCCAGCCCTCATCTGCCAGACAGGGGCATGGATATCTCACTGACCACCATAGTGCACTCTGGGTACTATCACCCCTGCCTCCACCATTCCTGCCCTAGAACAAGCTCTGTTGTACTGGCACTGCCAGCCAGACTCCAGATGGTGTCAATGCTATACTCAGCTCGTTTCCAATGTGCAGGATACAGGGAAGTCTTGGGGATTCTGTCTTTATGCATCAGGTAAGGACCCTGGAATTATGTTCACCATGCAGATATGTCAGGCCATCAATAACAGGGTCTTAGACATCAATGATCCCAACAAAGTGTTAAACTCTCTCCCTAAGACCAACTATACCCTTGGGGCAACATACATACATACATACATACATACATACATACATACATACATACATTTGTGTGTATATGTGTATGTAATCTATGTGAAATATATATATATATATATATATATATATATATATATATATATATATATATATATATATATATATATATATATATATATATATATATATATATATATATATATACCCACCTTGACTCTGGGTGGGGGATTGAAGGACAAGGGCTCTGCTTATATGCAGGCTCGTGGAAGGTATCAGTCTTGGTACCTTTGACACTAGAATGTAACAATTCACCTACAGATGTCAAGTGCAGTTTAGTGCCTACAAAAGGCACTAGGTTTGCTTGTCAGGACTAACTCCCAGTATCAGTTCTTTTATCCTCACTGAAACTTCTGATGTTTGCTTACTTGTACATCTACTGCCTTGGGAAGATAATACTGCTATTCTAGAGAGGGAGGCTGGGAACACCTGGGACTTCTACACTGACCCGATTGGCCAGGGCAGCTGAATACCAGTGCCCCTCCGAGTAGGCATGGGCATAGCAGGCTCTGCTCGCATGAGAGCAGCACTGATTAAGGGAGACCAACATTACACATGCCAACAACGGCTGGTCTGAAAGTTTAACTGATTCCTCTGGCCTCAGAGAAAAATTAAGTCAATGATTTGACTCACTGGAACAACTCAAGTGTGGGAGTGGAGCTGGGGGCTGAGGGGTGGAGAAGGGGTGCCGCCATTTTGTATTGAGTCTCCATTTTGCTCAAAAGCTGAAATTAAGTTCACAGCTATTACTTTAGCTGACACTAAAGAATGTCACTAAGAAGCCAAAAAGTTATGGCTGAGTCACTCATCCTCTGTTATCTCAATGTTCTGAAGCTCCTCTCTTCACCACCTGTCCACCACCCTCCTCGCCTCACTCAGAGCCAATCAGCTTAAAGGTTGGCTGATGATACTTGGTCCAGTTAGCCTAAGATGATGTACCACTTCATTGCTTGCCTTCGAACTTTTGCACCTGGTTTTTCATCTAAGAAGCCTGCCCTGAGGACAGACGGGTGCCACAATTAGGTTTTTCCTTCTTGTGGTCCTGGACGTCCAGTGCTATGCTGTGTGTTCAATAAACTATTCTTGCTTAACTGCGATTGATGTCTATATGGTTTGTGTGGTGAGTCTCAGACCCCAATAGTAACCTCAATTGAGCAAGAGACCATCCTTTCTCAATACATTTCTCTAGAAGACATCATGGCCTCAATTTGCCTAGAATAACTATCATCAACCACCAGGAACAACAGTAACTCCCTTAAATTTAGAGTACTTTTCCCCAAAATTAATCTCACTGTGCCTGGAGAATGGCCCCAGATTCCTGTAGGCACAGCTTGTATTCCCATTGTAGTTCTAAGAACTATATCCTTAGCTGCTGGCAAGTCTAATCCTGTGCTCCCACTCCCTGAGGTTGCTGCTGAAAGATCAAAGACTGGGTTGTTTACTAGGTAAGTCCCCTAAGATGCTGATGGGTCCCCAGGGAGGGTCTCTGTGGTTATTTCCCAATGCCATGGGCAGAGAGGCAAGGAATTATCCTTTTCAAATTTGTATATACATGGATTATCCTAATGAGTCCCATTATGACACCTGGGACACATCCCTGGTGAAGGATGTGTAGTAGCCTGGTGGGGAGTCATAGAGTCATCTCTATAGTCTCTGGCTTCCCATACTGAAAGCAAACTGCCTTAGCTAGTCTAAACGCCTGTCATAAATAAATGCTGCAGCAAAGGCATTATTGTTATGTTTCTGCATTTCGACATTTTTGGGCTACTCTGATGTAATCATTACTCATGTTCTTTTGTTGTTTAGGAGTCAAAATTCCCTGTGCATTCGCATTTTAAAAGCCAATCCTTTGATTAACATATGCGCTGCTTGAACACAGACACCCTGTCTTGTTACTGCTTTTATGAAGTGACCAAGAAAGTCATCAACAGTTTCTGAAAGGCTCTGTACTGTCCTAATAAAACCCAGGCTCAGACAGACGTTGCCACACTCGCTAAACAGCAAGTGAAACTTGTTCATAAGTTTGTCCAAGTTAGTGTTGTAACAGCAACAACTTACTTTCATTTTCTGTATCTTGTTTCAAAGGGTTGCTCCAACATACAGATTCTGAGGAGGAAATGCAGAAGTTGTAGGTACGGATATCTCATACTCAAATTTATTCTCCTGCATCCTGGGAACCAGGACAGCCTGTGTTAAAGGCTCCTGAAATGGTTCCAGGGTCCTCTTTAACAGTGTCCATATTGAAAAACTCAGAAGTAGAAACTTAAATACCTTGGCTCTGTTTCTTCCTAAAGTACCTCACCCGTCTGGTTCCCATGCTTTGGGGAGCTATGGGCATGGCACATGACCCACTGTACCTGTTCTTGATCAGTTCCAGGACTAACCAGAGCCCTTGCTTGTTTAAGCAGACAGCACAAAGGAGCCAAATAACGATGTGAAGATGACTCTATTCCGTTGCCACCCAACCTTGAAAATCCCCACCAAGTCACAACCTGAAGAACTGAGTTGTCTCTCTTCGGGCGCCACTTGCCAGAGATTGCAGAACTTAGTGTGAATTTTCAACAGGGGAAACTGGAACCCAAAGGGAGTATGAGAAGCTCTAAGGACCCCGCATGTCTCTAGTACTGAGTTTTTATCAGACGCAACTGCATGTAAAGATACTATACAGTTGCTATACTATATTTAGGAGACAGAATGTTTTGTTTACTAAATCATCAGGGAGAACAAAGGTCAGGAGGTATGGATAGGCAAATACATGAGAATATAACAAGTTCACATGTCTTAAGACATGTACCTTAAGACATTCCTGTACCCTTGAGGTGCAAAAGTCTGCTGATCATGTCTTAGTGTGCCAAAGGTCAGAACACTCTCAGGGGTAGCATGTGTTTCTTTCTCAGACAAGGCTGCTGCTGCTGAAGTGTGTGGGGTCTCTGGGGAGACTCTCAGGTAATAACAGAGAAACACAAATGTGGAAAGGACCAGAAAGGATGCTGGCAGCACACTGTCTACTTCCATGGCTCTTGCAGCTCAGCCATCTTCCTTAGTCTTCCTCACTCATTAACCCGGTTGGTTTGCTGTTGGATGATCCCCAGGAGACTGAAACTGGGGCCAGGTTCTATTATGTGTGAACTTAATCTTCATTGTTAGATCAACAAATCAAAAACTGTCTACCATGCCAGGCGGTAGTAGCACACACCTTTAATCCCAGCACTTGGGAGGCAGAGCCAGGCAGATCTCAGTGACTTCAAGGTCATCCTGGTCTACAGAGTAAGTTCCAGGATAGCCAGGGCTATAAAGAAAAATTATATGTCAGGAAAAACAAACAAACAAACAAACAACAACAACAACAAAACTGTCTATCATTATGATGGGTAAAACCAGTACAAATCTCCAAAGACTTCCTCACACGAGAAGTTTAGGGCTATAACCTGCTCATGAGCTGGGAGTCCCCCCTCAATATGCAGTTGGCATATATTTACTGAGAACCTACTAGGTGGCCCAGAACCATCTCAATCCTCACAAAGGGGATTTGAACTCACAGAAATCTGCCTGCCTATGCTTCCATAGTGCTGGGATTAAAGGCACGTGCCAACACATCTGGCTCATCCTCACAAAGCTGAAGGACTGTATTTGCATTTTAAGTGTCACTCAGAAGCAAATACGTGGGTTAGAAGGAAACCAAGTTGGAGCTAGCAGTCAGCTGCAAACAGAAACACAGGAAGGGACTCAGATGTCACTTGCTGGACAATTCAGAGTAGAAGACCCTCAGCAAAACTGTAGTCTGTTACACCTGTCCGCAGAACAGTGCTGATTGGTGGGAAAATGGGCACTCTCTGCCTCTAGCTTTATAACATGGAAGTGGTAGTTGGAGTATTCTATACAAGTGTCTGCCAATCATTGGTTGAGGCTAGCCTTCTCAATGAGGATGGATAGTAAAAGTGCCTAATCAGAACACTAAGGTACTAGGAATTGGTGGATACCCTGCTCTGTGCTGGTGTAATTGATGTGTTTATAAAAAGATAAAGAAAAATAAGAATATGTTCTATGGGCGTATTGTGAGGTGGGGCAAGGAGGTGCCTCAGCGGGCCCATACCCAGGCATTCCTTCCCTCTGAAAGACCAGCCACCCGATGGTATAGTATAGAATAGAGCTTATTCAGGGCATGGGGAGGGCAGTTAAGAGGGCAGAAGAGGCAGAGAAAGGCAGAGAGAGGGAGAGAGAAGAGAATTAGAGGCCGGCCATGACCACATGGAGAGAGAGGGAAGGGAATGGGAAGAGAGGGGAAGCAAGGGGGAAAGAGGTAAGAGAGAGGCAAGAGAGCAAGAGAGAGAGGAGGAGGCAAGCAGCCCCTTTTTATAGTGGGCCAGGCCTACCTGGCTGTTGCCAGGTAACCGAGGGGAGGAGCATACCTAGCTGTTGCCAGGTAACTGTGGGGGTAGAGTCCAGACAGAATACCAGCAGTAATAAAGCAAGATACAGCTAGGATATAGATCATACCTGTGATGTCCACTGACTTCAGAATTCCTCTGAAGAACAGAAAGATGACAGAAGGAAGGGCACGCTACTGTCTCCAGCCTGCCCATCAGACCTCTTTGGAAGCCATTTCTAACCATCTCCTTAAGTGTTTCATGTAGCTCCACTAAGTATTCCACAAGGCTCTGGTGATCTATATTCCAAGAAACACAACTGTATATGGTGCATTACACAGTATCTAGCAGTCAACAAATGCTGGCTGGAAGGGCGGACACATAGTGTGTGGAACAAGCGCGAGGTATTGTTTTCCATTGTGTCTTTGTTTCACAGATAATTTTTTTTTCTCCTATTAGCACTCATTCTTCTGGTTTGGGTTTTTTTTTTCTCTCTTTAAGGATGCCGTCATTCTAGGCTTTACTGCCAACTCCTCAATGTGTTGCTGATTGATAATTAGTTCAATTTGGCAAATATTTCCTGAGCACTTTTGTATGTAAAACCCCCTTGAGTGTTGTGAGACCCACACAGATAACTAACTCAGACCTTTCCTTCAAAAAGCGTTTCTATGGACCCTTTCTAGCATTGCTAGAATTTTCCTTATTCACATTAATCCCTCCTCTCTGCCAGTACACTTAGTACCTAACACTAATGAGACACAAACTTCCAGACACGTAGATTGTTACATTAGTGGAGGCTCCAAATGAAACTCCCAGTGAGCCTTACGGTTGTACTCTTCTATACTGGACCCAAGCTTCGTTGTGTAACCTGCTTTGCCAGCGGACACTGGCGACCTGATACAAGCTAGCCAAGGCTGGATACCCATCACACACTGTAGCTTTCTTTCATGGAATATTACACTACCATGAGGAGCTTATCTAGAGTCTTTAAAGATAAAAAAAAAAATCATGGAAACATATCTCACTGTCTGTCTAAGATGCACCCCATGTTAGGTGACCCTGCCTGCCGGACCAAAAGAACAGTCCATCTGGGGCTACAGAATCACACAGTAATTGTGCTGAGGTCAGTGACTGATGGTCTTTCTGAACAGAGAAAATGAAGACATGCATTATTTTAAGGTTCTCTGTGGTTCTGTGATGGTTTGCATATGCTTAGGCCATGGAGTGACACCATTAGGAGGTGTGGCCCTCTTGGAGTACCTGTATCACTGTGGACATGGGCTTTAATACCCTATTCCTAGCTGCCTGAAAGTGAGTATTCTGCTAGCAGCCTTCAGATGGAGATTAAGAACTCCCAGCTCCACCTACACAATGCCTACCTGGATGCTACCAAGTTCTTGCTTTGATAATGGACCGAATGTGTAAGCCAATTTAATGTTGTCTTTATAAAAAGGTGTCTTGGTCATGGTGTCTGTTCACAGCAGTAAAACCCTAACTAAGACAGGGTCTGCTCTGAAAGTGGGAAAGCACATGGGCCCTTTAGTCCCCCTTCTGATATTAAAGACTTTTGGTTGTAGAGCAGAAGTGCTTTCTTCAAGTTCTTTTGACTTGGAATATTATTTGAATCTTTTCACTTTCCATCTTTTAGGTAAGTATGTCATGACAATTCTTACAAAGGAAAACATTTAAGGGGATCTGGCTTACAGTTTAGAGGTTTGGCCCATTGTCATCATATAGGAAGTATGGTAGCATACAGGTAGACATGGTGCTGGAGAAGGAGCTGAGAGTTTTACATCTGGATCTGTGGACATCAGGAAGAATCTGTGAGACACCAGGCCTGGCTTGCTAATGTGAAGCCTCAAAGCCCTCCCTCAGTGACCCACTTTCTCCAACAAGGCCACACCTACTCCAACAAGGCCACACCCACCCCAACAAGGCCACACCTACTCCAAAAGACCACACTCACTCCAATAGGCCACACCTCCTAATGGATCCATCCTGATGGCCTATTTCTTGGCTAGTTTGAATTTTTAAATAGAAACCTAAAACCACTTACATTTAGGATTATTATTGAAGTTATTTCTAAAATTTTCCTACCCTATCTTAGGAATTTGATGGTTTACTGGGTTAGTAGTGTTTCAATTTCTCATTTTTAAACCTATTTTTTTGCTAAAATTTATTCTTCCTCAAGCTCTAATGCTTACAGATGTATTTATTCCTCTTCTCTCTGTAGTGTTATCTAAAGGATCTTCTATAACATTGGTTCATTGGTCATGGATTGCTTTAGCTTATGCTCATCATGGGAGTTCTTTTTTCTTCCGTTTTATTTTATTGTTGTTGTTTAAGGAAGGGTTTTTATTCTATAGCTCTGTCTGGCCTGGAACTCACCATAGAGACTGGCCCCAAACTCAAAGAGATCTATCAGCCTCTGCTTCCTGAGTGCTTGGATTAAAGCCTTTTGCCATTACACCTAGCTCCCTTTAAAGGACAGCTTTGCTGGATGAGGTTTTCCTTGTTGGAAGTGTTTGCTATAGGGCCTGGATACCTCAGTTCAGACCTGGTTCCTCTGGTCCCCAGTATTTATCCTGAGAAGTCTGCTGTTCCTCTGATAGGCTTGCTTTTACATGTAAGTTTGAATTTCTCACATCCCAATTTATTGTTCTTTACCTACAGTAAGACATGGAGAGGTTCTTCCTGTTCATCCCTATTTTCCAAATAGGCCAGGTTACAAATGCCTCCCATACTTGAATGTACACTCTTTCCTTTATTTGGGAAATTTTCTGCCTTAATTTAATCAAAACTTTATGTACCATTTGTCTATATCTTAGTCTCCTCTCCAACACTACAAATTCATAGGGTTGGCTCCTAGGTTTTGTCCCAGAGGTCTTAGACGTTGCAGCTATGGCTGCTTAA